>PVJD01001093.1:0-305306 GCA_004026545.1 Mormoops blainvillei | reverse complement strand
AGGCCCCTCAACCCCACCTGTCACTGGAATGTACACACTGCCCACTTTCCCAAAGTGGGAGCCGTTCCAAAGCCATAGCCTGAGAGAGTAAGATGTTGTTGAGACCCTCTGAACTGTGTATGTGACCAAGCCCAGTTAAGGCCCCTGTAGAATCTCCTAAGGTTCTTGCAGGTAGGTGCAGAGATCTTTCTTGTGTGCTGCACACACCTACCACCTACCAACCTGGAAAGGCCTGGCTCCTTCTTTGGTCTGTCCCTTCCCTCCTTGTACAGGGCCCAGCCTGCAAGCCAACAAATTGTCTCTCCCAAATGATCATTCAGGAAAGTGCAGATGCTCCTGGACTTACAGTGGGGTTATTTGCTGATAAGTCCATCATAAGTCGAACAGATCAGAAGTCAAAAATGCATTTAATACTCCAAACCTACCAAATACCATTGCTTAGGCCAGACGGTTTCCGCTGAATGCATATCACTTTCACACCATTGTAAAGTTGAAAATTTGTAAGTTGAACCATCATAAGTTTGGGATAATCTGTAATTTTGTGTCGATCAGGCATGAGTAAGAAGTGGCCTGTGTGCCCAGGAGTATTAATAAAAATCATCCTTAAAAACGTGAGAATGGAGGCATAGGTATTCCACAAAAATAAGTCTATCCTTTCCTTTTCCCCACATCTATTCTTCTGGTGATTAACCCCACCTTTTTAATACATGGGCTTCCTTTGGATGTTGTAACAATTACCGCAAATTTGATAGTTTAGTACAATATATGTGTGTTCTTTTACGGTTCTGGAGCTCATAAATTGACAGCAATATCACTGGGCTTTTAATCAAGGTGACAGCAGCGCTGTGCTTCTTCCAGGTTCTCTAGGGCATCATTCGGTTGCAACCTTCTCTGGGGCTTCCCAGGTATAATCTGAAACCAGCCTACTTAAGTGGGGGGCAGAGGGAGACCAGAGAAAAATCAGGCCACCCCGGATGGGTAGGTGCCGGATTTAATAGCCGGGGGAATTTACTTATGGGGCTCATATTGGGCGGCTGCAAGATGAGTAGACCTTTGCACCCACCTACCAAATCTTTTACAGAGGCCTAACGGGGGTTAGTTACATACCCAGACCAGACAGTCTCAACACATTTCTGTCTCAAGGCTGTGTTATTGGAGCACCTTCTGGGAATGGAAAAGGCGAGTGGAGGGTGCATTCCAAAGCACAGGGTGAGGGGGAGGGGAGGAACCCCAGGTTGTCTGGGTCCGGCTTATGGGCCAAGCCAGCATTCATGTCTTCTTGATGGCCTTTTCCGACAGGCACGAACCTGTTTCCTTTTCTAGCTTCTAGGGCTGCATCCCCTGCATTCCTTGGCTCCTGGTCCCTTACTCCATCTTCAAAGCCAGAAGTTAGCATTTTCTTCAGACATCGTTTTGCCTTCTGTCTCTGCTGTGATCAAGTCTCTTATAGGACACTTGTGATTATAGTCAGGACCCACCTGGATAACCCAGCATAATCTTCCCATCTCAAGGGCCTTAATCACATCTGCAAAGCTCCATTGCCAGATAAAAGGCTAGTAACAGGTTTTGGAGATGAGGACATGCTATCCCTGGGGACTGTTATTCAGACTGCCACACATTCTTAATATCTTATATCTCTAACAAATCTAAACCTCAAGTATCTATCCCTCTTCCAAATAAGCAAAGACTATGTCGCTGTCTATGATTTTTAATTCTCACATTTTTAAAACATGCTCAAATTGTGAATGTTTTTATACTGTAAATACTTATTTAGATTACCAATGTGCTTTCCTGATGTTTATTTATTACTTTTTGCAAACCATTTTGTTTTTTTGGATTCACTCTCCTTCTTGCATCTCAAGTATATTTATTAGACATTAGTTTACTCAGGTTCAGTACGTATCTACATTTTTTTTTCCACCTTCACTCTGAAAATAGCATAAGTGATTGTATAATTCTCAGTTCACAGTATTTTTTTTTCTCAGTTCACAGATCTGTGCCACAGTTCCAAGTCCAGCCCCAGACACTTAAGGATGAATGAAACTTACAGATATTAGAGGGACAAAATAGTGAAAATAATCCTGGACTAGGGATCAGGACTCTGGGCCTTAAACACTAGATCTCCTTCTTATTACAGGTTGGCTTTGGCAAAGCCATTGAACATAATCTCATTTGAAAATAGGAATCATAATCTGCATCCTAGTTAACAACATCCTTGTGAGATTCAAAATAAAAGTGAAATGAATTTGAAAATTCTTTAATTATAAAATTACATCATTTCTGAATGATCAATTGTAAAATAATATCAATTGAGATACATTTTCAAAACTGACTGAAATCTACATTCACTTACTGAGTTTGATAGTATGTGTTTCAAATTCAGAATATTTGATAAGGTTTGTTTCTCATTGCTAAACAATAGAATTGTTTTATTCTGTTTCACAGGTGTAACTCTTACCTGTAGAATTTCATTATATCAATTAGTAAAACTTATACTGCCATGGCAAAAATAGATATTATACATTTGAAGACTCCAATATATCAATATAGTGCTTTCTTTTTATGTTTTTGGAGTACTTTGAAGTATAAATGGTTAATTGGAAAACTTGATATTCTTAGCAGTAATATTTTCTTGACAGATTACTTATTTAAGATTATTTAAGGGAATTGATCAGATCTGTAGAGAAGACAAAAGACATGGAGCTTATAATGAATAATGACCCAGAATCTGGTTAGAAAAGTTTTTCTCCTTTCGGCATTGCAGTCAGTCACACCCAGTATTTTATTCTCTCAAATAAGATACTCAGAGAAACTACTAGAGATCAGGTTGAAGGTACAAGATAGATTCTTTTTGGCACAAAAATGAGGGTAACTCTTCTATATTCTACAGATACAAACACACACATCTATGTTCTAATTGCAGAGTTATCTGGCTGAATTCTTCTTGTCTGCCTTGGGTGGTATTTGCTAGACTTATTTAGAGAAGCTGGTCTATTTACGGATGTCATTCCTACTTCTTTCGTACTCTCTGCAATTGAGGAAAAATTCTTTCTAGTTTTGCCTGGCCACACTCAGTTATGGCTGATGGGCCTCCTCAGGATTTAAATTGATCAGTCTCCCAATTCTCTACTTTGAAATAATGTACTCAGCTATTACTGGTTCCCAGTATATATATTAGAAATACAGTACTTATTGGCCGGTAAGACTTTCCTCCACACATTGGCACAAACACCTCATTTACCAAAGTGGCTATAATGGTGGAAATAAAGGCTGAGCGTCAATTCACAATGGGCGGAAGGAGGTGGGAGGCAGCTGGGCTCAGCAGACTGATAGCTGTTTGTCCTCTGCGCCACTTTCCAGAGAGGCCTTCGTGTTTCTTCTTACCATTTTCCAGACACATGAACCTAAGGGATTGCCATTTAATGGTCTCAGCTAGAGAGCAATTTTCTCTGATACTCAGTGGGATGGACACAGGTGCCTCCTTACCCCTCAAATTTTAGGTCGCAAACTATGAATAACCTGTTTACATTGCGTTTGCATTGCTTCAGCTGATCTGGGATTGTTCCACCACCACCGGCACAGTAATTGGTCCAAAATAAGGGCACAAAATAAGTAAATACTTATTACATGTAAAATGAATAAAAGCTTTTACTTCTTCTTTAAAAAGTAAAAATGCTATTGTTTAGTGTCCAACATAAGCTTTTATGCATAAAGCTGTTTAAGCTAAAAACCAGTTAATTCTCTTAATGCTTATGTGTTTTTAATAGCTTGTTACCATTTTAGTGTCATAAGTTTTAATCTATCTAGGGGTTATAGTGTCTGTCTTTTTTATTAACGTATTATTATTCTTTGATTCCAACATTTTAGGATATGTTAAAATTTATTACTTCTTTTGTAGTAATTTTGTAGGCTTGTTTTTGGAATCTCAACCTGATATTTTAAAACTAAGGTCATTGGCCAAAGAATATAAAATTCTATTATAAACATTCTGGTTTTAAATATCTGCTATCTAAACAACAATCATTCAGGAAAAGAATTAAAAGCCAATTAGGTCAATTATCCCTTTATTCAAACTCAGAATTGATACCTTCAGTCCTGATGTTGGTTTTGTCTATTAACAGTTTGGGCAATAATTTTGATGAGCAAGAAAGTTGATGTTAAAGTCTTCCCCTCCCTCCCTCCCTCCTTTCCTTCCTTCCTTCCTTCCTTCCTTCCTTCCTTCCTTCCTTCCTTCCTTCCTTCCTTCCTTTTCTTCTTCTTCTTCTTCCCCTCCTCCTCCTCCTTCTTCTTTGCATTTCATAGGGATTTTCATGACTCATTCTCCCAATATCACTTATTGCATCAAAAGTTGAATGTGTTTTGTTGCATAAAATACCACCTATTGAAGATAGTTATATTTCCACTTAAAATGACCAGATAAAGGAGTAGTTTGCTCTAAAGTCGATATTCACTTTGAAATAAAAATTAAGCCACTAGCATGAAATAATGAACTGTATATAGGCATAATGGCGATGCCGCCAGCCTGCCGAGGCGCGCCGGCCAGCGCCGGCATTCAGGGCGCGCCTCTTGTCCTGGCCCTTGCACCCGTCCGGTGTTACCGCTCCTCGGGCTTGAAGTCATCTCCCTGAGGTGGGAACCTCGTCATCTAAAGAAGCCACTCAGTCACTCACTTTCACATTACCCAATTCTAATTCTCTACACAGCACTTATTACTCACTACCTGACATTTTCTTTGTTTGTTTTCTTTTGACTACCCTCCCAGAATTTAAGCTTCAGAGACTTTATCCTTGTTCATTGCTGAATATCCAGCATTTAAAAGAGAGCCAGGAATGTACCGTATCCCATCAAATCTAAGATGACATCAACCGTAGGACACACCATCATTTTGTATATGTATAAATTTTCAAAATATCACCTTTTAAGCTGTGGGACAATGATTTCTTGTCACTTTAGACTATTATTTTAATTTATGGAAAAACTCTTTTAGATTCCTTTAGAAAGAACATAGGTTTATCATATATCTTACTGTGCAATCTAAAAATGAGAATATAAGCAAAATAAATTGGTTAAGCAATTCCCAAAAAAACTTTTCACCCGGAGTCCAACCCTTCAATGTCAATTTTCAATGACAAGTTGACAGGAAACACCATTTTCCACACAATATCATTCCCATCAGGGAGTGTTGGTGAAGCAATAATTCTTAAAAGATAGTGCTCCATTATTGTCTTTGAGATTTTTTCCCTCCGAAATGGTAGCATTCTATCTGCAGGTTTTGGTGTGCATGAGTGGCCAATACCTGGCAGGCAGCAGCTCTAAGCTAAGACTCATCCTGATTTCAGAGTATCAAAACGTGAAAAATTATACATCTTAAAATCACAAAAATAGGGTTGTAGGTACTCAATAAATACATAATTTTGGAATGCTTGAATAAATGACCCTTGTCAACTCTCTGTGTCCTTGGGCAAGCCAGTTTATTCCTGTTGCCTTATTTTTCTTATTTGGAAAATTAAGATGTTAGACTAGAAGCCCTCTGAAATGTTGTTTGGCTAAAAGAAAAAAATCACAGGTCCTTTTGTAAGTGGCTGAGGTTGTATAAATATAAGGCACTATAATTTTAGTGAATTATTAAAATCTCTGTCCAATCTACTCTTCAAGGATTCAAAGTTGCAAGTCGAACAGCGAGAATCCCACCCGGCAGTTCTTTCACATGATTGATGAGAAGGGCAAGAGCTCAACCCAGAAGATACAAGTTATGTGACGTGTGGGGATTTTTTTTTTTGCAACACTTAGCTGTCCCCTTTCTCTCTCTTCGTGGTTGTAGCTGATTAGTATACATCACACACAGAACTGCCTTTACAGAGAGAAAACCTAATCAATGAGAGGATTTACAAACGGGAAGGAACGCATACTTAGCCTTTATATGGCTCAGTTCCCGAGACATAGGGAAGGAATGACCTCTGGACTCTTTGCCAAAGTTAGAAAATATTTGGAGGCACCAGCAGACACCAGACCCTTGTTTGCAGCCGTTGTGGCCCCTCTAGCCAACATGAGAACATCTGACCCTGCTGCAGGTGACCCTATTGGCGGAAGTGAGAAATTCTTGGTTGTCAAGTAAGATGTATTTATGCATACCCCTCAGGGTCCTGTATCTCCAGGTGTGACTGAACTGCCACTTTGTAAATATTTCAGTGCCTATGAATTTGGGGACCACTTCCATGATTCACCAGATAACTCATATGAATGCACATAATCCAGCTAAAAACAGTTATAGGCCCTGCCCAAGGCAGCTACGTATACCAGTTAATCTCTATGGCCTGAAACGTTATACAGTTCATTGTGTGTCAAGAGGTCTTGTTTGGGATACAGTGACCTCCTGCACATCAGTGAAAAGACTGAACTAAAATAAGAAAAATTGGGATTGGTTTCCACTTTGTTTCTTCTATTAACGAAAATATCTGACTCTGTTGTAATGAAATGCTTCCTGCCTATTTCTTTCCTTCTGTTTTATTTCCCCAGAGAACTGAGGAAGAACAATGGAGTACATTATTAACTAAAATCATCACATTCCTTTTTTAAAAATCATTTTGGATCAGTTAACTTATCATCGTTTGAGACCTCAGGAAACATTCCGTTTGACCACATAATACAGAGGAAGCCATCTTTAACTTGTGTCTCAGACTCCTGCATATACTTGGCAAGATGCTAACGTGTCACGCAGGTATGGGAATCTTCTCTCAGCATAATTTCAATTTCTACCTCTAGGTAAAAATCAAAGAAGAATCAGAAAGAAGTCCATTTCAAGACGTAAAGACCACCGTATCCTGCCAATTATGAATGCCTTACATTTACTAAAAATTGCTAAGTACCCTGACAATTTTTTTTATTAATATGATAATCAAAGATACTTAGCTATTGGTGTTTCTGCAGCCACTGAAAAGGCCAGAATATATTTTCTCCTTTGAAACAGCACAGGCTGAAGGTTCAGACTAATGGCCGTGCTCTTCCAGATATATTATTCGTAAACGAGAATCCTACATTCTGGACAACTAATTACCTGTCACAGTTTAAATCACATATTTTATATTAGGGGCATTTGGAACAAGCTTGCACTACTGGCCAACTGTTTTGTTCTGTGTGTGTGTGTGTGTGTGTGTGTGTGTGTGTGTGTTTAGCAATAAAGACACTAAATATTTTTTGGCAAAACATTAAACACACAAAAAATCAAATTATGGAAATTGGACTAAGAAATTGACACAATTCATCCTTAGATGCATGGTAAACAATTAAACTGGAAGATGGGTACAAGATTTATGTGCTAGGTACACTGTTAAAATGTCAGTCTTTATTGCATGTGATTCTGGAGTGATGCGAGGCTTGAAACGGAGGTGATGGGAGAGGCGTCTTCTGGCTGGGGACACCACTTAGCAGTTGCAGGCTACGCCTTAGAGAGGATTAGATAGGGTGATTTTGCTAGACGCCCTGCTTCCCATATGTGGAAATACCCCCAAAACATGGGAATTATATGCCTGGAGGAGACTTTTAGGTCACTCAGACTAGTTTTCTGTCCATTAAATTATCTTTTGCTACAGGTTTTAGGGCAAGATGGCCAAAATTAGTCTCGAATATAAGTGTTCAAAAACCCTGAGAAGTCCTAAAATATTATCATACACAGAACAAATATAGAAAAAAGTTAAACAACAACAAAAAACTGGACACAGTTGTAATAGCAACATCTAGAACACAGAGCTGCTCCAGTCAAGCTCTCTTTGTTAACCCTGTCATTCTGTACTGATGTCTCATTACATTTAGAATGCAGTTAAAATCCTGCAACATTCTGTAAGAATTTCCCCCTGACACCCTCTCTGACATCAGCTCCTTCCACATTCCCCCAGTATTCCTGGCTTCCTCTGCTTCAGCTGCCAAAGGTCCCTACATAATAAGTATTTAATAAATATATACAGCTCTACAAAAAACGGAAAAATTTTGTGTATGAAGATAAATGTTTTTATGCACATGTTTGTTATTATTTAAATAGTGATGCTTTATAGCTTTCAAAGTACCTTTACTTTTTTCTTTCATTTCTATATTCTTTCCAGAAACTTCCCATCAGTTTCTATCAGTTTTCTAAACACTCCCATACTCTTAATAGTAGATTATTAGGACATTAGCAGTTGGTAGAAATGATTGATAAAATATACAAGTCAATCATCGCGGCTTGTTGAGGGCACTGAAAAAATACATTGGTACAACAATAGATGGGAAAAGTGTGTTTATTGCTGTCAGAAAAAATAATAAACTCAGTGGCTCCAGTTAGACGGAAGGCAAGAATTTTCGCAGAGTCCCCCTGAAAGCAAGGTAACATAAAGCACATAGAGGCAGGAGGGAGTGACCCCGGCTGGCGGAGGTTCAGTTAGTGTCAGGCAAAGAAGCTACGGTTAGGGGACCTGGTGAATCACTGATAACACCCTCGAACCAGAGTGAAAATTCACACAGCCTTAGATTGGAAAATCCGTGGTGTCTTGAAGCCACGCTCGCGTGAAGGTGCTGATAGCACATTCTATCACTCTCCACCTAACGAGATCAGATAGCCCAGGCCGCTGTGCCCTCAGCGGGAAGAATAATTAACCCATGTGTTCAGAGTTTCTTTCTGCTTCTGCCATGAATGGATGTCATTTTCTAGGTCAAATGAAAACAACCTTACCTGCTCCATCCTAGCTCCAATTCCAGCCTGCTCTGTGAGTGGGAATTGACCGTTCTGGCTGTGCTCACCTGCTCAGCACTGAACTTTTCCCTTCTTTGCTGGTGATAGGACAAAACATCAACAGAAAGTACTTAGGTATATTTTACAGATCTCTGAAGCTGAGGTGTGAAATTAAACCGTTTGGTTTGAAAGCCAGATCACTGTTTGAAGAATGTTCAGTGAAGGGGCTGTAAGCACACGGAGGGGGGTGGGGGTGGGGAGGGGGGTGAGACACCCTTCTCACTCTCCCAGAAACTTTTAAAAAAAGGTATTTGCCTGGCTCAGAGTGGGACTAATGTGTCATGAATTATCGTGTGGCAGATTGTATTTTCCAGAACTGACATTATAATATTCCCAGTTCCACATATCCTTCAGAACCTTACTTTTCCCCACCAAGAAGTAGAGTATCTTTTCCACTTGAAATTAGAAATAGAATTAAGGGAATAAAGAAAGTAAAGGAGATACTGTGCAACTTTTAAAAATACATCATAAAGAGGTGGTGTAGTCAGTTCCCACCCCTCCCCCCAACTTGTTCTCTCAACACTCAGCCTTGGAATCAAGCCACCATATTTTGAAGATGCTCAAATGGCCCACGTGAAGACCACGAACAGAGGCCATCAGCCCGGACAGCCAGCATAACTCCCAGACATATGATTTGATTCAGTTCTCAGTTTGTTAGGCAGCAATTGGCAACTAATACAGGTTGTATGCTCTTCGCTCATTAACTTTCATTTTGGAAGCTTGCCATAGCAAATTCTACATGACTTGCTTTATGTCAGACCCTCCACCTGGAACACTCCTCTTCTTCTAAGCAAATACAAGCTCTTCATTTTTATTCCCGAGCATAATTCAAAGTCCCTCCCGTAGGGACTGATGCTATTCTCTTTATCCTGCATATCCCTTTGCACTATGAACTACTTTATACAGTATTTTCATTCACGCCTATTTTGTTTTTCTCTCTCTTTGCTTTTTTTCCACAAGGCCAAGTCCCAAATATTCAGTTTGACCAAAATTTACTTATAGGAGGGGCAGTGTGGGATGGTGGATTAAAAGCATTGGGTTAAGGCCCAGACCACCCAGGTCAGGACAGTAGCTCTTCCACTTCCCAGCAGTGTACCCTTGAGTAAGCTCCCTAAAGTTTGTATCGGTCAGAGTCCTACCAGAGAAATAAAACCGCTAGGATATGTATCTATGTCTGTATCTATCTATAGACACATACACACTGATTTATTTCAGGGAATTACCTAAGTATATGGTCTGGCTGGGCAAGTCTAAAATCTGTTTTCTTGCTATGCCAGCTGACAAGATTCCAACCCTAGGCCATTCTAGCTGTCTATACTTTTCTTGCAAATTGGTGCTGGAGCAATTTCAGCAGGGCAGTGAGCAATTCAGAGGAGACCTCATGTTCTCTCCGGTCTCCTCTCTCTCCTCGTCCTCCCAGCGGTGATTTCAAACCGTACTTACTCCTCTCTGCTCTGTCAGGAAGGAGAACCCTCCTCTTTGCTCATGCTAGTACCTGTTTTTCCGACGCTGAGTTTGAAGTCACATCCAGGCAGTTTTCTCCTCATACTCCTCCAAATTCTAGTCTATTTATTTTATTTTCAAGCTTTCCTGCCTACTTGTTCTTAATCTCAGCATCTAAATGTGCTCCCGCTCTTCCCTTTGTTAGTCTACAGCTACAGGGGTCCTCTTCTGTCAAACAAACATCTTGAGAAAATAGTATATTTTGCCTTCTTCATTCCCTCTTTCCATTCATGCTTTTATTCATTGCAGTGTGACTTCTACCTCAGCCTTCCCACGGAAACTGTGCTCACAAGGTTGATGGCCTAAACAATAGATCCAAGAGATGGCTGAAAAGCATCTTGAGCGATCTTGTTCAAGGCTCAGTAGTTCTGGACACTGCAGACCACTATGCTCTGTTCGAACCCCTCTCTTCTCTTGTCTTTGTGGCACTGCCTTCTCATAACACACATCTCCTTTAATAGTCGTAGTAATTTCTCAGTCACCCGTTTGCTCAGATTAGCAGGATTTCACACATTTCTTTCTTAACCGCCAATTAAATGTGTAAGAACTAAGTCTTACTTAGTCCGAAAAGGCCAGTCCTTGTCCAAGTGTCAGGTGAAGAAGGAACCGAAGACTCTGAACGATCCATTGGGAGACTCTTCTTCAATTTGTCACTTCTGCCACTTCTGCCACTCCGTTCAGCTTTGCCGTGGAAAACCTGGGAGGCGTGGAGCCTTGAAAAACACCGAAAAATGCTGACCAAGTTGAAAAAGTGGATTCACCTAGAGAGAAAAGAAGTTAAGAATTTTAAATGGCCTATTTTAAAAAATCCTGCCTAACTAAGCATTATTACATTTCACATAGAAGTTACTTTTTAATTACATGAAAATATAAATATTTGTCAAAATATAGCCACTTCATGTAGTTTAGACATATAAAATATATATCATTTTATATTCCTGGGGTGGGGTCAAGATAATTCTCTTAGCATAAACTCCCTTGGTTATTATTTATTGACTCTGATTTGGGCAGTTCCTGGCTTATGCAGTGTTATTAGTGTTAAATTTGTGAGCTGTAACCTTAGGGTATAAATTTTATAATCTACCATCTGCTATGAAAATATATGTGATGGGTTTTAGGGATGTGAAATGATCAAGTGTAGAGTAGAGAAAGCTGTGGGGCTATATAATAATCACCTCTACTGGCTGAGAAGTAGCTGTAAAGGAAATGCAATCAATGAAAAGGGGAATGTGAATGCCTTGAGGTGACTAGAGTGAGTCAGTAGTTTTCTGGAAGATCAAATAAGAAGAAATACACTTAAATCATGATAGAAAGTAGGACACCAGCTTCATCTTTGTTGTCCACACCAAAAATAGCTGACATTGCATCATGCTTGTTGTTATAACTGCAGTCGCCATTCTGAATTCCTTACATCTACTAGCTTTTTAGTCCTCCCAGCAGTTCTATGAGGGAGGAACTGTACTCTCCTCATTTTTTATTTCATATATTCCATGAAATGCAGAGAAATAAATTATTTTTTCCTGAAGCCACACAGCTAGTAACAGCATAAGCATCATTTCCATTTAAACTCTCTGAGTTGATCATTGCAATAAAAGCTGGACAAAGCTCTACGGCACCATCTCACCAACGTGAATGACCACAACCACCTCTGTTTTTCTTTTAATATTCTTTTATTGCTTTCCCTTTTGCCACAAGAAAAGGACAAAACGGTCAAGTGATACTATAGAACAAGCAGTATCCGGGATACCAACTCCGTTCCCAAAAGGAAAGAGAACAAGAAGTTACTGATGCCACTGTAGGGATATGAAGGGGGTGAGGAAGGAAGGGGCTGGATGACCTGGGGGAACAGGGTCAGGGAGCGGACATGAAAGCAGGTTGGAGGGGTCCCAGGGCATCTGCAGTTCTCCTGAACCACTGGCATTTCAGATATCTCTAATTCTTTCAAAAGAAAGATGCACATTGGCTTCTATTCCACTTTAGATTATTGGAAGCTGCTAAGACAAATTACTGTGAATGCTCAGCAGCTGTGGAAAAAATCTTCTGGTGGTCTTTTACTGGCTACATATAAAATGATGATTTGTTGATAGTCTTTACGAAGGCCAAGGCGCTTTGATGTTTGCATTGTCAGGTTATGAAAATAAAGAAGTGGAAAGCGTTACAAGAGAATCAACAAGAGCACTTCCTAGTTATTGAATATATTTTCATTCTTAAGAGCAACCCTTTTTTTGAATGCCATGATTTTCCTTTTTTGCATCCAGATGACTTATTTTGTCTTTTTGCTCTTTTGAGCTGAGATCCCACAGGACCACAGATCTTATAAAATGTAAATTAACAAGGAATCTATTTTCGTATTTCAATAATTAGCCTGAACGGCCTCTGTTTGAATACTTCCTGTGACAAGAAACTTACTATTCAGAGGCAGCTTGTTCTATTTCTTTTATTTTTTTAATTTAAAAAATAAATTTTTATTGCTGTTCAAGTACAGTTGTCTCCATTTCCTGCCACCGCTTTCCCCAGCCCCAGCCTCCTGCACCTCCCACCCTCGATCTTCCCCGCTTGGCTTTGTCCGTGGGTCTTTCATACATGTCCCTTGATGATCCTTCCCCTTCTTTTCCTCCGAAACCCCCCTCCCCCCATGCCTCTGGTTACTGTCAGTTTGTTCTTTATTTCAATGTCACTGGTTATACTTTGCTTGTTTGTTCTGTGGATTAGGTTCCACCTATAGGTGAGATCATATGGTATTTGTCTTTTATCACCTGGCTTATTTCACTTAGCATAATGCTCTCCAGTTCCATCCATGCTGTTGTGAAGGGTAGGAGCTCCTTCTTCTTTTCTGCTGAGTAGTATTCCACTGTGTAAATGTACCGTAGTTTTTTGATCCACTCATTTACCAGTGGGCACTTAGGTTGCTTCCAATACTTGGCTATTGTAAGTTGTGCTGCTATGAACATTGGGGTGCATAGGTTCTTTTGAATTGGTGTTTCTGGATTCTTAGGGCATAATCCCAGCAGTGGAATTTCTGGGTCAAAAGCAGTTCCATTTTTAGATTTTTGAGGAAATTCCAAAGCGTTCTCCACAGTGGCTGCACCAGTCTGCATTTCCACCAACAGTGCACTAGGGTTCCCTTTTCTCTATATCCTCTCCAGCACTTGTTGTTTATTGATTTGTTTATGATAGCCATTCTGACCAATATGATGTAGTATCTCATTGTGGTGTTAATTTGCATTTCTCTGATGGCTAGT
Source organism: Mormoops blainvillei (assembly GCA_004026545.1). Taxonomy (NCBI): domain Eukaryota; kingdom Metazoa; phylum Chordata; class Mammalia; order Chiroptera; family Mormoopidae; genus Mormoops; species Mormoops blainvillei. The sequence continues at coordinate 291,800 of PVJD01001093.1, read as the reverse complement.
GATGCTGAGCATCCTTTCATATGTCTCTGGGCCCTGTGTATGTCCTCCTTGGAGAAGTGTCTATTCAGGTCCTTAGTCCATTTTTTAACTGGATTGTCTTCCTAAAGTGGAGTCGTGTGAGTTCTTTATATATTTTGGAGATGAAACCCCTGTCTGAGGTATCATTGACAAATATAATGCCCCATGCAGTTGGTTCCCTTTTCATTTTGCTGATGTTTTTGTTAGCCATGCAGAAGCTTTTTTGAATATTAATTGATCATAGATACATGGGTTTATTTCTGGGCTCTCTATCCTGTTCCATTGATCTATGTGTCTGTTTTTATGCCTGTAGCTAACTGTTTTGATTACAGTGGCCTTGTTATATAGTTTGATGTCAGGTATTGTTATCCCTCCTCCTACTGTGTTCTTCTTTCTCAAAATTGCTGTGGCTCTACAGTGTCATTTATGGCTCCCTGTAAATTTTTGAAATGTATGTTCTACATCTGTGAAATATGTCAGTGGTATTTTAATAGGAACTGCATTGAATCTACATATTGCTTTGGGTAGTATGGACATTCTGATGAAGTTAAATCTTCCAGTCCATGAACATGGTATATGCTTTCATTTACTTGCGTTTTCCTTAATTTCTTTCTTCAGTATACTGTAGTTTTCTGAGTATAAGTCTTTTACCTCCTTGGTTAGGTTTATTCCTAGGTACTTTATTTTTCTTGTTTCTATAACACATGGGATTTTTTCCCTGATTTCTGATTCAGATATTTCATTGTCGGTGTACAAAAATAACTTCAATTTCAGGATATTGACTTTGTATCCCGCTGTTTTGCCAAATTCACTTATTAGGCTGAGTAGTTTTTTTGGTGGAGTCTATAGAGTTTTCTATGTACCCTATCATGTCATCTGCAAACAATGACAGTATTACTTCCTCCTTTCCAATTTGGATGTCTTTTATTTCTTTTTCTTGTCTGATCACTGTGTCTAAGACTTCCAATACTGTGCTGAATAGAAGTGGTGAAACAGGACATCCTTGTCTTGTTCCCAATCTTAGTGGGAAAGTTTTCAGTTTTTTCTCATTGAGTATGATGTTGACTGTAGCTTTTTCATATATGACCTTTATTATGTTGAGGTATGCCCCCTTTATTCCCACTTTGCTCAGTGTTTTTATCATAAATTGGAGCAGTACCTTATCAAATGCTTTTTCCACATCTATTAATATGATCATATGATTTTTGTTCTTCATTTTGGTTATGTGGCATATTATGTTTTTTGATTTGTGAATATTATACCATCCTTGCAACCCTGGGATGAATCCCGCTTGATCATGGTGGATGATCTTTTTAATGTATTGCCGGATGTGGTTTGCCAATATTTTGTTGAGGATTTTAGCATCTATGTTTCATTAGTGATATTGGCCTGTAGTTTTCCTTCTTTGTTGTATCTTTATCTGGTCTTGGGATTAGGATGATGCTCGCCTCATCAAAGGAGTTTGGGAGTCTCTGCTCTTTTTGGATTTTTTGGAATAGCCTGAGAAGGACAGGACTTAGCTCTTCCTTAAATGTTTTGTAAAATTCTCCTGTGAAACCATTTGGTTCAGGGCTCTTGTGTGCTGGGAGTCTTTTTATTAGTACTTCAATTTCACCAGCTGTTATCGGTCTCTTCAAACTTTCCACTTCTTCTTCATTCAGTTTTGGAAGATTATATTTTTCTAGAAATTTTTCCATTTCACCCAGGTTTTGTTTATCCTTTCAAAGAACCAGCTCCTGGACTTACTGATCCTTTGAATTGTTCTTTAACTCTCTATGTCATTCAGTTCTGCTCTGATCTTGATTATTTCCTTCCTTCTGCTTGCTGTGGGCATTGTTTGTTGTTGTTTCTCTAGTTCTTGTAGATGTAGTTTAGGTTGTTTATCTGAAATGTTTCTATCTTTTCCAGGTAGGCCTGTATTGCTATGAACTTCCCTCTCAGAACTGCTTTCGCTGTGTCCCATAGGTTTTGGAGCTTTGTGTGTTCATTTTCATTTGTTTCCAGAAACTTTCTGATTTCTTCATTGATCTCATTATTGACTCATTCATTGTTTAATAGCATTCTAATCAGTCTCCATGAGTTTGAATGTTTTTGACTTTTTTCCTTGAGGTCAGTTTCTAGTTACAAGTTCTTGGGGTCTGAGAAAATGCTTGTATGATTTCAATTCTCCTGAATTTGTTGAGGGTTGTTTTGTGTCCTTTTATGTAATCTATCTTTGAAAGTGGTCCATGTGCAGTTGAAAAGAATGTGTAGTTTGCTTCTTCAGGATGAAAGGTTCTATATATATCAGTTAAGTCCATTTGATCTAATGCATCATTCAGTTCCACAATGTTCTTCTTGATATTTTGTTTGGAAGATCTGTCCATTTTTGACAGTGAGGTCTTAAAATCCCCTACCATAAGTGTGTTGCGGTCTATATCTTTCTTGAAGTCCTCCAAGCATTTATATATTTGGGTACTCCTATGTTGGGGCATATGTTTACAATGTTTATGTCTGCTTGATGGATTCTTCCTTTAAGTATCATGAAGTGTCCTTCTGGGTCTCCTTTTATGATATTTGTTTTGAAGTCTATTTTGTCTGATTTAAGTATTGCTAGCCTGGCTTTTTTTCCCAGTCCATTTACTCGAGATATTTTTTCCAACCCTTTACTTTCAATCTATGTAGATCTTTTGTTCTGAGGTTGGTCTCCTCTAGGCAATATATGTGCAGACTATGTTTTCTTATCCGTTCAGCTACCCTGTGTCTTTTGATTGGAGCATTCAATCCATTTACATTTAAAGTTATTATTGATAGGTACTTATTCATTTTTCCCCTTTGTACCTGTGTTCCTCTTTCTCTTTTTTCTTTATTTTCTTAAAGTAGTTCCTTTAGCATATTTTGCAGTGCTGGTTTGGTGTAGGGGAATTCTTTTAGACTTCTTTTGTCTGGGAAACTCCTTATTTCCCCTTCCATTTTAATTGAGAGCCTTGCTGGGCAGAGTAGTCTTGGTTGCAGGCCTTTGGTTTTCATTACTTGAAATATTTCTTGCCACTCTCTTCTGGCTTATAGTGTTTCTGTTGAGAAGTCAGCTACTTGCCTTATCGGGGCTCCCTGGTATGTTACTTCCTATTTCTCCCTTGCTACCTTTAAGGTTCTCTCTTTGTCTTTGATATGTGTCATTTTAATTGTGATGTACCTTGAAGTGGACCTCTTTGGGTTCCCCTTGATTGGGACCCTCTGTGCTTCCTGGACTTGTGTGACTTTTTCTCTCCTCAGGTTAGGGGAGTTTTCCATCATTACTTTTTCAAACAGGTTTTCTGTCCCTTGCTCCTCTTTTTCTCCTTCTGGTATTCCTATGATATGGATATTATTATGTTTTATGGTGCCCCACATTTCCCTTAACACTTCTTCATTCTTTTTGAGTCTTTTATCATTTTCTTGCTCTTTCTGGGATTGTTTTTCTACCTTATCCTTCATCTTGCTGATTCAATCCTCTGCTTCAGCTAGCCTGCTTTTGATTCCTTCTACTGTCTTCTTCAGTTCAGGAATTGTGTTCTTCATTCCTTCCTGGCTCTTATTGATAGTTTTGTGTCCTTTTTCATGCTGATGTAGTTCATATAAGTTCCTTGTTGCTTCCTTGTAGTTTTTTGTAATTCTCACTGAGCTCATTGAGCTCCCTTATAACCATTGTTTCAAACTTAATGTCTGATAGTTTACTTGCCTTTATTTCATTTAGCAGTCTTTCTAGAGATTTTGCCTTTTCTTTTGATTGGAAGTTGTTCTGTGTCTCCCCATTTTAGGGGAGACTCTTCTTGTTTGTTTCTTCTTCTCAAATTGATCTGCTCTGACTTCCTGTCTTTGTGGTGTGAATTATGGTAGGAGACCTGTGGGATTCAGTGATGCAGTCTTCTTGAACTCCTGAAGTTGATGCTCTTGGGATGCCTTTCATGCTGTTTTTGTTTGCTCTTCGGAAGTAATTAGGTTTTGATTGTTGTTTTGTCATTCTTTGGTGGATCCCTCCCTCCAGCTGGTTGACCGAGGGTCACTCTGCCCACCACGTCTTGTGTGTTGTTGTACAGGTGCAGTCAGGTTGTGCTGAAGCTGATTCTTCTGTCTGTCCGAGGCTTCTCTCTCACTATTGTTCAGTTGTTTGTTCTGGGTGATTTCTCTACAATTTATTTCTAATTCCAGATTGGTCCTGGGCAGAGGTCAGTGTGACTTCCATTCACTCCTCTGGCCATCTTGCCATCCTTAGTTATTCTATTTTTAAAAATACAATTCAAAGTATACAACACCGATATTAGGTAAGTCTCAGAAAATGTTTTCATAATGTGAAAGTACAAAATATTCATTATGGTTAGTGGCTAAGCAAGCGTTTATCTGACAGAGATGTAGTCAGCACATGCTGTTTAGGATATTTCACTACAGTTTAAAGGGCTCCTTATTTCCTCCTCTCTCCTCATGTCCAGTGATTGGTCCCTTGGTTGCCCAAACACTTCTGTTCACCCAAGCCTGGGACTGGAACCTAGGGACACGCTGATGCAGTCATGCACCCAGTGATAGCATCCTGCCCAGCTGCAGCATAGAGCAGTTCTTCATGCAGAATGTCTAGAATAGCAAACTGCTACAACTATATTTTCTGATTTTCTAATTGAGATCATTTTTTTTCTTTTAAAATTGAGATAACCTTGGTTAATAATATTACAGAAGTTTCAGGTATACAAAAACAAATTCATAGATACAGATAACAGATTGGTGGGTACCAGAGGGGAAGTAGGGTGGGAAGAGGGCAAAATGGGTAGTGGTGGTCTAACATATGGAGGCAGTTTTTAGTTTTTCAGACTTCTGGCACAAAAAGCAGACTTGTTTCAAAAACCCCATTAAGAAATCATACTGGTAAATAAGAAAGCTTGACCTTGTAATTGTAATACTAACATATACAAGTTAAAATTCTAATAGGACAAGTGCCCTCTTTGTTTAAAATAGAAAATAGCCACATTGATGTTCTGAGTGTGGCTCTAAGACAATAGACACTACTCAAGACGCGTCTCGGAAAAAGGGCCAGAGAAGCAATTACTGGAAGTTGATTGTGTAATATTGGACTTGAAAGTCATCCAAGATGTTAGTGTTGTCCTAGAGAAGAAAGTTATGATGTCCCCAAACACCACCGGTAATATTTGTTACAAGTGGTCCTGAAAGAATATGTGTGAAATGGAAACATTATCAATATTTTTAGCAGTTTTCCTTCAAGAGTGAAACAGGTATGCATTAGGAACAGTGAAGTGATGTATTTCCCTTTTCTGTAAATAATAATGACCTTGGGGGCTTTCCATCGAACAATCAGTGGGTCTCAGTTCTTCAAAGGAATGAGTGAATAAGCTCCTTATTGCACGGACACATTTAGGGTTCTTGTAAAAGCAGTCTCCTGAGAGGCAAGGTCTGGTGAGAGAGAGAAAGATTTCTACATTTTCAAGCTTCTTACGTTTGATGGAACTAAGATGGAAGCTCTGAAATTTATATTATACTAGGGATTACAGGATTAGGGGAATAGTGGCTGTGATGATGTTTGTTTAAGAAAGAATGAGAGAGTTTGTATAAGTGCAGAAGAGGAAAGCTCTGGGGTGAGAGGCGTTAAAAATAGAAAAGGTTCTGGTAAATGAGAGAAGAGGGGCTTTCTTCTCACTTCCCTGGGCACAGGCTGGGATTTCAGGTCCCCTCAGAGAAGGAGAACAACCAATAAGGTATATGCCCGATGATGGATTCGAATGGTCAAGGCTAGGGGGAGTTCTCAAGAGAAGAGAGGAAGAGTCAGCTGGTTTTCCTTCCAACCAAGACCAAGTTCAGCTGTCATGGAGGGACTACTACAGGGATTGGAGCAGGAGAGAGAAAAGAGTGCCAGTTTCTCTTTGTGGATTTCAGCAGCAGATGCCAGAAAAAAGCCCAGGGTACAGGCAGGAGTAGAAAGAAGACTCACAGAGGTCCAGGAGGGCCAGGGGCCCAGTCTGGGAGCCACACCCAGAAACCCAATGCCAGCATCCTTTTCTCGTCACCTCCACACCCAGACACCCTCTGACAGGAAACACAGCCTGAATGACTGAGCAGTTGTTGGAAATGAACAAAAGTAAACCTAAACAGTCTTTTAAAAGAGAAGGTACCCTAAGTTGCCTTTAATTGGAGAGTGTAATTCCCTTTTGCTTCAAGCCTTTACAGGAGAGGGGCCTCAGATTAAGATGAGAAGGTCTTGTTTATTTTCAAGAAAAAGTAGAGAATGCTGCACTTTCTTATTATTTTCCTTGTTTGACAGTATTATAGAAATGCTGGTTCCCCCCCAAAGACACAAAACTGGAGAAGTATTTGTTAATCTTTTTTGATCCAGGCACCAGCTCCCATTGAGTAAATTCTAGTTCAAAAAATGATATTTTATTTCACAGACCCTAATAGACATCACTGTACCCTCTCCAAGCCCTGTTTTCTTTTTCTCCTGGGCACACAGTAAAATTACTTTTCGATATTTCTTTATTTATTTTTAGACAGAAGGAAAGGGAGGGAGAAAGAGAGGGAGAGAAGCATCAAGGTGTGGTTGCCTCTCACGCGCCCCCAACTAGGGATCTGGCCCACAACTGAGGCATGTTTCCTGACTGGGAATCAAACTGGCAACCCTTTGGTTCACAGGCCAGCATTCAATCCACTGAGCCATACCACCCAGAGCAAATTACTTTTAAATTACATCTCAATCTCCCCAGTAGTAAGATGGGATCATATGACTATATTCTCGTTAATGGAATGTGGATGGACAAATAGATGCTACTTCCAGACTTGACCTCTAAGACCTTCTCCCCCCATACAGTCCATGTTGGTCCTTCCCTCACCTGTCAGCTGGGGGCTGAAGATCTTGGCAAGGATTCTTTTGGTGTGAGAGTCCCTAGAGGGAATATTCTTGTATGGAACAGAGCCCCAACCTTCACCTGTCAAGAATTGTGAAGGGATTTTACTCTATTCACAAGATAACAAGTTAACCTGTTACTATTCATGGATCCTGGCAGAAGACACAAAACCCTGAGCCAGAGACAAAGGACTTTATTATTTATGGCAAAAGTGATGGCCAGAGCTTCATATTGGTTTGTATCTATTTTCTCTTTGTCATCTAAGTTACATTCAGGAAACACAGGACACATGAGAGATGTCCACACATGCAGTGGCTACATTATAGAAAAGGAACACTAACATTGGAGAATTCATACTTTTTTCTTCTTTTTTCTTTAACCTTTATTGTATATTTTTTTCATCACCATTTAGTCCCCTTATATCCCCCTCCCCCTAGCAATCACCACACTGTTGTCCATGTCCATGAGTCCTTTGTCCTCTTTGCTCAATCCTTCCATCCCCAAACCTCCCCCACAGCTAACCGACATCCTTCTCTCCATCTCACACTTTTAGAGGAAGCAGAAGTAAACCTGCTCTTTGCCACTATAGCAAGTATGTTCTTAATCAAGTTTCTGCTTTCACAGGGTTCCATGCAAGCTGCACTATGAGTACATCACACTGAGTTGTAGAGGAATAATCTGGTTTACCAAAATTCCTTATTCTAATAAGATTCTCTGTACTGATATTGGCTATTTTGTTTCTTTCCTTCAAATTCTTATGCCTTATTTTTCTTGTCTTATTATGTTGGCCAGGATTTCTAATGGTATTTTAAAGAATAGATGGGATAATAAATGGTATCTTAGCCACAATTTTTAAAAAGATTTTATTTATTTATTTTTAGAGATAGGGAAAGGGAGGGGGAAGAGAGGGAGAGAAGCACTGGTGTGAGAAAGAAACATCAGTTGGTTGACTGTTGTACATACCCTGACCAGGGACTGAACCTGCAACGCAGGCATGTGCCCTGACTGGGAATTGAACCTGCAACATTTTACCTTGCAGAATGATGCCCAACCAACATAGCCACAGCAGTCAGGGCTTTATTACAATTTTAAACAGAATGTGTGTAAAGTTTCTTCTTGAAATCAGATGATTGATGTAGTCTTTCAGTAGGTAGCTTTGATTAAATTAATAAAGCTCCTTAGTTATCTCAGAGAAGCACATTTTTCTGAATGGCTGCATAATATTCTCTTGTACAAATACATCATAGTTTAACAATCTTCTACTGAAAAAATCTTTAGTTATTTTCAGAATTTTATTTTTTTCTATTACAAAAATGGTAAACATCTTTGAATATATTTCTTTCCACATTTTTGTGAGTATATGTTCCACATTTTTGTAATTATAGGTTCCACATTTTTGTAAGTATATGTGTAGGAAGATTTCTAGAAACATTATTGCTGAGTAGTAGGATGTGTTCCTTAAAATTTTTTGATAAATGCTATTAAAGAGAGAAAAAGCTAAGTATGTATCCATCTTGTTCTGCACTCTATTTCAGGCTAACTAAAAAGCCCTAGGTGATAAGAGTAAGTTGTTTTTACAGAAGACTTCAGATGAAAATATAGGGAGGGCAGTAGCATTATAAATGCACCATTTTGTAACTGCTAAAGTAATAATTGATTTAAACAGAGATCTTTAATGGATGTCAAAATCATCAAGAGGAAAGTTGATGACTATAACAGAAAGATCAAACAACACTGTTTGAACTTGTTAGTCTTAATAACACAGCTAACCAACCAAACCTAATGAAGTACACAGCACAACATGTGAAATATTCTTGTAAAAATTATTGAACTTGAATCTAAGCAAGGCTGTAGATTTAACTTCCAGTTTAGTGGGAGGAGGGGAGAAGGAAAAAAGTTAAACAGCACCAGGGAGAAGGAATCAGACAAATCCATTTAGGGACATTCTGCAGAGGAACTATTTTATTTCATCCATAAGTCAATGACATGAAAATAAAAGGGAGAGGTGACGGTTCTAAGTTAACAGAAACTTAAGAAATATAATGTAACAATCAAATGCCATGTGTGATCTTGTTTATTTCCTGTTTCAAATGAGTCTGCAATAGATTTTGTAAGACAATTCAGGAAATATTACAAACATGTTGGTAGATGATAGTAAAGAATTATTCATGATTTTGTTAAAAAAGAAAATAAGATTCTGGCTATGTATGAGAATGCCCCTATTTTTAAGTGAAACTTATGGAAGACCTATGATTTTTTAATGAAACGATACCAGGGATTTTCTCAAAAGTACTATAGCTCCTCCCCCAACAAAACGAAACAAAACAAAACAAGAAAAAAAAGTAGTTCAAACAGAAATGGAAAACTCATCGTTTAATCTGAGAAATATGCAGGTTAGTGATACTATTCTCTGTCCTTTTGTGAATGCTTGACAACTTTTATTTTAACAAGTTTTTAAAAAAATTTATTGAAAACTAGCTAAAATCCCAAAGGATTAAAAATCTGAAACCAAATTATTTTGCTTTTGTGAGTTATAATTGCACAAAAACCTTAAGTCCTAATCCCATTTTCTTGATTTTTTGAAAGTCCAAAGAAATTATAATCCAAATTAGTTAAATTAACCCCCATCCAATTCTGATTTCTCAATCTCTTTCCCGCTCAATCTTAGCCAGATGAATTTCACTTCAGTGTAGACTTAGGGTTTCTTTAATACAGTAATTCTTAATCTGATATCCAGATTCCTCCTCCAATTTCTGATTTTATTTGCTCAAGATGATTTAGAGTGGTGGTCCTCAAACTTTAGTGGGTCTTAGAGTCCCCTGGAAGGCTTAGTAAAACACAAATTGTTGGACCCTATCCCCAGTTTGCATTCCTAACCAGTTCCCAGGTGACGTTGATATTCTAATATTAAAAGGGCCTTGAATTCCTAGAACAATATTAGTCTTTTAATATACTGCAGAGTTCTATTTGCTAATATTTTGTTGAAAAATTTTATGGTAGTGTTCTCTTCTTATCTTTTCAATGTCTATATGGTCTGTAGTGATATCTCTTCTTTCTTCCTGATATTAGCATGTGTCTTCCCTCTTTTTTTCCTAATTAAACAAGTAAGAAGTAAATTAATCCATTCAAGTAACTGGCTTTTGGTTTCATTTATTTTATCTGTTTAAAAAATTTCAGTGTGATTGATTTCTTCTGTTATTTTTGTTATCACCTTTCTTCTACTTGCTTTGGTTTCAATTAGCTCTCCTTTTTCTAGTTTCTTAAGATGAGATGTTAAATAATTGATTTGATACCTTTTTTCTTTTCTAATACAATCTGTTAATTACAAATATGTATATATATATTCCTCATATATATATGCATAATATGTATTCCTCATCATCACTAATTTAGCTGCCTAAGAAAAATTTTGACATATTTTCATTTTTACTCAATTTAAATGACTTTATGATTTTCCCACAACTTCCTATTTAATCCATATGGCATTTAGAAACTAGTTGTTTAATTTCCATTATTTGGAAATATTTAATATATCGTTCTATTATTGACATAATTTAATTCTGTTATAGTCAGAGAACATATTTTGTATAATAGGTCTTCTTCCAAGTATGTTAAGATTTGTCTTATAGCCAAATATATAGTTTGTCTGGGTGAATGTTCAAGTTAAGTTGAAACAAAAGTGTACTCTACTTTTATTAGGTAGATTATTCTATATTCTGTAAGTGTCTGTATATGTCAACTAGGTCAAGTTCATTAGTAATATTCAAGTATTATACAGCCTTGCAGTTTGATTTTCTTTTTGTTCTAGGAATTATTAAAAGAGGACTTTTGAAATCTCCAAGTATAATTGTGAATTTGTTTACTTCTTCTTTTAACCTGTATGTTTGATGAATATATTCTGAAGGTCTTTTGTTAGGTGTCAATTTAGGATTCCTACATACTCTTGGAGAACTAACTTTTCATCATTATGTAAGGATCCTCTTTATCTTCTTTATCATAAGGTATCCTTTGTCCCATACTAATGTAACTCAAGTTTTCTGTTGATTAACAATGGCATGATAGCACTGGCTAGTGTAGCTCAGTTGGTTGGAGTGTTGTTCTGTACAGAGAAAGGTTGTGATTCGACTCTGGGTCAAGGTACATATCTAGGTTGTTGGTTCAATCTCACATTGAGGAGCGTATGGGGGACAACCAATTGATGTTTCTCTCTCACCCCAATATTTCCCTCTCTCTCATCCTCTCTTCCCCTTAAATGTCCTCAGGTGAGGATAAAAAAACAATTGCATGATATATCTTTTTCTATGAGTTACTTTTAACATATCTATATCATTATAGTTGAAGTGAATTTCTTGTAGATAGCATATAGCTCTTTTATCCAATTTGAACTCTTTGCCTTTAATAAGGGCTTAGATTATTTACATTTGTTATTAATATCAATATGCTTGGGGTTCAACCTATCATTTTATTATCTTTTCCTGTTTTTTATTTTCTGCAATCTTTTGGATTGAGTTTTTAATGTTTCATTCATTTTCTATTACTATTGGATATATATTATATATTGTATGTGTGTGCATGCACTCTAGGTATTACAATATACCTACCTAACCTTTCACAGCCTCCTTAGAGTTACAATTTGCCACATCCAAGTGTAGAAATCTTCCTTTATCCTTTTCCTTTTGTTATAGTTGTCACATGTCTTAAACGTAAGTAACTGAAAACCCACATCAGAAAATGTTACAATTTTTGCACTGAATGGTTATATATCCCTAAAGAACTTAGGAGGCGAAAATTATTTTAAAAACTATTTACCTAGCTCTATATCCATTTATGTTGCTTTTCTTTTATTTCTGAAGTTTCAGGTATTTCTCTGGTAACATTTTCTTTCACCAGAATATCATCTTCTACCTTTTTGTTTTAGAGCAAATCTGCTGGCAATAGTTCTTTTAGTTTTTCTTCGTTTAAGAGTATATTTATTTTGCCATCACTCCTAAAGGGTATTTTACTGGACATAGAATTGTGGGTTGACAGTTCTTAACTTTCAGTACTTTAAAGCTGTTGATTCACTGTCTTCTGGCCTCCCTAGTTTTTGATGAGAAACCCAGTCATTCAAATTGTTGTTCTCTATACGCAATATGTCATTTTTAAAAAACGACTCCTTGCAAAGCTTTTCTTAATTTTTGGTTTTCAGCAATTTTATTATGATGTGTTTGGACTTAGTTTTCTTTGAGTTTACCTAGGTGTTGTTTGTTGAACTAGTTAAATATATAGACTTAAGCCTTTCTTCAAATTTTGGAATATGTCGGTTTTGCATGTTGCCAGTTTGCACATTATTGCTAGTTGGGAGGAAGACAAATTACTTTAGTATAGGTGACCAACCTTCCTAAAGGATCTTTCAAAATTCACTCTACTTATTTCACCAGAGAAATAGAAACTATAATAATAAACTAAACCAAATTTTTAGAACCAAAATATATAATGTTGGAAATAAAAAATATCAATGAATGGGCTCAATTGCACAATGGAGAAGAAAACAGGAAGAATGAATTAGAAGATAGATTAAGAAAAATTATCCAATCTGAAGAACAGAGGGAAAAATAGAAATTTAATTAATAAAGCCATAGGGACTTGTGAGATAATATTATTTTTTAAATTTTGCTATGATTTTTTATTTTTCTATTTTTTAAAGTATATTTTATTGATTATGCTATATAGTTGTCCCAATTTTACCCCCTTCGCCCCCCCACCCCAGTACCCACCTTCCCTCCAGCAACCCCCTACCCCTTAGGTCATGTCCATTGGTTCATGCATATAAGTTCTTTGGTTTCTCCATTTCCTATACTATTCTAAACCTCCTGTCTATTTTGTACCTACCAATTATGCTTCTTAATGCCTGTGCCATTTCCCCTATTCTCCCCCTACCTTCTTCTGATTGATAACCCTCCAAATGATCTCCATATCTATGATTCTGTTTCTGTTCTAGTTATTTGCTTAGTTTGTTTGTGTTTCTGGTTTGTTTGTTTTTTTAATCCAGTTTTTGACAGTTTGCTGTTGTTTTACTGTTCATAGTTTTGATCTTCTTTTTCTTAAATAAGTTCCTTTAACATTTCACATAATAAAGGATTGGTGATGATGAACTCTTTTAGCTTTACTTTGTCTGGGAACCACTTTATCCACCCTTCAATTCTAAATGACAGCTTTGCTGGGTAGAGTAATCTCGGTTGTAGGTCCTTGCTTTTTATCACTTTGAATACATCTTGCCAGTCCATTCTTGTCTGCAAAGTTTCTTTTGAGAAATCAGCTGAGAATCTTATGGGAACTCCTTTGTAGGTAACTGTCTGCTTTTCTCTTGCTGCTTTTAAGATTCTCTCTTTATCTTTAACCTTTGGCATTTTAATTATGATGTGCCTTGGTGTGGTCCTCTTTGGGTCTAACTAGTTTGGGACTCTTTGTGCTTCCTGGACTTGTACGTCTATTTCCTTCACCAAATTGGGGAAGTTTTCTTTCATTATTTTTTCAAATAAATTTTCAATTTCTTGTTCATCCTCTTCTCTTTCTGGCATCCCTATGATTCAGATCTTGCCACTTTTGGAGATGTCGCAGAGACTTCTTATTTTCCTCTCATTGTTTTGAATTCTTGTTTCTTCATTCTGTTCTGGTTGACTGTTTATTTCTTCCTTAGGTTCCAAATCATTGATTTGAACACCCACTTCCTTCCTTCTCTGTTGGTTCCTTGTAGATTTTCCTTTATTTCACATAGTGTAACCTTCATTTCTTCCTTTCTACTTTTGCCATATTTAATGAGTTTTCTGAGTATCCTTTTCACCAGTGTTTTGAACTCTGCATCTGATAGGTTGGCTATCTCTGTTTCACACAGTTCTTTTTCTGGGGTTTTGTTCAGTTCTGTTCTTTCATTTGGGCCATATTTCTTTGTCTCCTCAATTTGGCAGTCTCCCTGTGTTTGTTTCCATGTATTAGGTAGAGCTGCTTTGACTCCCTGTGTTAGTGTACCTGTTAACTTGTATAGGGCAGAGCCTTAGGTATTTGCCAGGTTGGGTCAACCCGTTTCATTCCTTTTGACTCTATTATGTGGGGGAGGGGTTGGAGAGGGACAATGCCACTGAGTCTTACTCAGCATTCACCATGTCTAGTCACTTCACCCCCTTCCCATGTGTGACTGGTACCCCTTTAGCTGCTTCCCTGGTAGTGGTTCCAAGGGTGGGTGGTTTTGCAATTGTTCTAGGACCATGTGGGTCCTTTAAATGGCCTCTCCCGAGAGACCAGCAGTTTCTTCTGCCACTCCAACTACCACTGGTTTTTATAGCCAGAAATTATGAGGCTTTATTTTCCTGGTACTAGAACCCCGGGCTGTGCAATCAGGCCTGTGGCTGGGATCACTCACTCCCAAGGTGTCTCTCCTGATTTTATCCACTACACGTGAAGGTGGGACCACCTGTACCACTGGCTACCTCACCACAGCCACCTCACCAGTGTCACACCACCTCCTCTCTGCCCCTTCTACTCGTCTGGACACATATGACTTCTTTAAATCCTTGGTTGTCAGACTTCCACACAGTTCAATTTTCTGGCAGTTCTGGGTGTTTTTTGTTTTGAGGCTAGCTGTGATCCTTCTTATGGCTGTGCAAGCAGGTAAAGTGTGTCTACCTATGCCTCCATCTTGTCTGGAAGTGTGAGGCAATATTAAATGGTCTAATATTCATATCATTGACATCATAGAGGAAGAGGAGATACAATTAGTAAGGAAAACTATCTAAAGAAACCACACTGAAAACTCCCCAAAATAATTCTGTTATCCAAATTACCTTTGTGTCTTGGGTAATATTAGATTCATTCCATAAGCAGTAGTAGCTCAGAAGAGTTGTGTTAAAATCGAAATAGTATATATAGGTGTACCCTGCTGGCTGTGGCTCTAGGGATGAATATACTATCCATAACTCTATTGCCACCCTGCCATTAGGACCAACAACAGATGCTCCACAAACTGGCAGCTCTTAGAGCTGAATAGTTTGAATCATAGGTTTCTCTCCTTGTTAAAGCAAAGTGAATTTTCCTGGTTTACTGATAGTAGTTTCCAACTTGAGCATGCAATGCAGTCTAGAAGTTTGCCCATTTGATCAGTGTGTTTGTAAAACCACGGTTGAAGAAGCAAGGATAAGTCTAGACAATAGTAGAAATTGAGGGCACTGCATCATAGTGCAGCAAGAACCTTACCTTGCCAAGATTTTGATGTATAGTCAGACAATGCTTTGTAGTGAATCCAATAATGGAAATCCCTGGAGGAATTCCAAGGGTAAATTGAAGTGGGTTATGTAGATGCCAAGCAGAAAATCCCAGTTGTTTGGCTCAGAAAGGAACTGGAATGCAGAGGCTGTCCTAGTCTAGGCCCTAGAAACAGTTACTTAGGTACATAAACTGAGTAGCATGAAATGCTCACATTATGAGATGTTGGGTAAAAAAAATGACAGATTCTTTTGCCTCCTTATAAAGTTACTAATGAGATAAGAGACTGTATAAAATATCAGAAAAGAGTTTCCTGAAGATGGTTTTGGATAACAGTTTCTGAGTGAGACAGCATTTAGTTGACAAGTAGGTACATAGGGCTCTCACTAGTGGTCTCAGCTGGCTTCAAATGAGTCCTGCCTGGAGTAGACATGTCATGTACTTTGGTCTGTGTTTACCCAGTGACCTAGGCAATGGCTGGGACTACCATTTAAGGTATGCAACATCAGGTTATACATTAATTGGTTCCCCAGACCAGACTTCATTGGACCAAGGTACACATTTAACTGTTGGCAAGGTACCAAACTGGTCTGAAAAGAGTGACAATGCATAGCCAGATATCCTTCACCACACTCAGGATAAAGTTTGGTTGAGAACTGGGATGAGAAACTAAAACATCTATTAATCTTGGAGATAAGGCAGGTAAATATGGCTGACTCAACTGAGTTACTATTTGTTTCTCCTGATTGTATGGGTAGTAAAAGGAAGACACTTGTGGACAGGTTTCCGGAATGTAGAGTTGAGAAGAAAGGAGTAGGGTTTTACAGGAATTCTGTATTCTTTCCATCTCACAAAATTTTTCTTTGTTTTTCTGTGTCCAAACATCCTGGTCCTGGGACTGCCCTTTTGTGTCTGGAAGGGGTAGATAGCATTTAGGACACTCGTATTTTATTATTATTAAAATTAAATGTATTGGGGTAACATTGGTTAATAACGTTGTGTAATTTTCAGATATACAGGGTTACAACTTGACATCTATTTACTCTAGTGTGCGCTCACCATCCAAGGTCTGGTTTCCTTCCATTACTAGGTACTCAACACCCTTGGCCCACTTCACCTTCCCCACATTCCTTTCCCTCTGTAGCCACCATTCTATTACCTGTATCTGAGTTTGTTTAATTAATTTTTTGTTATTTTTTGTTTTATATTCCACAAATGATTAAATAGAGCACTCTTTTAATTCCTCTGACTTTGACTTAGTGTATTCTCAAGGGAGCAGTAAACTGGAGAGCGTGCCATGTGGGTAAACTAGGCCTGACTGTGGGTGCTGTCTCACTGCCTAGTGGTAGATAGTCTCATCATCCATAACCCTGCTAACTCTAGTCCTGTTCCTGGGAAGGGACAGACGAGGAGACTCTAGCAGAGTTCTGGCTGCTGACTGCCACATGGTTGGGCAGAGATTCCCACCCAGGAAGGCTGAAACAAAGTAATGAATGGAGACAAGTGGAAACTATGGGAGATTGGAGGGGAGGATATAACTGGGTAATGATGCTAGAAAAGAGCACTAACACTTTTTTCTGGAAGGAACATCTCAGAGCAAGAGAATCCTACTTTCAGCTGTTTCAGATGGGGTGTTGAGTCATGGCCAGTGCTGGACAAAGCCCCCAGGTTTGTTTTCCCCCCAAGAAGAACTTGATTGATACCATACAACAAGATTCATCTGAAGACTATACTTGGGAACGTAAAGAGAAGCTATTAGTCAGTATTCCATGATGACTCACTTAACATTCAATGGTAAACGCAGATTGAAATTACCATTTGGGTAATTGGTTATGTTGGTTGTGTTTATCCTATTGATTCTTTTGCAGTGTGAAGAGGAAACCTATCCTAGAATTGGAGGATGGACTGCAGATTTGGCATCTGTAGCTGACAGTGTGCCTTGCTGTGAATCAAGATGATACCCTGGTAAAGCAACTGTGTATGATGGGAGGTGATTTGCTGCATTGCCCCCTACCTTGTATGTATGTCCCCTTTACCCTTTTGACACTACCAGGTGCGAATGTGGGTAGAGTGCCACCCAGCTCATCTTGATGGAATCAGGATGGTGCCCCAGAGGGTGAATACTTGCTTGATATGTTTATCATATATTATTGATAATTCATCCCTGGAACTTCAAAAAGAACAATTACTGGAAGTTTTAAGGTTTACTCAAAATGAACTGAGCTTAGAATTTGTATAAGCTCAACTAATACATATCTTGTATATCATTCAAACTACAAATACACAGTGGCAACACTTGTTATGGCTTAACCAACACTGGCTACAATGTACTATGAGTGACCGTGGTTCTTGGGAGTTGGACTTGACATCTGAAGGCAAGTGGAAATAGCTCTTTTGGAGCCTTGCCATCAGGATACAAAATAAGTTGCAATATACATTTTCAATTAGTCTAAGTCCACCTTCAAATAATGTGTTACTGCTTTATGTGTAATGCAAATACTTTATAGCGGAATATTTCCAGTTCCTCCATCCTGACCTGTATTTTTGACATTCGCTGTCATTTATTTCACTTATCCTTTCTTATGCTATAATCACTCTATGTATTATTACTAGTACTACTTTAAGCAATTATCTTTTATGTAAATTAAAAATAAGAAAAATAATTTTTATTGTTTATTTATTCATTCTCTGATATTCTTCCTTTCCTTATATAGCTCTGAGTTCTGACCCATACTATTTCCTTCTCTTGAAACATTTAAAACATTTTTTTGCAGGGTGGATGTGCTGATGATGAATTTCCTCTTTTTTTTTTGGATTGGGAAAGTCTTTTTATTTATCTTTCACTTTGAAGGACACTTTCACTGGCTATATAGTCGCAGGTTGGTGATTTTTTTCTCTTAACGCTTTAAATATTTCACTTTATTGGCTTCTTGCTTGTATGGTTTATGAGAAGTTGGTTGTAATTCTTATCTTTTTTTCTTCTATAGATAAGGTGATTTCTCTCATGCCTACTGGCTTCTTTTAAGGTTTTCTCTTTGTCTCTGATTTCCGTAGTTTGAATATAAGACCATATGAAGGTTTTTTTGTTTGTTTGTTTGTTTCTTTTTTTTTTTTTTAATTTATCTTACCTGGTATTCTCTAAGATCCCTGGATCTGTGGTTTGATGTCCACCATTGCTTTGGGAAATTTCTCAACTATTATTATTTTTAATATTTCCTCTTTTTCCTTCACAATTTTCTTTCTGATAATTTGATTATATATTTAACACCTTTCGAATCAATGTTAATCCAGCCACATTTTAGATTGAGAAGTTCCTACTGACCTACTTTCA
The DNA here is from genome assembly GCA_004026545.1 of Mormoops blainvillei. Classification (NCBI taxonomy): domain Eukaryota; kingdom Metazoa; phylum Chordata; class Mammalia; order Chiroptera; family Mormoopidae; genus Mormoops; species Mormoops blainvillei. The sequence continues at coordinate 273,350 of PVJD01001093.1, read as the reverse complement.
AGCTTGTGAACTCTCTCCTCAGCCACCTGACCAGCTCATCAAAAGCATTCTTCATTCCCACTTTAGCGTTTTTGTTTTCTAGCATTTACATTTTATTCTTTCTTAGAGTTTCTATCTCTCTGCTCACATTGGCCACCTGTTCTTGCGTTTGACTACTTTTTTCAGAAGAGGTTTTAACATCTTAATCACACTGATTTTAAATTCTCTGCCGGATAATTCCAACACCTGGGTCACATGTTTTATGCTGTCTCTGGTTCTGATGCTTTCTTTGTCTCTTCAGACTGTTTTTTTCCTTATCTTATAGTATGTCTTACAATTTTTTTCTTGAAAGCCAGACATGGTGTACTAGGTAATAGGAACAGAGGTAAATATGTCTTTAGTGTGAAGTTTTATGTTGATTTGATTGGGAGTTTGGCTGTGTTTAATGTTTGCACTAGTTAAAAGTGCCAGAGGCTTCAAATTTCTCTAGTGTCATTGGTCTTGACTGTCTATCGGCTTTAGACTTTCCTAAGTATTTTTCCTCAGAGAATTTGCATCTTTGTTGGAGTTTTTTTTTTTTATTCGTTTTTGTTTTTTGTTTTTTTTTAAAGCTGTAATGCATGGATATAATTAACATTGCTCCCTTTTAGTGTGGTGGTAAATTGTAGGTGATGGGAAGTGTTCAATGATCTTAGGATTACATTTCAGTCTTTTAGTGGGCCTTTGTCCCTGGGCAATAAACTTCACAAGTGTTTCATATTTTTATTTCCCCAAATTAGGTGAGATAGGAAGGCTACTGGAGACTGAAGTGGGATAAATGCCCTTCTCACGGAAGGGTTAAGGCTATTATAAGGTATTTTTCCATAGATTGTAAGACTTTGTTATAGACACTCCTCTGGTCATATTTCACAACGGTTACTCTTTCTCTACCCCTGCCAGGGCCCCAAGAGGATCCTTCTCAGTTTTTCACCCTGATAATCTGGTAAGATTCCTGGATGTGAAACTCACAAAAGTTGGTGGCCCACCTGAGTGTAATTTCCAGATGTTTCTCAGTCTTGTGCTAGTCCACTCTCAGATTCCACCAATTCTATTTTTTGTCACTTCCAAATTATCCGCTCCAGATAAACAGATCTCAACTCTGACTCTAGATATGCCTTATTTGTCTAGATTGAAGGTGGTTAGTTGCCTCGTAACCTCAGTTGTTGATCTTTGGCTTGTTCGGCTCTCTTGTAAGGTTGGGAATTATCAGTTCCAAGGTATTTCTGAGTTGAACCAGAAGTTGTTGATTGTTCTTTTGATCTGAGGCATACCCTTTTCCCTCGCAATTTCCTTTCTCTCTCCCTCCTGCATGAAAGCCCTGGATTTTTGGATCCTTAGCTCCCTCTTTCTTGGTAAACCTCTAATTTTAGTGGAGTATCACCAATATCTTCTCAGGAAAAAAAAATGCATGAGTATAACGTTTTTGAAATTTTTGGGTTTGAAAGTGTCCATTCTTCCTTCATGTTTGAATCATATTTTGGTTGGGCAAGGAATTCCAAGCTGGAAAACAATTATCCCTAAGAATTTTGATAGCGTACGTTGGAAACTCTTCAAATATCTGTGCTCCATGACTCTCTACTCTTACTTAAGCATGAGGCCTAACAAAGGGGCTAGCGGGTCTGTGTGAGTAGAGCTTACCTGCTGGTGGGCTTCACTATATGGTATTAGGCAAGGATATGACTGTTTGATTGGAGACTTCCTGCACATGTCGTAATCTGTAGGTCTTTTCCATTGTGCTGGTCAATTTCTCTAGAGAAGTAATCTCCTGTTCGAAACCAGGCAGGACAATGAGATCGAAAGACTTCATTGTTCCTTTTAGAGACTTTCAAACAAACTCTTATTTTGTTTCATCCATTACTCTACGTCCAGAAGTACCAGGTGCCTCTAACTTCTGAGCCTTTTGAGAGCTCTGTAGTGCAAATTAGCCTTATTCTTTTTGGTGTTAAACGTAAAAACACTTAACTTCCACAGCTGAAAGCCTTTTTAAAGCAAAAGGTTTATTGAGCCATACGCTTACCAGAAAAGGACCAGGTCCTGATGCATGAAGTCTAAACCACCAGCAGCAGCACTAGGTGGAGAAGGCAACATGTCCACCATCCTGGAGTTTATACATTATGTTTTGGGAAAGAAAGAGGTAAATTGTTTTGAAAGAGTTTACATTGGCTACAGATAAGGAGGGATGGGAAAAAGTGAAGCAGGGGCAGTTCTATGATAGAAGCACAGTGTGTGAAGAAGAAATATTTACTACTCGTGATTGGTTCCAGGCAACAGTCTTGGAAGTGCATGCACATTCGGGATGCAGTGGTCAGGTAATAGACCCTGGAGGTTGACTTAAAGCTCCAACACACATTCAGAAATGTGAGCAGTCTCGTTAACTGGTCCAGAGATATTAACTGGTTAATTATTCCCTCTCTTTCTTTCACTCTCTGACAGATGTAAGTTAGTTTAGAACATCTTGGAATTTTTCTCTTGTCATTGGCCTCTGTCTAATCTACTTGCCTCTCACCCCTGACTCACACACTATCACTGGAAGGCCCAGAGCTCTCTCCACTTCAATAAATCAGTTATCATTGTTCAGTTGCTTACCCGCTTATGACGTTTTTGACATGTTTGTCTGCTTTTGTATTCCTTCTTTTTCTCTTGTTCTTTTGAGTTTATGTCTCTTTTATTCTTTAACTGTCCTTTTAGTGGGGTCAGAAGAGGAAATGGAGATAAGAAAATACATTTATTCGGATAAACTATACTCACTCTACTATGCTACTTGTTTTGGTGTTGTAACTGGTTGTGAAAAAGGCATGTTTTCATGTTTTTTCTCTGTATTCCAAGCTGTTCTGACAAGAAGAACTTGAGAGGAGACTGCGGAAAGGGTGACATTAAAAAAGTTTTTTTATCTTAAATCATTGACAATTTTATTTAATCTTTTAATAAGACATTTATATGTGACTATGAATGTTTGTCTTCACACCCATTAACATTCAAGCTAGACGATAAATCGTGTGTGTTCCATTCCCCCGATCATCTTTCTGCATCTTGTTCCCTCTCAACGTTTCAATGAGAGGTGCTTCTTTTTCCTTTCTTCTCTGTGGCTTCAGTTCTGCGGTGGTTCTTTCTCTTACACAACCTTTCATTACAACTCTAATGTTACGGATGCACTGCCCAACAAGCTTACTTATGGTATAAAGTAACTTTGCACATGGCGTTTACCGGTTCAGTAAAGGAACATTTATAAAGTTTTAAAAGTTGTTTGTTTCCTGAGCAAACCCTGTATGTGTGCTCAGATGCAGAAGTATAAAACAATATCTAAACTATCTACTAACAGACATATAAACCAGTTAGCTAAGTATCAGGTGAAATATTTTATTTAAAACATTAAACTGTGGGAGTTTATACTTGTTCTTAAACAGTGCTGCCTTAGCGACAGTCTGAATTAATTTGAGGCCCTCAAATTTATCTAGCAAACACTCAAGCAACAACTATTTGTTGAGTATGTATGTGTTCAAGCCTGAATTGGTACCTGTAGGAATATGAATAAAATGTACAATGTTGTTCCTGCCCTTCCCTCAGACATGTAGGCGTGTCATGCAGAGTGCTCATTTGGGCCAAACGCACAGGCTCGTCATTTGATATGAGAACAAACACACTTGCTGCCCAGTTGCTGAGACAAAATCACATATGAAAAATGCTAATAACACACCTAAATGTTTTATCACCTGTTGGAACCAGCAAATACTATAGACATCCTGAATAGAAGGTCAAAGGAGATAGCAAATGAAAAACCACCAACATTTACGGAGTTCCTACCCCATTAAGCCTGTGTTTCAGTTGGTAGAGGAACACAGATGCAGAAAGAAATGCCTAGCTAGTTGGATTGGCCTTGAATGATGCATTGGATTTGTGTGGAAAGAGAAAAAAAACATTCCAGGGAAGAAAGAAGGTGTGCCACAAAACAGTAAGAAAAAAGGAGGTATATATGTCATTCTGGACTAATGGGAAGAAGGTAAGAGTCATAGGGAGATGAAAAGTGTTAATACAGGCATGTAGAGACAACGGGACAAAAAGGTTCCTCCTTGTTTGCCACACCTAGTTCAGATTAAACTACCATTATCTGTGGTGATAGTTCATTCCTAAAGCCTGGTGTAGGCCTTCCATCTTAAATTCTTTTAGCAGTTAGAAAGAAGGAAGGTCAAAAGTTCTTGAGCCTTCTGGACCTTAAAACAAGTTTAAAAAAAATCAGTATCTCACAGAGGCATAGTTTGTGGTTGCAAACTTTTCTACCCTTCAGGTTCATGCTCCTAAGAGGGTATGGCAGTGCTGGAAGAATGAGACTAAGGTAGTTGTTCGGTTGTTTTGGGTAAATAACTTTCTATCAACTTCTCAAGTTCCACTTCTTTGTGGAGAAACGAAGCAGAGCACATAGAAGTCAGTGTAGGCTGCACTGGGCACTGCAGCCTGGTCGGCTGAGCAAATGAGCTAAGGCCGTAGATTCTGGTTTTCTGATTACTAAGCCAACCTGGTTAGTAGGCAGCTGCGTTTCTTTGTCTTTGCACACTTTAAGCTTGACAATGCTTAAGCAAACGGAATATGCAACCGCTAGGAGGTACTCGAGCTATGCGTCGGTGACCAAGGCAAGCATAAATGGTTAACAGTGGGTCCACCCGCTCCGCGGGTCCAGGCGGGTGGCACTTTTCCAAGGTCGAGGTTGTAAAAGAACTAGTCCGTGGAGCGACAAAGACATGTTAAGAACAACAGCCATTTAATTTAAAACGTGGAGTTGGCGAACGCGGCTCCAAGTCACTGCCACGTCCGGAGGTGTGCGTGTTTGGGAACCTGCTACCTATAAATCTGGATGCAGCAACGCCTCTCCCTGCAGGGCGGAGGCGAGGCGGAGGACTCCGACGTGCACGCACCTTCTCATGCGCGCGCGCGGGCCCGTGAGCGTCGGTGTGTCTGTGTGTGTGCACGCGCACGCGCGCACCAGTGTCGGTTGGAGCTGCGGCTCCGGGACCGGGTAATGGGGGTGGAAGCCCAGGAAAGGTCAGGTTATCAGTCTTTGCCACACTGAAGGCAGAGACTGATAATCAGTCTTTGCTATACATACATACATGTATGTATGTTTTAAAAAAAAACTGTTTTCCACCATCACCAGAGAGCAAGGGCGAGAGAGAGGGCCGAACGCTCTAGCCTAGCGTCGCAGATCTGAACGGGTCGAAGGAGGCAATTTTGCGAGTGGGGGAAGGAGGGGGGCCTTGATTTCCACCAATCCCCGAGCGTTTGTCTGCGAAGTCCGGGGCGCAGCGGAAGGCTGCGGCGCGCTGCTGAATTAACTGATGAGAACGAATTCTTTTCTTCTCCGGGTGGGGTGGGGAGCGAGGGTCCTGGCTGACGAGGCTGAGAAGCCCGGGGTAGGATAGCGGTCCCGGGCCGCCGTGGAAATTTCCAAGGACTTGGCGCGGCTTGGTGAGCGCGTCTGGAGGGAGGGGTGCCTGGCAGCGCGGGAGGCGGGGAGAGACAGCGAAGGGCGCAGGAGCATCTCTCAGAAGGGGACGCCGTGGGCCAAATGTCTGGGAGGGAGCCGAGTGGCTCCCCGGACCCACTCGGAGAGCGACGGTGATGCTGCAGAACCAGCGGGAGCGATTCACAGCCCTAGCTCTTTGCGCTCGCAGAGACCCCCAGCGCCTGCCTTCTTCAGGGGAAGAGACCATGGCCATAGCTCGTGACTTTCCCCCCAGCCACTTCCCTTAGAAAGAAATCGTTGAAAAAGTTGCATTTAAAAAATCCTTGCTCTGACCTTTGCGGCCGTGGGCGCTGAAGACGCGTTTGTGCAAGTGCAAGCAAGAAAGTGAGAGGTGTGTGTGCATGGGGGGCCGGCAGTGGGGGCACCCTCCACTGCCACTTCGCCTAGCGTTGTGCTGAGCCTCTGGTCTTCGTCCGCACTCCCCTACCCCGGGACCCTGGGGCGGCGATGAGCCCCTGCGGGCGGGCCCGGCGACACACGTCCAGAGGGGCCATGGCCATACTGGCGTGCAAGTTCCCGCGGACCCGGCTGCCGGTGGGAGCCAGTGCCCTCTGCGTCGTGGTCCTCTGTTGGCTCTACATCTTCCCAGTCTACCGGCTGCCCAACGAGAAGGAGATCGTGCAGGGGGTGCTGCAACAGGGCACGGCGTGGAGGAGGAACCAGACAGCGACCAGACTTTTCAGGTACTCCTGCCCTTCCGGCTCCTCCTCGCTCGTGTCCTTTCCTCCCAGTGCACCAAGAACAGGGTCACCAGCGAGGACCGCCTCGCAGAGGCATCCCTTTTCATCCAGGGTTTCTTGTCCTACTCCCTTTCCTTTCCATTCCCAACCTTCAGACTTTAGTCAGGAGCCCTTCCTACGCCTTACTCCAAGAGGTGGGTAGACACCTGCTTTGTCCATGTAAAAAGCCTGTGCACATTTCTGGCCAAGCCTGAGTTGTATTCAACCATTAGGAGATAACTGGTGGGAAGGGGAACTCAGGTGAACTTTATGCCTAGCACTTAATGCGAATTTATTGCGGGTTCTGCAGACAGTTCAAGCTATAGAGAGACAGAAGCAGGTAGGTGATGTCTTAATGAGGTTAGGTGAATGGTTAGCAACATAAATCACTAATGAGGGAGTAATGGCCAAGTCTTGGGCAGTGAAAACATGCACACTCAGCCCGGACCCAGTGGCTTTGTTCAGTGTGCCCGTAACCAACACAGGGCACTTATTGATGCCATACTAAGAGCCAGGTGCTATGTGATTGTTGTGTTGAAGTCTCAACAACTTTCTAATAACAGATGTTAACCCCATCTTACCAACCACAAACTGAGTCTTTAGAAGGATGAGCTACTTCCCCAAGGTCATGTACCTTTGAAGCATGACTGCTGGGATTTTCATCACAAAACCTTTAAAACTCCCAGATCTTTCTCTTGGCTTAGACTGGGGAAGACTTTTGAAGGATGAGAGAGAGCTTTAGGAAAGGACTCTAAATCAGAAAACAAAAAACTATAACCAGGTTGGATACTCTGAGGATCACTCAGAGGTTGTAATTTCCTTTCTTTCCTGGGAATTTCTGTTTAAGTGTCTAAAAATAAGTTCTTAGCAGCAGGAGGTGTATATGGATTGGAGGAAAGGCCAAGCCGCTTCCCCTTCCTTTCCATTTCCCTGGACACTTTGGGGGACAATCTGGTGCTCCCACCACTGCTGGGCCCCTCCTTCGCGGTCAGTCCCTGGGGCTGAGGATGCGTGCTCGGCTCTTCCTGTGATTTTAGTGGTCTGAATGGGAAGTGCTTTCCTTTGTTCTGCAGACCGTCTTTCAAACAGTATATGGGCAGGTGAGAGCCAAATGTAAACATTTTTCATTACTGTTACAAATGTTCAGAAATACCTATAAATTTTAAAAAAACTTTAAAAACACATGGTTTTCCTCCTCATTTCAGGCCTGCTTCTGGAGAGCAGGTCAAAGAGCTAAAAGCCAATTCTTTCAGGGAACGTTGCTGAATTCTTCTTTAAACCAGGAGGGAAGACTTTTCGTTTCTCACTCTTTTTAGATTTCTTCACTCATTAATTTTAAAATCACCCCATTCCCCTTAAAAGGACATAAGGGTTAATCTACTCTCACCTCCTCAGTATTGAGTGTTGCACTCAAAAGCACCCAAAGGGTGTTGAATTCAGTAATTCTTTTCTCTTAAGACAGAAAGCACTTTCATATCAAGTAGTATAAGGAAATGAGTTAAGAACTTACCATTGGTTTGCGATGAAAGACTTTTTTTTTTTTTTTGCATGGGAGGAGGAATAATGAAGCTCTGTTAAAGAATAGATTTCTTTTGTAGGACATAATCAAGTGGAAAATGCTTCGTATTTTGAGAAACTCAGGCTGATCGTTTCGGAGACACATTTGCTCCTTGCTGTCTGTAGCCTGGAGTAATCTTCAGTGAGGCTGTCATTTGGCCTATCTGTGTGTGTGGAGAATTGCCTATTGAAATGCACGTAGTATAAAAACTGCCTAAACACTTACCCCTCAAAGTTAGTGTCTGTAAAATGGTGTAAGAGGCACTGTTGTTTATTGAAAAGAGTTTGAGCTTCGGAGTAGAAGCCTGAATTTTTAGACTGACTATGTCATAACTAGATAAACAGCAGAGAATCTTTGGCAAGGTACTCTATCTCTTTGAGTCTTAGTTTCCTTATTTATAAATGGGATAATAAGATCTACCTTGCAGGGCTGGTATAAGGTTTAAATAACTAAAAAAAAAAAACACCTGATGCTAAGTGTCTGGCACTCTTACCCAGTCAATGATGTTATTATAATTGTTAAAATTATAATTTTCTATATATACAGCTTGCTAACCCATATGAATTTGGAATGTATCACCTGCCAAATTTGAAGAGAAACTGGATTGGGCCATATCTGCCCACCTTTCCTTATACCCCTCACACTTAAGCTAATAACCAGGGACAAGGAATGTAAAATGATCCTAAAAGTATCATGGTTTGTTAGGTCAAAAAATTCTTCTATTCTCATGTTAAAATCCACTGTTTTAACCATCTGGATTGTTAGTATGCAAGTAGTAGTGTTTGTTAAGTATTAGACAGGTTAGACAGAAGACTTTATTATGGTCAGGAGACCCTACTTTGGCAAACAGGTACCCGCACTTTCCAGCTTGAAATATCTTCTGCACAAATATTTACTTGTGTATGTATACATATACATATGTATTTATGCAGAATATAAATACATGTACAAAAATGTACAATATGTACTTATTGTATGGGGGCATATGCACATTTATTCATAAACCATGGAATGATATCATGCATATATATATATATCCATATATACATATATACATATATACAAATGTGATCAATTGACCAGTAGTTAAGGAGTGATTGCTCTGGACCAGATATGAGTTAGGTATTGGGGGACAGGAGTGAATAGGATGGACAGATTGCTCGCTCTGAGAAGGCTTACCTCTGCCAGGAGGTGACTGATGAAAACAAATGAGTAAAGAAATACGATCATTTAAAGTACTGTGAAATGCTATGAGGACAAAGGAAAGCATTTCACTATGTTTATAAGCACGAGCATTTCAGAGTACATTGGCCCTCTGTGCTTCCATTTACTTTCGTGATTTTCTTCTCCCAGCTCACAATTTGCTAAGTACTGACTTCTCAGAGGGGAACCCTGACAAATCTCGTAGGAAAGGGCAACCAGAAAGTGACAAAACCGCAAGAGTTTTGAACTAGGTAGGAAGTTTTCCTAACATCCACTGTGGCAATAGAAAGACAAATCAATTGACCCTATCACAGACTCTTAAAGAAGTTTCTATGCAACTCTTGTTGCTTCTGATAGAGCAGTCAGGTAGTGTGGGGAAATGCCAAACCAAAGTGGCTTTTGGCTCTTCCGGTCCTTATTCATTTTATTTGCTTCTCGGAAGTTAACTTATTTCAGAATTTATGTGCAAGGCTTTATTCTTGGCACCTGACATGGTAACAACAACGATGACAACAACAACAAAAGCAACAATAATCTGGTACTTATTATTTGTATTGCACTATGCTAAGTACTTTAAATGTATTGTCTCATTTTATTCTCCTTAGAACCTTGAATAAGTGAATACATTATACATTTATAAAGATGAACATGCCCTGGCCCCTGTCATAAAGGGATTTGCTATAAACCCATGGGACAGACATGTATGTATATTTAACTAAAAAACTGGAGATAGGAGATAGGACCATCAAAGAGAGGCAGCATAGCTGAGTGAAAAACTTAGGGATTCAGGAACTGTCAGAACATGGTTGGAATTCTGGATGTATCTCTTTCTTGTTGTGTGAGCATTGGTAAGTTCAGCTCAGAGCTTCAGTTTCCCCATGTGTAAAATGGGTTTTCTAATCATGTCATACAAGTTTGTAGTGAAAATTACATGATGGCATACAGAAAGCACTCAGAATAATGCTCACCACATACCCCTGGATATTATATGTCAGTTATAACAATATAAACACAAGTGAAGTGTTAGGGAAGTATGTGGAACATGGCATTTAATTCTGTCGAAAGGAGGGAAATCAGAGAGGTGCTGGTGCTTGTACGAAGCCTTGAAGGATGATAAGATGGGGCAGTAGCAGGAGGTGAGGGCAGAAGGGTGCTCCAGGCAAAGGCAATAGGAAAGGCCAAAGCAGGGAGGTTTGGAAGTGCCTGGTGTGCTTCTTGTATGCAAAGTTAGTAAGTGGCCCATGGAGAACACGGTAGAGAGGTCGATTGGAAGGCAGGTGGAAGCCAGGTCACAATCTCTGAATGAGCTTGAGACGTGGCTTTGGGTAAAGGGGGTAAAATATATGGTGACGGAAGAAGATTCAAATTTGGGTGAGAAACACACAGTGCAATATACAGATGATGTATTGTAGAATTGTGCACTTGAAATCTATATAATGTTATTAACTAATGTTACCCTGATGAATTTAATTTAAAAAGGTATAAAAACAACAGCAAATTCTGCCAATCCCTTAGTTTATACCAAGCACTATAGTAAACCATTAAATACATTATTTCATTTAAAAAAAGAGAGAAATGGACGAACATCAAGTATCCAAGGACACTGGCTGTGTGTCAGCTATCAGCAGAGGTGGCATATCACTGTTATTGGTGGATTTTGGGGACAGGGTAACACACCAAAGTACTTTGAAACTCCTGTCTAGTTACTGGTTGGTACCCATTACCCTGAGCAGTCACGTCCCGCTTTCCTTTCCTGGACTCTGAATGAAACACTACTCTTAGCAGTTCTAGCTTTATATGGCTGTTTTTTTTCTGTCCCTATTTTCAAATCTGTGCATACCAGAAGCTTCAGGCATTTCCACAGTTGCCCCGGTGGCCACAGAGGGCACTGGAGGTGGAGGGGATGAGACATCGGTGCAGCAGTCTATATATATGGGATGTAAGTTTTCTGTTAGCTAAACTGGGGAATTTGTGGAATTCACTAAGTAAAAAGATGGCTTACTAAGTGGTGGTGATTGAGAAACTAAGCTTCAATTATGTTACTGTTTACAAATGTGAGAAAACACTTCAAGAACAATAACCACAATAACAAAAATGTTTGTTGGACACAAAATATACCAGGCCTGGCTCTTAGTTCTTACATTTGTTACTTTTTTTTTTTTTTTTTGCGCCACAACTACTTAATAAAGTAGATATTTGTTTGTTCTTTGTTTAACAGATAAGTAAAGGGAAGCTCAGTGAGATCCTTTAACAAAACGATTGGGTTGGCTTCCTAACCCAAAATTAGATTCAAAGCCTTGATGCTCCTTCCCTGTAATCTTGGATAAATGAAACATCGCTCTATGTTATCTCTTATGATCTGGCCATGATTACTTTTCCAAGATCATCTTTCATCAGTTTTCCTCTTTAGGCTTTGGTCATTTTGGTAAGGGTTATAGTTCCTGAAATAAGCTTGGCTGCCTTGATTTTTCTTGTGTCATTCCCTCTGCCTGGAATGTTTTCCTTCAAGGCCACATCTATGGCTCTTCGCCTAGCCAGTTCTTACTCATTTTTTTGACCATGCACTGTAGCGGTTAAGAGCACGCTTTCCGAAGTGCTCAAATCCTGATTCCACCATGTGCTGTGTTTTTTCAGCAAGTCAGCCTTCATTGTCTGTTTCCTTGAACTCCTTTGGCTTTAAGTTTCTTGCAGGATTGTTGTGAGCATTAGAACACATAATGTGTTGAAAATGCTTAGAAGTGTTTCTGGCATACATTTAGAGCTTAATCCATGTTAGCGTCCCTCAAGGCAGTGTCCTTTACTCCTTCCTTCCTTCCCATGCTGTGTTAGGAGCTTCTCCCTTCTTTTTATTTTGTAATGCTTTGTACAGATTATTGCGTTTCTATCATTTATTCAAAATATCTGCTACTATGTGTTTACCAGCATCACCATAGAAGATACTGGAACTGTAATAGTGAACTTAACAGAATTCTTACTTTCTTGAAGTTTATTGACGAATGAGGGGAGACATAATGAACAGAAAATTATACGAATATCTAATATCTGCTTAGTAACAGGTACATTTTTCATGCTGTGTTAAAAGTACCAATTTGTCTGCCTCTTCTGCTGATTCATTCATATTTGCATCCCCAAAGCTGAGCACGGTTCCTGGCACATCTAATTTTTGTTGAATTTCTGTGTGAACAAATGTTTTAGAAAGGTATGGGACCAGATAGCCAGTCAGTCGGTCACAAACTACTTACTGAGGTCCAGCACCCGGCTTGGGCACGTGGGAATCAAAGGAGTAAATGGCCAGCTCTCTGTTCTGAGAGTTCTCACTTTAGAGAGCAGTGTTTCTCAGTCTCAGCACTACTAACATGTTGGGCTGGATAATTCTTCATTGTGAAGGACTGTTCTGTACATCGTAGAACATTTGGCAACATCCATGGCCTCTGTCCACTAAATGAAACAAACACATATGTCTCCAGACTTAGCAAAAACTCTCCTGTTTGGAGGGGGGAAAAATTGGCCCTGGCTGAGAACCACTGTTTTAGAGAAACAAAACCAACCCACTTGACAGGATTTTAAAAACCCAGAAAATAGCAGGTAATTGAGAGACAAATTTGGAAACTATGAACTACAAAATGCCATGACCACTGGAAGAGTAGTAAATGACTTGTACTTTGATAGATGTCCAGGTCTCGGTTAGTGAAGGGTCAGGAGAGGGGATGCATTTTGAGGGATTTTCTAGAAGCAGCTGTCTCTGTTGAAATCTTGTTTGAGAGCCGGGTTGGCTTTTTGTCGGTGGTCTCTTTAGACCTTGGTCGGCGGGGCCCACGCTCTGCTCCTCCTGTGGTTTCACCCCCTCTTTAAGAGGACAGGGCATCAGTGGGGCCTTTGTAGTCCTTGGACTTCCCTGCCCAAGTGACCCAAGACCATCCTCACAGCCTGTCTGCCGACATGGGGTGTTTCCCCCATCTCTCGCCCTGAGAGTGGCTTGTCCCTCTCCTGTGTGCACTCCCAGGCTCAAGGGATGGCCAAGGAACAGCTCTTTGTGGGAAAAGAAGGCTGTGGAAGGAACTTGGATATGGGATTGGGGGTGTTACATGTGCACTTGGGGGGATTCTCTCCCTGTGTTGCCATGTCTAGTACCAAACTTCTTGAAGTCTGAGAAGCCTAAATATGAATTTGGCATTCCAGGTTGTTATGCAGGTATATTTGTCCAGGGAAAAGGATGGAGGGATGGAACACATTTTGTGTTTGTTGATTTGATTGTGACTTTAAAATATTTAAATACATTTGTACTTTTGTCCTTTGCCTTGCAAATGAGTGGTGTTTTGTAGGTTGGGAGCCCCATTACTCTTCATTTTGGAGAGGAGGGCTTAGGAAGTTGGTTGGATAAATTGAATAATTATGTATGTTAGTGTAGAGTATGGCCAGTTTCTCTTCTGACAGAGTTGTGAGTCATCTCGGAAGTGATGCTAACTGTATATCATTAATGCAGTCTCTTATGATGGAGTTGATAAATATGCATTAACAACACTTTTTAGCTTTTCATTCCATTTTGGCTCTACTGGGAGCTGTGTGGCCTTGGGCAAGCTGCTTAACCTCTGTATTTCATTTTGTCTCCTGAAAGATAGTATAATATGCTAACCCACTTCATAAGGTTATGATGAGAATTAAGCGAGATAATTAGTGTACAGTCCACAGCCATCTGCACTTGGCTGATGAGATGGCAGGACGCTTGTTCCCACATGAAAAGAGTCTGGACTTTCAGGCCTCGGAGAATCAGGTTTTGATCCTGGTTCTGTCATTTATTAACGTTCTTAACTTGAAAATTTTATTTGGCCCTTCTGAGCCTTAGCTGTGAGTGTCATTACTTACCTTGAGAGGATTAGGTGCTGAATAATTGCTAATTACTAAGCCATAATGATGAGCAAAGCTGCTTCCTGGGACATATCCTATGCCTATTACTTGTACCTTCAGTAATGGAATATATAACAATGAAATGCGACCTCATGACATACCATCTTCTTTCCTGGTGTTAGCACTAAGGATGTTAGACAATGGCCCACAGAATTTTAAGGACGATAGCAGAGCTTAGCCATAAATCATGAGTTTATTAATTCATTTGTCCACATTTACTATGCCTTTTATGTGCCAGTTAGGTGTTGGGATAGAGTGATGAAAGTAGGACATGGTTCCCGATTTTATAAAATTTACAGTCTAACCCAGTGTCATTAATTAAGTCAGTAAAGAATTGAGTAATGTAGTGTTCCAAGGTTTATAGTTTGTTTCGATAATTATGCTGACTTTCGAAGCTATTGATTTTTTCCCCCTTCTGTTAGACTGTCTTGTAGCTATAGCACTGTGCAAGAGGGAAGCAGCCGAGACCGTAAGGGCTGTGTCACTGCTTTAATTAGGGGCCAGGAAGAAGCTGAAAGGAATTCAGAGTTACGCGCTCTTCATTATTCAGGGCTTAAGTAACAGACTCCACTATCAGAGGTTTCCAAGTGAGTGGAATGAGAAGGCACTTAAAAAAAAATAAAATAAACAAAGCGCCTGCTTCAATTATTGATACAACAAATATACGCAAGATTTTATGTTCCCTATGCTTATTTAAACAGTGTCTAGTGTTTATTATTTGTCTGATTTTGGATGTAATAGATACTTACTCTAGAAAAATTGTAAATGTAGTAAAAAGGAGAAAAAACCCACTCATAATTTCAGCCATCAGAAGTAGTTGTTGCAAACACTGTTTCTTTTGTGCAGATTTGTTTGCATATATGTATTACCCAATTGTGTATATTTTGTGTATTTAGTTTTCTGTCCTCTTCATTCAATGTTATATCTTCAACATTTTCTCATACAGTTAAGTAATTTTTAACTTTAAAGTATATGATAAAATAGCTTTATGGTTTTCATTTTGGAAAATAATATTTACAGTGAGTTAAAAATATTACTATATTGGATCAAATAACTTCCTTCAAAAAGATCCTTTAAAAGGATATTGAAACTTGCAATTTTCTCCATATATATTTGGTAAATATGGGAAATCAAAAATCTTCTTTAAAGAATTCTAGTTTCTCAAAGTTGGCATTTAAGTAACAAGAATAATACTGTTTTCATTTGTAAAAAGGACTGAAATTTAATCACCTAGAGATAAACATTGCTAATATTTTGGTCTATATTCTTCCAGACTAATCCATGCCTCTGTATGTATGTGAATAAAACAAAAATATAATGAATTCAACAGTACATTGTGAATATTTTTCTGGTAACAATGTATGTAGATCTATATTATCCCTTTTTAATGGCTGCAAGATTTTCCTTTGTTAGGATAGTTAATAACTTCCTTAACTAATCCACTGTTACTAGATATTATGTTGTTGCAATTTCTCACCTTTATAAACAACCGTGTGATGAACATCTTTGTGTGTACATCTTAAATGTTTATCTGTTTATTTTCTTAGTATAAGTTTCTAAAAGTAGTTTCTTGACAGTTTTTTTCCCATCACTTCTTAAGACTGGTTTCTTTTGTAGTTCATAGAAAATCTTGGACTTTGGCAAAGACCAGATTTGAGGTTTCCTCCATTTCAGTGTGAATAGTGACTAGTGCATACATAGCAGATATACAATGATTATTAACATTAAGTGATGAAATTCCCCTTAGAGAATTTTCTTATTGTTGTTCAGTTACAGTTGTCCCCGTTTTTCCCTGTTGCTCTGCCCTGCTCCATTCAACCCCACTCCCAAAGATAATCCCCATCCCCCTCAGGGAATTTTCAAGAGACCAAAGCAACTAAGAAAGAATCCCATACAACTGGATATGTACAGCGGCAGTGTCCCCCCAATGAGCATTGTAGAAACCTAGCTGTGGGGAATTTACTTAGTGCACCGGGACAGGTGCCTTCATCTCCATTAGCACAGTGTTTAATCTGCATTTGAAAGCAGTGTCTTTATGGGACCACTTGCATTATTTTTCTAGGACTTCAGCAGTTAAATGAAACTGCAATTTACAAAGAAAAATGAATTTTGTTTCACCACAAGGTAGAGATTTCAAGGGAAAACAAAACTGTCTTAAATAAAACAGTTGTATTTTCTGACTTTGTTATTTTAAGTGTTATCTTCCTGTTTACTGCAGTTAAAAGCCTTAAGCTTAAGTCTGGAGCAGATCATACCCACCTCGGTGGAGGGTGAGGGTGAAGTAAAAAGGCACAAAATCCCATGATGGTATTTTGGGGAGTTGGTTTTGGGAGGTAGACTGTGGGTTGTTGTGCTGACATTGACTTGTCATCTCTACCCTGTGCCCTTCTCCTCCCTGCATCTGGTTTAGATCCCTCATCACAGTCTTACCAAGTGTCTAATTAAAGTATTCATTATATGAATAAAACCATTAGCATGTCTAAAAGACCTGTAGACAGTGGTAGTTTCATTTATTGCCTAATGTTAAGACTTCATACTATACATATTCACTATCAATTCATTTATTCATTCCTCCATTCATTCCTTTGTTTAACAGATATCTATTCAGTGCCATCTATGTGCCAGGCACTGTTTCTAGGTATGGTTAGCCAGGGGGACGTGGCCTTCCCTCATAGAAAATATATGCACGCAGCACACATTATTTATGGGAGCAGTTAGAGTCTCCACAAAGTCCCTCAACTCCTTTTTTATGGAGGAAAAACAGGCCAAAGTTTCACTTCACTTTCAGGATTTAGCTTGTATGTGTGCATTTGGTATAGTCCAGGGAGTCGCAAAGTGCCTCTGACCCCTTTAGAGTTTGGCCCACATCGTGACTATGAGGCCAGAGGACTTTGTGCAATTTAGTGGTGTGATATCTTTTGACTTTGTTTAACCTGTGCAACATGTGACCTGTTAGAGGTCAAAAGCCTTTTAAAACACTGCTAAAAGTTACATGAGTCCATGGGGGAAAGCAAAGCTCAATACCAGTAGAATAAAAGAGACCGAAGACAGGCGGGCTTGGATGGGAATTGCTGACTCTGTAAGCAACAGACCTCCACTCAGCCAGCCCGCCTGCAATGACACAGTAAAGAGAAGGGGCTGGAGCTCACCAGGAAGGGGAATGGCAGGAAATGGGACTCAAACACTGTGGATTGGGGTAAAAACACGTAGTCATTTTACTTTTCCCTAGTAACTGCTTCAACTATGCCTTGTCAAGTCTCTCTCCCCTCCCACCACTACTCCAGTTTGCTGACTCTGACGGATCTCTGATGAAGTTGGCAGATGTTGTCAATTTGCATCCACGTTGGTTATTGGGACAGTCTTATTCATTCTGGTATTTAGCTCAGTTTTCTTGATTTGAAAGCTTCGTCGCCACCTGAACCTCCGGCAGCTGTGAAGGGGCATTCTTGGATGCAGAGCCGCATTCCTCCCTTCCAGGAGCTACTTCTTCCCCATTGGGTGGAGAGGACATGAATATTCCCAGTCATGCTTAAAGTCATTTAGGTTTTCTCATGTTATCGTTTAGGAGATTTATAGCTTTGCATTTCACATTTAGGCCTATGATCCATTTGAGTAAATTTTTGTGAAGGGTGTAATACGTGCATCTAGATACATATTTTTTCTCTGTGTGGATATCCAGTGTTCCAGCACTGTTTGTTGAAAGTCTAAGATAGTTCTATCTTATTGATAGAAAAGCTGAAACAAAAAGAGTGTCAAGATATTGCTCGGGGCTATGCAGTTAGTAAATAGTCTCTCTGCTTCCAGGGTTCATGGGAGCTGGGGCTCAGAAGCTCCAACTATGTGGGACTTCTCCTTTGCATTCAGAGCTTCAGGCTATAGCAGTGTCTTCACTCAAAGGAAATAATTTCAAATGGTGAAATTTCAGCCTGTAAAGGTGAATTAACATGCTGTATTTTACTACTGTTAATATTCAAGGCTGTTTTTACTACCTACTTTTAAAGGCTCCTGTAAATAAAGCCTTGAACTCAAGTCACAGAGAAGATTTCTTTTTCTGTTTTCTCTCTGCCAAAAGCCTCTGATTCACCCCAGTTTTAGGGGTTTTTTCCTTTTCTTTTTTATTTTTGTGCTCCCATCTAGTTGTTATAGTTTATTTGCTTAATTCCCATTTATATTTCTCTTCTCTCCAGTGCCAAAATCCCTATGGGCTTTTCTTTTGTGGTCAGTCACTGTCTCTGAAATGGAATCCATGTAATAATATTTTGTATTAATCTGAAAGATAATCTAGAAATATAATGTGTAATTATGTTTTTTTAAAAATTCTTTAAGATAATGTATTTTTATTGAAAACGTTAAAACTTCATGCAAGTATGTATTAAGCAAACATAAAAGTCTTTTCAGTCCTGTTTCTTAGAGATAAATAGTGTTAATGTTTTGATGTGTATCCTTTCAGATATTTTCCTATTCAGGGTATAATTTATTATCCAAACTGTGATACTTGAGGTAAAATGCTGTCATTATTCCAGGACAACAGGCATAAACTAGGACTGTTTCAAACAAAGCAGGATGTGTAACCCTCCTGCTGTATGTGAATTTTTATACATACATCTATAGAAACAACTAGATAGACTCCATGTATATATGCAATGATTATATATGGTGATGACCTCTAAGACGGCTCCTGGTGATCCCCATGTCCTGTGTCCAGGAGTCATTCCCTCCCTTTTTGTGTCGGCAGGATTTAGTGCATCACTTCTAGAATGGAGTAGAATGCTGCAGAAATGATGGTATGTCACTTCTGAGATTAGGTTATAAAGACTATGACTTCCTCTTGGGATACTTTCTTTGTCTCTCTATTGGATCACTTGCTCTGAGTGAAGCCAGATGCCACGTTGTGACCTTTAGGCAGGTTGTGGAACCGAGGAGTCAGTGAGGAGCTGAGACCATGAGTATCCATATAGGTGAACTGGCACTTGGCTTCTCCAGCTGGAGGTGACTGCAGCCACCGTTGACAGCTTGTCTGCAGCTTCCTGACGCCCTGAGCCAGAGCTGTCCAGCTAAGATGTTCCTGACCCTCGGAAACTATGTAAGAAAATGTCTTTGTTGCTTGAAGCTGCTGACTTTTGGAGTAATGGGTTAAATAGTAACAAATAATTAACACATTTATTAAGTAATAATCAAATTATATGAAACATTTTTTAAAACAACATCCTTATATCCTTTTTCCACCCACTTCATTTCTGTCAGTAGCTACCTCATTTTAGTATGTGTAGCGCAAAGCAATACAATCTCAAAAAAAGATGGAGGGAATAAGAAATTCCATTTTAGAATTAAACATGGTATTTTTCTTTTTTTTAAAACCAAAAATGGCTTAACAAACATTCTGGAAATATGTTTTTCTTCTACAATTATCTCCACAGGATAGCTTCCTAAAGAGGAAATTTCAGTAATCAAGCAACATGTTTAACTTTAGATTGATATTTACTGATTGTCTTCCAATTAAAGTCATCTCCATTGTGACCAAGAGCCTGTTGGCTTTTCCATGCTGAATATCATTAACTGGAAAGTGTTTTGCTAGTAGATAGGACAAAATAATAATTTTAACAACTAGTGATATTGAGCTTTATTTCACTTCTTTATTCGTGGGGATCTCCTGTCCAATGAAGGACACTTCCATGTCTTCGCCTGCTTTCTTCTTTTTTGATGCCCAAAGAGTCCTATGTTCGTTAAGAGAATGTAGCTTTTTGTCTTATCTGTGGCAAATATTTTTCCCAATTTGTCTTTGCTTTGTTTATGTACATGATTAATTGTTTCTTTTCTGTAAGGACTTTAAAAATAATCAGTCATTCAACTTCATCAGTCTTTTCTTTGATGGCTTTTGAACCTTTGTGTCATAATTCCTATAGCCCAAGGTATTTTCATCTGATATTGTTATGATTTAACTTTTTGCATTTAAGTTTCAGATCTATCTGTGATTTATTTTAGTGTAATTTGGTAGAGATTACATATTTTCCCTATTTGTTCTAGCATCATTATTCAAAAACAAAAATCAAAAAGTTATCTTCCTCCACTGATTTGAAATGCCAAGTTTATCCATGCTAGGTAATCCTATGTGTGGGTCTGTTTTGGAAGTCCCATTTTTCTTCCAAAGCTTTTTCTCACTAGTTCTATTCTACAGCTATACTGTCTTGATTACTGTAGTTTTGTAGTGAATTTTAATATCTTGTAAGTCCATTCACTATTCCTTTGTCAGAATTTTCTTTGTAATCTTTTCATATTTTTCTTTTAGTTATTTGAGATTGCTTTTCAAGTTCAAATGATTGCTGTTCATATTTTTATTAATTGATATATTACAAAAATTGAGAACTTTTGCCCAAGAATAAGCTATATTTACTTATATATCCAATACTTATTTTACTAAACAGAGTATTTAGTTATTTTCACTTAGATTCTGCACATTTCTTACTGAGATTACTCCTAGATATCTTATATACTTTTGATTCTTTTATTTTTATACCCAGTGGCATCTTGTTTTCATTATGATTTCTGTGATTATTGTTTATATATATGAAAGTTATTAATTTTTATTTATAACAACCCACCTTATTTAAGTTTCTTAGAGTGTTTTTTGTTTGTTCAGTTTATTCTCTTGGGTTTTCCAGATTTTCATTTGCATATTTATATATCATAAATAATGATATTTTTCCCTAGTATTTTGTGTTCTTTATGGGGCATGCTTTTAGCGTTTCTTCCATTTTTCAATGCTGGATTTCTTTCTCCTTCCTCTCCTTCTCTCTCTCTCTTCAGTTGAATCTTACCCCTCATCAGTTTCTAGTTATATGACTTTGGTCAAGTTACTGACAGAAGAAGAGGTGGAGCTTAGATAGACAGCGATGAGAGCCAGGGTGCAAACTCAGGAATTTCTGCCTTCAGAGCTCACACTCTAAGTGCTCTTTCTTCTGGCTTCGAAAACGGTTTTGGACGTTTGCTTGCCTCCAGCATGTCTCCTCTTCCCTTGTCAGTCTTTTTATCTGTCTGTCTCTCCCTCCCTCCGTCCCTCTTTTTTTTTTAAATTTACTTTCTCCTTCTCCCGCCCTCCTTTCCCTTCCTGCACTTTCTCTGCCTCCTTCTCTCTCTCTCTCCTTCCCCCCCTTTTCTTCTTCCCTCCCTCCCCTTCTCTTACCCTGTCCTTCTTCTCTCTTTCTCCCTTCCAATCAGCCTCCCTCCCCACTTCTTACTGTTTATAGATTCTCTAAATCTAGTCACCCAGCCTCGTCCCAGAATGCCGTCTGTTTGAGTCACTGTGGTGGAAGTCTGCAATTGAGATAATAGGCATCCAGCTGTCCCATTATGGTGACTGGATGCAGGTATGGTGGACCTCTGACTTAACAGTGGATTCGTCTTATAGCATTGCTCTCTGTGAGGGAATTTTTGTTTTTGTTGGGGAACATTCCGATTTGATTCGTTTGTTTGCTCTAACCACTTTCATCCCTTCCAGATTATTTCAAGTCTTTAATTCCTTCACTATTTCAAAGACTCTTTCTGCATATTCTCCCTTACCCTTCATTGCCATAAGGTCTCCTGTTTGACAGGAAACACAGCTCACTGTGAGAGTCTTAAATCAAATGATTTTGGTTTCTGGAAATGTCATTATTTTAGGAAGGAGCGCAGGAGGGAGTACAGGAAAATAGTTTAGATTTTTGTGGGGAAATGGAAAGCAAGAGGCAAAATAGAAGGTCTGTTCAGAAGAGAGGAAACAGTGATAGCTTTTGAAAATCAGCGTGTGTTAATTTTGCTGTAATTTCTCTGCATGAATCTTACTTCAGAGAAAGCTTGACTGCACTAAACTAAGGCTCTTGTTGGTAAGCACAAGTTTGTCCTAGGTGATGGAGATGGGGATGGAGAAGGAGCAGGAAAAGTGACAAAAATAGAAACATCTTACTGGCAAGTGATAGGGTTTACAACTCTGCTTAGTACATCTTTTATCTAACAAATCATGTTGAGGTCCTACTATGATGGCATCCTTGGGGATGCAAAGAAAGGGTAAGGCATAGTTTCTGACCTCCAGTCTTTGTACCCAATGGGCCAGACAACTAAGTAATGGTAGTTGGGAACAGAGAAGAGTGCTGAACTCTTCTAAATAAAGATTGAGTGGATTTTGAGTTGGCACATTATGAACCTGGAAAAAAACCCTGAGAAATGGCTTTGGGTTTCAAGTTAATCCAGAATGGTTGGTTTGAACAGAACATGTGAGTGTGAGAAATGAAAGAAGATCTTAGGCAGTTAGCGTGAGGTTTAACAGGAGTTTGAGAGCCACTGTAGGTTCCTGGGTACGGAAGTAACTTGATAACTATGATTAGGAGCATGAATCTGGTAGAGGTGTGATGGCAGATTGGCAGAGGAAAGGACATGCATTAAAAGACAACCATGCCAAGTGCCCCATCCAGAGTGCAAGCAATGGGAATAGCATAGAATGAGCAGATGGAAGGGCCTTAGCAGAAAACCCTCTAGATTAAAAAATGATTTCGTAGGGCTGAGATGTGGGGAACTGCCAGCCCCAGCTCACTGAGATGCTCACTGTGCTCTGGCCAACCTGGCTGCTGTCTGCAGGGCCTGTAGCTCGCTGCGTTCCAAAGTGGCCAAGCAGTCCAACAAGGCCATCAAGGCCTACACCCTGGAAGGGATCCAGAAGCACAGACACTGCAAGGTGTACGATCTGATCAAATTTTTGGAGCACATCCTTGTGGAGAAGAAGTCTTAAGGGAACAAGCTGGAGGTGATGCTACTGAAAACGTGGAGGATGTTGAGCACTCTGCAGAGGCTAGAGAATTGTCCACAATAGGTGTAATTGGGGAGCTTTGTCCAGGTGACAGAGCAAAGATAACCAAGCCTTTGGATACTCTTTTTTAGTACCATGACTAATGCCGGCTGGTGGACCAACTGGGCGATCCCAGCCATCTCAGCCCTGGTCATGGCCCTGATGCATCACCTCCACCTAGTGGAAGACTACACACATCCTCAGAAGCCAATGAAAGAAAAGACTGCTTTTGGGAGTCTTCATCGGGAGAGAGAAACCAATGTTAACTTCTTCCACTCATAGAAATATAAACCTGACAAGTAATTTTAATATACCTGTTTTCCTTCCCTCCTATATTAGAAACAAACCAAACCAAAAATAACTGTTCTATTCCCCTGACTCTTGAACTTTTGTAGTATGCCTTTTTATTCATCAACTTTATTTTGATGTTCCATGACTACCTAATTTACTTATTGTACCTTGATCTTTTATCTTTTTTATTTTTTAAGTATATTTTATTGATTATACTATTACAGTTGTCCCATTTTTTTTCTCCTCTTTATTCCTCTGCATTCTGTACCCCCTTTCCCACCAGCATAACCCCCTCGCCCCACTTAGTTCATGTCCATGGGTCCTACATATAAGTTCTTTGGCTTCTCCATTTCCTATACTGTTCTTAACCTCCCCCTGTCTATTTTGTACCTACCAATTATGCTTCTTATTCCCTGTACCTTTTCTCCCTTTCTTCCCTTTTACCTCCCTGCTGATAACCATCCATGTGATCTCCATTTCTGTGATTCTGTTGTGCTTCTAGTTGTTTGCTTAGTTTGTTTTTGTTTTTAGGTTCAGTTGTTGATAGTTGCGAGTTTGTTGTCATTTTACTGTTCATAGTTTTGATCTTCTTTTTCTGAGATAAGTCCCTTTAACCTTTCATATAATAAGGGCTTGGTGATTGTGAACTCCTTTAACTTGACCTTATCTGGGAAGCATATTATCTGCCCTTCTAATCTAAATGATAACTTTGTTGGATAGACTAATCTTGGATGTAGGTCCTTGCCTTTCATGACTTTGAATACATCTTTCCAGCCCTTCCTTGCAGGCTAGGTTTCTTTTGTGAAATCAGCTGATAGCCTTTTTTTATTTTTGAAAGAACAATTCCATTAGTTACAAAATTTAATTATAAGGATCAAGCAGTGGTTATTGGTTAAACAAATCCACATTAATAGCTTTGAAGTGTGCAGGTACTAGCTTTTAAATAAAGGTAATAAATAGCAATCAGATTCTTATAATGCTGTTGAGGGTCTAGATAAGCATGATTCTGAACACAGTTCGATACTCTAGGCTAAGAGGTTGAGAGCGCAGACATAAATAATCAAACCAAAGGTACCATTTTCCAAATCACTTTTACTTAAACAGAATGCTAGCTTTTTAGAAGCCTAAATGTACATAAAACTCAAAGCAATCTAACAGTTTTTCTACCTGAGATCAAAACAAGTTTATTTTTCCTTATCTAAACATAGTTCTTGACATTGAGGTAAATCTGAAATCACGTGATGTATTTTGTCAAATTTTCTTCTAAAATTTTAAGCCGTGCTTTAGGGAGAAATTCTCCTGTTAGACATACATATTTACATATTTTTCTTCAAAGACTAATGACAAATTTATGAGGTTAATAGGCTTGAATTGCAAACATGATACTAATAATATGAAAATAAAAAGCCATTCATTTGTACAAAGTGTTCCTGTTTGTTACAGTATGAAATGCAATCACAAAATCTGTGTACATATATGAATCACCAAGAGTTCAAGAATTAAGCTCACTCTAAGAAAACTCATTCTATTCTTTTTTGAAGCAGAGGTTGCAAAGTTGTAACGTATAACAACAATAGTGTATATAAAAGCCCTAAAACCAAGTGTTAGCCTAAATTGGCAATAACTTCAACTTACAAGCTAAACCCAACTAGATCTTTACCGTGGCTGTGCAACTCTTTGATTTGTGATCTGAAGGTTTTACTGGGGTAACGACTCTTATCTCTTGCCTCCCCTTTTTGTACTCCCCCACCCCTAGCTTCCTTTTTCATGGCTGTCTTTGGCAATGGTTCCAAATCTTGAAAGCAGAAGAACCTCCTAGAGTAAATGTGAAGGGTGAAAAACAAAGCTATATGTGATGTATAAAAACCAAGCTAAGAGTATAAACTGATAAAGAAAATACTTGAAGGAAGGTGGAGCGGCTGTCTTCCCTTAATGGAAAAAGAGAAAATAAAAAACGGGCGGTTACTCCTTGCCCTTCTTTCACATTATCTCCTAATTAGAAGAATGTGGAACTAAAATTCCAAACTCTGAGAAGGCAAAGACTCTGAAGGAAGAGCTAGGCAAGTGAATAAATGATGAAGACGTACAGCAGTACTTTAGCTGTTAGTGAATTTCTTTGCTCTGGTATAGGCAATATCAATACGATCTTTGTTGGTGTCAGCCTTTTCTGTGATCTGTTGTATTTGTTGATTTTGAGCCTCAGTCTCATTGCCCATGTCCAGGGCCATGTGTTTTAGATTTCCTAGGATACTGCCCACGTGAGTCAGGTTCTCTTCCATTTCATCTTCTCTGGCATCATTTGTTACACGTTTAATGTATCCACCACCTGCTGCTCCTGTGGTTGTCCGCCGAGGCCGACCATTTGTCACTCGGCCTGGCTGTTCGGGTACTGCATTGCTAGAAGAGTTGTCTCCACCATCTCCCCATGTTGCCTTATAGGCCTTGCCAGACTCAGTTCTTTGTCCTATTACAATGGGCAGACACAAAGGCCATAGCACTTGTTGAGTTCTGTTAGTCTTCTCTGCCTCTCTCATGTCTTCATTTTTTTTGGTCCATGCCTCCTTCTGTGCGATCTAGTTGTTTTCCTTTTTCATCTGGCATAGTCTGATTCCTGAGACCCGATGGCTTAATTCAGGATTCTTCTTGTACTTTCCAGAGACTCATCACTAAACTGGTGCTCCCTCAACTGAATTTCTTCTGATGACAGATTATCCGTGATCAATTAAAACTCTTGATAGGCACGGAAACTGAAATGTGGATATTCAAGCAATTCCGATCACTCCTCTCTGGCTGCTGAGAAATCAGCTGATAGTCTTATGGGAACTCCTTTGTAGGTAACTCTCTCCTTTTCTCAGCTGCTTTAGATTCCTTATCCTTATCCTTAATCTTGAGTAATATAACTATGATGTGCCTTGGTGTGTGCTTCCTTGAGTCCAACGTCTTTAGGACTCTCTGAGCTCCCTGGACTTCCTAGAAGTCTATTTCCTTTGCCAGATTGGGGAAGTTCTTCTTCATTATTTTCTCAAATAAGATTTCAATGTCTTGCTCTTCCTCTACTCCTTCAGGCACCCCTGTGATTTGGATGTTGAATGTTTAAAGTTATCCCAGAGGTTCCTAAACCTCTCCTCATTTTTGTGAATTCTTGTTTCTTCATTCTGTTCTGGTTTATTTCTTCCTTCTGCTCCAAATCGTTGATTGGGTCCCAGTTTTCTTCCTTTCACTGTTGGTTCCCGGTGTATTTTTCTTTATTTCACTTTGCATAGCCTTCACTTTTTCCTCTATTTTGCAACCATACTCCACCATTTCTGTGAGCATCCAGATTACCAGTTTTTGAACTCTGCATCTGACAGGGTGGCTATCTCTTCATTGCTTAGTTCTGTTTTTGGAACTTTGATCTGTTCTTTCATTTGGGCCATAATTTTTTTTGTCTCTGGCTTGCCTGTTATGTTGTAAGGGCAGAGCCTTAGGTATTTGCCAGGGCCGGGCAACCCATATGCTGCTTTGTGGCACTGTATGTGGGGGAGGGGTTCAAGAGGGAACAGTGCCAATTGCTTGGTTCTTGGCCTGCTTTCAGTCACTTCCCCTGCTCCCCACAAGCAAATTGGGCCCTTTTGGTGCTGATTCCTGGGTGGGTGGGTGAGTTTGTGTACATTCTAGGACCCTGAGGGCTCCTCCAACCAACTCTCCTGTGAGGCTAGGAGTTTTTCCTGCTGCTACAACCCCCACACATTTTTACAGCCAGAGGTTTTGAGGCTTTCTTTTCCCTCGCTGGAACTCTGGGTTGTGTGGTCTGTCTCGCTCCTGTGTTGTTCCTCCTAGTTTATCTGAATGCAAGTGAGGGATCCCCAGCTGCCATCTAACCCACTCAGTCCTCCAGGTGCCATCTTGCAGTGTGTACCATGATCTTTTAAAAACATATCTGGCTTTTCAAATATAAAAAGTGATTTAGTGAAGTTAAAGAAAGAGAAGGAAGATACACAATAAATAAGGTTTGAGCTTCAAGTGTTACTATTCAAAACTAGACTGACAGGCGATTTTGACATTTATTTATGTATTCTTGTCCTGAGTCATAGAGTGTGGGCTGGAATTGAGGTTTCTTCTACCTATTGAACCAGTTATCATTTCATAAAAATATTTTTCTAGTTGTTAGATGGGCATCTTCATGCATTCCCATAGCTCTTTTATTATGTCTGTGTTGAATTGTCTTCAAATGATCTTCCAGTAGATGGTCCAGTGATTGAAAACCAAAGCTATAACCATGATGGCATAACTAGAGGAGGAGGTTAAAACCTGTGTCAGGAGACATATAGGCTAGTTTCCTTTTTTCTTTTTGATAGTACAGGATAACTGTATTTGAGCTCTTATATGACTAACAATCTACAGTGAATGCTAATGCTAGTGAGCATGGCGGAGGGAAATCTAGACTAGTTCCACAGTAGCCACTTTGTCTTATCCCTCTGTCCATTGTGCAGTGGATGCTGTTACACCTGGTAGGGTTGAGCCTGTGGGCATCTGGAGAGGTGGGAGAGGCAGGCTCCCAGGCATACTTTTTCCCTTCTTTTATGCCTCCTCAATGCTTTAATGATCACAAAGTGTTTATTATAAGTGTACCCCTTGCCTTGCAACACAGCAAACACAGACAGTCACGGTGGAACAAATGCAATTGAAATATTTTTTTCAATATACAGACATTTAAAAAAATGAAAATCTCTGGCCCTGGCAGGATAGCTTAGTTGGTTTGTTGCTGAAAGTGTCATCACAGTATATTAAGGTTGTGGGTTCAATCCCAGTTTGGACACATAAAAGAATGAGCCAATGAATGCATAAATAAATGGAACAACAAATCAATATTTCTCTCTCTCTCTCTCTCTCTCTCTCTCTCTACCTTCCTCTCTCTTCTCTAAAATCAGTAAATTTAAAAAAAGAGAAAATCTCTAAATTTGGATTATGAGCCAATACCAAGGTATAAATAGAGTATATCTGCTGGTGCCAGGTATTTGGCCACTGACTAGTCAGCTCATATGGCCTGGGACAGTGTCCTGCTGGCAACACATGCCCTTGGCTCCGTGGGCATTCCTAGCATATACCAGACATAAAAGCACCTGTGTGAAACGTTAAAGTGCTTATCGTGAAATTGGTAAATTGAGCTTATGCATAAGGTCATCAATATTGCTATAATGAAACGTACATTCCAGAGATTCTATTTTGTTGTTGAACGTCAGGGGAATCTGGCTTTGGTCTCCAGATTCACTGAATAAAGTGACATTTGCGGACCGGTGGTTACCCAAGCCCTTTGGCATGTGCTGGAACCCTTGCTTCTCATTTTCTGTTCCCTTGGATATTGCTTCATTTGCTATCCTTGCTGGTTTCTGTATGGAAATAACTCTTCCAGCATTTGTTCTGTGCATTTTTTTTTTGTTTTCTTTGTTGACAAAACTCAAATGTGTTTATTTGGTGGCTTCAATGCACTGAGTTTCCTTGTCCTCCTATTTCACCTGTTTTTACTTTATGTTGAAAATGAATATTATAATAATAATAATAATAATAATAATAATAATAAAAAGATACCTGAGAAGTGTGATAAGTTTGATGCAAAGGGATTTATATGTATGAGCTTATTTAGTGGCCTCTGCCAATCTCTGGGGCAAATACTATTTTATTTGTAATTTCCATTTGAGTTTATGAGACATACACACTTATATGTAGTAAGAAATAGGGGCAGAACTCAAATTCATGATACCTTGTTTCTAAAACCCACTAACTCTGAGCTGTTACTACACCAGCACATTTATGAATGACTTATAGTTGAACTGTGACTAATAGAGATATGTCTCAAATTAAAGTTGCTTGAAAATTATAGCATAAAATATTGTTAATGTAAGTATTCATCTGTATATAACAAAGGGTTAGTCCAGTAATGCACAAGAAACTACAGGTTTTTCTTTCTGAATTAACCAAAAATATAATATGGTATTCTCAGTTTAGCAAAGTTTTTGAATTTTCCCATAATGACCACTTCCAATCTTTTTAGGAATTCAACTACCAAATCATTAGAATTTTTGTTTTAATGCCCTTACTTGGTTGGCATACCAAATACAAAGATAATCTTCCTTTTGGTTAATTCAGCAATGCCTAAAGGAATTTATATTTACAAACAAGAGCTGTAGCAGTTAAAAATCACAGCCAGTTCCCCACAACACTGATGATGCACTGATAAAATATGTCTTTTCTAACAACTGTGGGGATTTCAAAACTGCATATGTCGGGCACAAAGGAAGCATTTTTGCACAGCCAGTAGCTGCACGGCAGCCAAGCTTCTTTGCAGAATGTTGAATGGGAATTCTCGGTGAACTCTAAACATGTGCTAATTCTAGTATTTGAATACTAAATTTTAATAGTTCTTAAAAATTGTAGACTGGTGGTAGGTAGTCCTTTGTCACAAATAAAAATCAGTCTGTGTGGAGACGTGTGTTTATCTATGAGAAATCAGTGTCTTACTGTTTCTATCATTTCCTGTCCATCACTAGGATCTGTTGGTTTAGTATCCTGGCCAAAGTGATGGGGGCAAAAAAGCAGGAGGTGAGGTTTTTCTGGGCTGATTAGTTTATATATTTATAAAAATAAATATAGGAGAGGGAGAATCTTATTAATATTAACCTTTTACCTTTAGAGTATACACTGGAGTTCATGGAGTATTTCATCAGCTCATCCTGATTTAGATTTAAGCACCCACAAGCCTGGGAGGTAGGGCGGTTGCTGGCACCAGAATTTTACGCACAAGCACTAGAGAAAGAGACTTGCCCAGCATCAGACTTGCCTTTCCTCACCCTTTTGAATGGCCCTCCCCTCCTTTTTGCCTATGGGGTAGTCTAACTCCTTCAGCAGCCTTATAAGGGCCTCATAATCGGGTCCCTGCCTACTTTCTGAATGTAATCTCCTTTGTAAATTATTGCATACTTACTTGTCAGGTTCATTCTGCCTTCTAACCATGGCAAGTACCTGTGGCTTTATTAATTATGCACAGGGTTTCCCAAATTGAGGTTATAATAGGTTAGAAAATTACCAAATAAGTTAATAAATGAACAGGGTTGATGTTTTTATATTTTGGCAAGTAAGGAAATGATAAAATACAACCGTTTCATTAAAGACTTTACATGTTAACATCAAAATGTAGAAAGGACATAATCTTTGAGAAAAAAAAGGCTGCTCATTAAAATAAAATATGAAAGCCTTAGTCATTGCTGGTGTTTTCTTCTTTTTGCCAGAGACTGCTGGAAAAAATTGTTCTGGGCTGGCACTAGCCTGTGGTGTTTGGGAACTTTGTGCCTTTGTACACACTGTTTTCTCGGACTGGAATTCTCTACTTTCCTCATGCCACTAGCCCTTGGCCTGAGTGACTAAATCCCCTTAGTCCTTCTATTCTCAATTTACACGTTGACCTAAGAAAATCTTTTCCCATCTCCGATCACCTGTTCTCTCTCGCCCTGCCCACCCCTTCAGTTACCACTTCTTGGTGGTAGTCTGTGCGTCCCCTCCACACCGGGCTTGCAGCTACTGTCCTGGGCTCATTGATTTGCTGCTCTCTCGGGCCACAGACCATGAGACTCTCGAAGACAGAGACTGCATCTTATGCACCCTCATTCTCAAAGTTTTGCATATAGTCTTTTACACATATTCAATGTGTAATAAATATTTAATAGATGAATGAGTGAGTGAGTGAGCGGGTGAGTAAATACTTGGGTGCTCTTCATGCCCTTTGTTTGTGTCTTGTATGTCTTTTGTGACCTGCAGTTTCAAAGGCAGATGATTTATTCAAACACATTTTCTGAGTTGACCTCATTGGTTCTTCTATTTTTCTTTGTCAGGGAAAACTAATTATGTTCTCCATTATCAGAGTGTCTGGGAACAGTCTGCAGCTGCTGTCTGAGATACTTCCATGGACAATAATGCTTCTCTCGGCTCTTCTGGTCAGCTCGTGTTTTTCTTTTGGTCTGTTCACTTTTGGTTCACCATGCCGATTTTCACATTTTTACCTTTTTTTATGGCAAAAGGAATGTTAACACATGTTATAAAGTACATATGGAGAATAATCAGCATTTTTTAATAGTCTGATCTTTCTAAATTCACAGAGGCTTATGACACTTTGTCTTTTCATTGCTGTTCCTTTAAAAAATATACACGTTTTTTTGCTCCTTAAAAAAATTGTCAAAACATCTTACCCAGAAAGGATTGCTACGGCTTCTCATGACATTCAATGGTGATATGAGCATCTTCATTTGGGGACATATAATCTCTAGGCAATATGAGTTACAGAGTCGAGCATTTACCCAGCTCACAAGATGGCTGTGACTCATGTCATTTCACTGACTTTTACTCAGTCACGAGGGGACCCGCTTCCTTGCCTTTCTCATAGAGATGCCACCCTGCAGACAGAGAATTGCTCAGAGTTTTTTCTCTGTGACTGTGCAGCCACAAAAGCCCAGGCAGGCTTCAGTCTGGGCTTGGGTCTATATCGTGGAAGAAACATTAGTTCCTCTTCTTGGAACTCTTCTTTCTTTTCATAGCATTTTCTTTTGTTATGAAGGTAACCTGTATTTTTTTGTAGTCAGAATAATAATAATCATAACTACTTATGACACTGCCTAAATACTAGGTACTTTATATACCTTATTTACAATTCTTTCATTTGTTACCAACTAATTTTGTCCCCAGTTTATGAACGAGAGAGATGAAAACTGGAGTGTTAAGTGGTTTAGCCAAAGCCGTTCAGCAGTAAGTGGAAGAGTTAAAACCATGCGACCTCAGAGCCTCCGTGCTTCCCATTATGCCACACTGCCTTCCCCATCAGGCTGCCTGGATCATAGCTCTGTGGTCTTGTGCTGCTGCCTAACTCCTGTAAAGATAAGCAAAGTACCTGGCTTGCGGGATTGGGTTAAGAACGAAATGGAGTAATATATACAAAAGGACCTGGCATCGTGTCTTGTGCATAGTAAGAAATGAGTATTTTTCTTAATTCTTTCCTTTTCCTGTGTGACCTCCTGTCTCCACTGACCCAATCCTACCCCGTCCCCAACTTTAGACATCCGATGGGTCCATCCTAGGTCTGTTCTGGTTTGTATCTCTTTAGGAGACATGGTTAGTTCTCTTGGGTTGAATATAAGAAATGTATCTGTGACTCAGTCTTTCATTATTATTAGAATAAAAAATGCTAAGAACCAAAATTTAAGCCTTGGGACATAACCACATTGAAATGATGAGAGGGAGAAATGCTGTTTTGTCAGCAAAGAGAGGAAAAGTAAATAGAGAGGTGGTGGCTGGGTAGGTTGATACTTTGCCATGGTATCTAAGGCAGAGGAGCTTATGAGAAGGAAAGAGTTGTCAAATTCCAGAATGGGCTGGATGACTAAGAAATGTAGAAAGGCCATTTCGTTTGATTTGGTCATTTGGGTGTATTTGAAGACCTTAGAGAAGGCAGTGTCAGTAAGGCCATGGGCTGGAATCAAGTGAAAAGGCTGATGAAGAAATAGAAGCAATAGTGTTTTAATTGGCTTGTTTTATAAAAGTCCTCAGAGAGATTTTCGATGTCTTAAAGAGATGGCATATTTGAAGGAATTTTTCTTTAGCTTAGGACAAGTATAAGTATTTTTATGGACAGAAATTAGGGATTTGGTAAAGAAGAAGACTTTGAGGATACTGGAGGGCAGGGATAATTGATTGATAAATTTATATCAGTTTTGAAGAAAGCCTACTAACACAACATTGAAATTGCAGGAAGAAAAAGTGGTTGTATTATTTTTTAACTTTTAATTTCTTCTTTATCCTTTTTAACATTTTTCCAGATTTTCTACAATAAATATCTATTTATTTTTATTTTTGACAGTACTATTTATAAATTATTTAGATTTATATTACTAAAGTAATATAAGTTCATGACACTAAAAAACTATAGAAACATAATAAGATGAAAAATAAAAGTCCTTACATACCCTAATAACTCATTTCCATTTGTTTAAAACAACCACCATCAAAAATTTTCTTGGTAACCTTTCACACATATATATTTTTAATTGATATGTAGTTGGTATACAATATTACATTAATTTCTGGTGTACAACATAATGATATGACATTCAAATACTTTACAAAATGATCACCTCATTAAGTGTAGTAACTCATCTGTCACCATACAAATTTATTAAAATATTATTGACTGTATTTTCTATGTGTATTTCCTATATTGACTGTGTTTTACATCCTTGTGACTTACGTATACCATCACTGGTACTTCCTCTCTCCTCATCCTCTTTACCTTTTTCACCCATCCTCTCACCCCCATCTCTTCTGGCAACCATGAGTTTAGTCTTTGCGTCTGTAAGTCTGTTTCTGTTTTGTTTTGCTTGCTTTGCTTTTTAGATTCTCTATATAAGTGAAATCGTGTGGTATTTATTTTATGTCTGACTTATTTCACTTAACATAACACCCTCTAGGTCCATCCATCATATTACAAATAGCAAGGTTTCTTTATTTTTTATGGCTGAGTAACATGTCATTATATATATACACTGTATCTTCTTAATCCATTTGTTGACAGATACCTAGAGTGCTTCCATATATTGGCTATGGTAAATAATGCCTCACTGAACAGAGAGGTACCAATATCTCTTCAAATTAATATTTTCATTTTCTTTGGATACATACCCATAGGTGGAATTGCTAGGTCATATGGTAATTTAATTTTTTAACTTTTTGAGGAACCCTATACTGTTTTCCATAGCAGCTGCACCAATTTATGTTTCTGCCAACAGTGGACTGAAATTCCCTTTTCTCCACATCTTCACCGACTCTTGTTATTTGCTGTCTTTTCAGTGATAGGTGTCTTGACATGTGTGTGGCAATATCTCAATATGGTTTTGATTTGAATTTTTCTAATGTTTGTGATGGTGATCATCTTTTCATATGTCTGATGGCCATATGTATGTCTTCTTTGGAAAAACGTCTCTCCGGGTCCTCTGCCCATTTTTAAATCAGGTTGTTTGTTCTTTCTATGTTGGGTTGTATGAGTTCCTTATATACCTTGGATATTAACCCCTTATCAGATATCATTTGCAAATATCTACTTTTCAGTAGGTTGCTTTTTATGTTTTAAAACTGTAAAATATTACGAAAAGTCACAGGAAAAGGCATTAAACTCGAAAAGAATAAGATCACCTGACATCTGGTTTTCTGACTCCTCTTGAAAGACTGATAAGATTCTAAGAGAGGAATATGAACAGGAATGATCTTGTAAGAACAAAGTGAATGGAAAGGAGACAATAGCCGACAAAAGACATCAGCTAAATTTTAGGAGATAAAAAGCAGATGGCCCAGTGATTTCTGACTAGGAGAGCGCAGAAATCTAAAACTTGAGTGCTTACAGCAGGGAGAGCCAGCAAGAAGGAAGCCAGTTCACGCTACAGAATTCCTGAAAGACTCAACAATTAGAGATGATGCTAAGTGAGACTAAAAACAGAAAAATTGGTTAGAAGTGTTCCAAGGCTCGCCTGCCCACAGACACAAGGAGTTGCACTTGCCCCTTTATTAGAAGCCTGGAGATGAAACAGAGAGACTCTGGACTTGGGACATCAGCTGAAAAGAGGGGAATTAAGATAAATGTTGTGTTCTGAAGAGTAAGACTTTAGCCCCTTCCTTCTCACTTAGCTCCCAGAATATTATCGATAGGCTTATACCCTTTCAAAATATTGGAAGATACCTCTCTGGGGAAACTGACTAGTGCAAGAGGAAAGGCTGTGGATACTGACACCTGGGGATCCTCCAGTGAAAGGGCCGAGTGCCCGATGGATCACACCCTGATGTGCCCAGCATCTACCT
This sequence comes from Mormoops blainvillei, assembly GCA_004026545.1. Taxonomy (NCBI): domain Eukaryota; kingdom Metazoa; phylum Chordata; class Mammalia; order Chiroptera; family Mormoopidae; genus Mormoops; species Mormoops blainvillei. The sequence continues at coordinate 238,458 of PVJD01001093.1, read as the reverse complement.
GGTAACTATTTCTAGAAAGCCTCTAACATGAAAGACAGAGACCAAAACAAACCAATAGAAAAAATGCAAAACAGACAATGCAGGAAGAAGAATACATAACAAATGGTACAGTTGGGATTCGCACGAAGAAAATACATTGCATACACAAATGATAGGAAGTATGAAAATAAAACTTTTTGATGATATGAAAGAATTTTCTGGTTTTATAAATGCGGTAATGGAAATTAAAAGGTCAGTAGATGGATTTGTAAAATAATTTTAGAAAATAATTCTCAAAAAGTAGAAAAGAAAAATAAAGAGGTGAAAAGTAGAAAAAAGAAGTTTGGTTAGTAGGAATTTTAGAAAGAGAAATATAAAAGAAAGGGAGGGTAGAAGTTATTAAAGAAGTAATAGAAGACTGTCTCCAGAACAAAAGGGCTTGTCCCTGGTTGAAAGGAATTACTAAGGGCCCAGTGCAAAGAATGCAAAAGGATCTATCGAAGGCATATCATTGTGAAATGTCAGAATCTCTACTTTAAGATCTTAAAAACTTTCAAAGATGAAAACTAATTATAATCAAATGATTTGATTTAAGAAGGAAACCAGATTTCTCAACAGAAACATAACAAGTTAGAAAACAATGGACAAAGTCTTCAAAATCTGAGAAAAATTATTTCTAAACTAGAATTTTATATTCAGCCAAACATTTAAAGATTCAAAATATGTACTTTGCTTGCAACTTTCCTTACAAAGGAACTAGACTATATGCTATACCAAAATGAAGATGTACCAATAAAGACAAAAAATGGATAAAGGAACCTGGGTAATACAATACAGAAAGGAGGTGAAGGCAATTTCCAAGGTGACAGTGTTTATCAAGGCTAGCAAAAAGGAGCCCAAGTTAGAGCAGGAGGACAGAAAGCTCTGGAAGAGAAATTGAACTGATGGACTGCATTGAGAAAATTTTTCAGTTCTTTGAAGAATTAGAAGGGGAATTATTGAAAAGTGCCTGACAAATGAAGTAAGTGAAAAGTTAGGCAATAACTAACTCTAGAAAGAGCAAATTTAGAAAAGCTAAAAGAAGAGAAATACAGTGATGGTACACTGTATGACTCAGCTATTAAATAATACTTATGACTTACAATATTATAAAAATGATTTCTTTAATTTTTTATGTAATTTTGTAGGGCATGTGGGCTGAAGAAAAGTCTGTTCATGTCTGTTTGGGGTAGGATTAGAAAGTGATTTCTGGATATTAATTTTGTTTCCCACTACTTTGCTGAATTCATTTATCAGTTCTAGTAGTTTCTTGGTGGAATCTTGAAGGGGTTCTCTATGTACAGTATCATGTTATCTGAAAATAAAGACAGTTTTACTTCTTCCTTTCCAATTTGGATACCTTTTATTTCTTCTTGTCTGATTGCTGTGGCTAGGACTTCCAGTACTGTGTTGAATAAGAGGTGAAAGTGGAATCCCTGTCTTGTTCCTGATCTTAAGGGGAACACTTGTAGTTTTTGCCCATTGAGCATGATGCTGGCAGTGGGTTTGTCATATATGGCTTTTACTATGTTTAGGTAGGTTTCCTCTATTCCCACTTTGCTGAGAGTTTTTATCATAAATGGGTGCTGGATTTTATCAAAAACTTTTTCTGCATCTATTGATATAATCATGTGGTTTTCATCCTTCATTTTGTTTATGTGGTGAATCACATTTATTGATTTGTGAATGTTGTACCATCCTTACATTTTTAAAAAATATTTTATTTATTTTATTTTTAGACAGAAGGGAAGGGAGGGAGAAAGAGAAGGAGAGAAACATCAATGTGTGGTTGCCTCTCATGCACCCCCTGCTGGGGACCTGACCTGCAACCCAGGCATGTGCCCTGACTGGGGAACTGAACCGGTGACCCTTTGGTTTGCAGGACGACGCTCAGTCCACTAAGCTACACCAGCCAGGGCCCATCCTTACATTTTTAATATGCCAATTATGAACTAACAGAAAGGGAAATTAGGAAAACAATCCCATTCACAATTGCCTCAAAAAGAACAAAATACCTAGGAATAAACCTAACCAAGGATGTAAAAGATCTGTACTCAGAAAAGTATAAGACACTGAAGAAAGAAATTGAAGAAGATATAAACAAGTGGAAGCACATACCATGTTCATGGGTGGGACTAATTAACATCATTAAAATGTCCATTACCCAAAGCAATCTGTAGCTTCGATGCAATTCCTATCAAGATTCCAATGACATAATTCACAGAACTAGAACAAGTATTTCAAAGATTTATATGGAACCACAAAAGACCGTGCATAGCAACACAATCCTGAAAAAGAAGAACGAAGTTGGAGGAATCATGCTACCTAATATCAAACTATATTACAAGGCCATAGTAATCAAAACAGCCTGGTACTGGCATTAAACTTACAAATGGATCAATGGAACAGAATAGGAAGCCCAGAAATAAAGCCACACCTCTATAGTCAATTAATATTTGACAGAGGAAGCAAGCACATAGATGTGCTAAAGATAGTTTATTCAATAAATGGTGTTGGGAAAAGTGGACAAATATGTGCAGAAAAATAAAAGTAGACCACCTTCTTACACCACACACAGGAATACATTCAAAATAGATCAAAGACTTAAATGTTAGACTTGAAACCATAAAAGTCCTAGAAGAAAACATAGGCAGCAAAATCTCAGACATTGCTCGTAGCAGTTTTTTATCAGAAATACCTCCTCAGGAAAGGGAAACAAAAGAAAAAAAATAAACAAATAGGACTACATCAAACTAAAAAGCTTTTTCACAAAACAAAGGAAATTGTCAAGAAAGTAGAAAGGAAACCCACAGAATAGAGAACATATTCACTGGTACATCTGATAAGGGTAAATATCCAGAATTCATAAAGCACTGACAAAACTCAATACCAAACAACAAACAGCCCAATTGAAAAATGGGCAAAGGACCTGAATAGATACTTTTCCAAAGAGGACATACAGAAGGCCCATAGATGTATGAAAAAATGCTCAATGTCACTAATCATCAGAGAAATGCAAGTAAAGACCATAATGAGCTATCATCTCACACCTATCAGAATTGCTATCATCAATAAATCAACGAACAACAAGTGCTGACAAGGATGTGGAGAAAGGGGAACCCTTGTGCACTGTTGGTGGGAATGCAGACTGGTACAGCCACTGTGTAAAGCAGTATGGAGATACCTCAAAATATTAAAAATGGGTCTACCTTTTGACCCAACAATCCCACTTCTGGGAATATATCCGAAGGAACCCAAAACACTAATTCAAAAGAAAATAAGCACCCCTATGTTCATTGCAGCGCTATTTACAATTGCCAAGAAAGGGAAGCAGCCCAAGTGCCCACCAGTAGATGAATGGAAAAAACAACTATGAGACACAATGGAATTCTACTCAGCCATCAAAAAGAAGAAAATGTTACCCTTTGCAACAGTATAGATGGCCCTGGAGGACATTATGCTCAGTGAAATAAGCCAGTCCAGAGGAACACAGATACCACATGATTTCACTCATATGTGGAATCTAATGAACAAAATGAACTAACAAGCAAAACAGAGACAGACTCATAGATGGAGAGCAGGTGACACATAGTGGGGTGGGGTGGTGGTAGGTTAGTGGGTGGAGGGATTGAGCAAAAAGGAAAAAGGGCTCTTGGACATGGACAACAGTGTGGTGATTGCTGGGGGGAGGTGGGTATCATGGACAACAGTGTGGTGATTGCTGGGGGGAGGTGGGTATCATGGACAATAGTGTGGTGATTGCTGGGGGGAGGTGGGTATAAGGGAACAATGGTCAGAGGGTTGGCCTGAGGGAGGGAGTAAGGGGTGCTGGGTGGGGAGGCAAAGGGGTAAAATCAAGACAACTGTAATAGCATAATCAATAAAATATAATTTAAAAAATTAAAAATTTTTAAAAAAAGAAAAAAGGAAGTGATATCTTCATCTTTCATAGTAGGAGGTAAAATAGTAAGATGGTACAAATAATTGGAAAATAGAAACAACACTGTTTAAATGATAATCAGAAATATGAAAACCATTGCCTTTTTGGCCAAGACATGGAGGTTGGAATACAAAAGGAACTCTTGCTTGTGTTACCTTATAGTAATTTAAACCGTCCTGTTTTACTTTATTAAAAATAAAAATTAATAAGAAATCAAAGATGGTGTAACATCTTTTCTGAAGCAAGAGGAACCCCATTAGTATTTACCTTTTAATTCAGCAAATACTCATAAAAACCTATCCCAGGAAGCTGATCATGGATGCGTTCACAAACTTAAGCATGAGAATGTTCACCCCTGAACTGTTTGTAGCATTGATAAATTGTAAGCAGACTAAATTCCCATTTCAAGAGTGCAAGCACTGGGCCTTTTACTGCTGTGTCTTCAGTTTCTAGAATTGTATTTGCTATATACTACATATGCAATGAAAATTTGTCAAATATTTATTGACTAAGGGAATAATTGAATTAATGCATAAGAAAAATGCACACAGAACAATAATTTTTAAAAAGATAGTGGTTATTTTTGTGTGGAGGGATTATGTATTATTTATTTTTGTCTATTTTTCTAATTTGTATTTTTGAAATTTTTTGAAATTAACATTAAAAACTTTTAAATTTAAAGATATAGTACATTGCATTTTAAAAACTACCATTAATAAAGAGGAGAGGGATAGCAGTCCATGGAATTGAGGCTGAGATAGTTTCATAACGGTACTATATTTACCTCTGAACTTTTTGATGACCCAGAACAGAGGAGGACTTAGTGAACAGATCAAAATAATTTATATTGTTTGATAACTAGAAATGTACATTTTTATGTAATTATAAAACATTTTCCTGACACTAAATTCAAGGAATAAGTTATGCAAATAAAAAAGACTATGGATACACAGTAAACATTATCTTCAACTTTTTTTCCATTGAAAATTGACTGCTATTCTTTTTTAAGTATTTTATTTATGATGCTATTACAGTTGTCCCAATTTTTCCCCTTTGTCCCCCCTCCACCTGGTACTCCCCATGCCCTCTGGCAATACCCCCCTTAGTTCATGTCCATGGGTCAGGCATATAAGTTCTGTGGCTCCTCCATTTCTTATACTATTCTTAACCTCCCCTGTCTATTCGGTACCTACCAATTTGTACTTCTTAATTGCTCCACCTTTTCTCCCATTCTCCCCTTTCCCCCTCTTGCCTAATAACCCTCCAAATGATCTCCATTCCATATCTATGATTCTGTTTATGTTCTGCTTGTTTGCTTAGTGTTTGTTTTTTAGATTGAATTGTTTATAGTTGTGAATTTATTGCCATTTTGATGTTCATAGTTTTGATGATCTTTTTTCTTAAATAAGCCCCTTTAACATTCCACATAATAATGGCTTGGTGATGATGAACTCCTTTAGCTTTACTTTGTTTGGGAAACACTTTATCTGCCCTTCAATTCAAAATGACAGCTTTGCTGGATATAGTAATCTTGGATGTAGGTCCTTGTCTTTCATGACTTTGAATATTTCTTGCCAGTCCCTTTCTAGCCTGCAAAGTTGTTTTTTTGAGGAATTGGCTGACAGTCTTGTGGTAAATCCTTTGTAGGTAATTATTAGGATTCTCTCTTTATCTTTACCCTTTGGCATTTTAATTATGATATGTCTTGGTGTGGCCCTCTTTGTGTCCACCTTGTTTGGAACTCTCTGTGCTTCCTGAACTTGTATGTCTGTTTCCTTCACCAAATTAGGAAAGTTTTCTTTCATTATTTTTTCAAGTAAGTTTTCAGTTTCTTGCTATTTCTCTTCTCCTTCCTGCACCCCTATGATTTGAATGTTGGTGTGTTTCAAGTTGTCCCAGAGGGTCCTTAACCTATCCTTGTTTTTTTGGATTCTTTTTTCTTCTTCCTGTTTTGATTGAATGTTTTTTTCTTCCTTATATTTCAAATCATTGATTTGATTCTTGGCTTCATCCACTACACTGTTGGCTCTCTGTAAATTTTCTTTATTTCACTTAGTGTAACCTTCATTTCTGCCTGGGTTTGTTTTTTTTAAAATGTTTTTGAAGTCCAGTGAGTTCCTTGAGCATCCTAATAACCAGTGTTTGGAGCTCTGCATCTGATAGATTCTCTCTCCATTTTGTTTAGTTCTTTTTCTGGAATTCTTTTTCTGTTCTTTCATTTGGGCTCTATTTCTTTGTCTCCTCATTTTGCCAGCCTCCCTGTATAGCTGCTTTATGTGCTGTCTTAGTAGCGAGGCCTATTGTAAATAAGCACATATGTAAGTTGGATAGGGTGGAGCCTTAGGTAAATGCCAGGGTGAGGCAACCCATATGAACCAGGGTGATGGAGTTCTGATATGGTGTCCTGCTCTTTGGCTCTGTGTGGGAGAGGGCTCAGAAAGGGGACAGTGCTGCTGCCTGACCTCTAGAGTTTTGTCCACAAGGAAGCCGTCCCACAGCACTCACCCTGATGCCAGACACATCATTTTCTCCCTGGTATGCCACTGCTGTAAGTCAGGTTGATGGAGTCTCAGATATGGCACCTGCCTGCCAACTCTGTGGTTCTGTGGGGGAGGGTTCAGAAAAGGGACAGTAGTCTCTGCCTGCCTTTCTGCCTGGGGAAGAGCTGTCCCCCAGCTTTCAGCCTGATTCCAGACACTTCAGTTCCTTCCCATATATCACTGGTGCCTTTCAAGCTGCTACCCCGTTGCCGAAGCCCAGAGGTGGTGAGTCTGCATAAATCTTAAGTATGTTGTAGACACTTTGAGAGGAGACTCCTGAGAACCTTGACTTTCTTCTGCTGTCCCAACCCCCAATGGTTTTTACAGCCAGAAGTTGTGGGGACTCATCTTCCAGGCACCGGAACCCTGGGCTGGGTGACCTGGTGTGGGGCTGGGATTCCTCATTCCCAAAGTATCCCTCCCTATTTTTATCCACCACATGTGGGTGTAAGACCACCTATTCCGTGTCTCCATGTCTGCACATCTCTCTGCACATCTCTGTGTCTCCGCCTCCCCTACCCCTCTGAATGAATGTGTCTTTTTTAATTTCTGGGTTTTTGGAATTCCATACAGCTTGATTTTCTGACAGTTATGGGTGATATTTATTTTGTAGTCATAATTTTTGCTGTGATTGTGTGAGCAGGTGAGCCATGTTTACCTATGCCTCCATCTTGACCAGAAGTCATGGCTGCTATTCTTGATGTAGCTGTTTCTTTTACTGACCCTTAATAAAAGCATAACTGTAATATAACTTGGTGAAGGCATTTTACAGGATGCTTAGTTAATTCAGAGACTTTTTAACTTTTGTATAGGTTACAGGTCAAAAGTAGTTTTGAAGTCCAAAATGACAAAAGGAATTTTTAACCTTGCTTTCCCAAAAATATTTCTACCGAATAGAGTGTGAGTTTCTCCCTTGAAAGCATGCTCTCCTGCTTTTGTTCTATAGCCAGTTAGATACATTTCCTCCAAATCATGAGGTTTTGTCTGCATTGAGGCAGCTAAACACTTCCCTTGATCTCAGATGTTGTGAGGGATCCCCACTCAGCAGGTATTCTATAAACATTTGCCTCTGCCCTGTGAAGTGGATGGATTCAGAGTGACCTTAAAGTAAGGAAGCATCTATGGCTTGCTACACATTTTCATCAATGGTACTTGTACCATCTCCTTTAAATTTTTTCATAATACCTGTCATTACCCTGAATTATCATTGAGTTCATAGGCATTTGACAACTGTGCTTTTTCTTTAGCAATAAACTCAACATTTTTGTACTTCTCCCAGTCTTGTTGTCTCTAAGTGCTGAATACATCAGAGTAGGTTTATCTTGTCTCTAGTTTATAGTCTCTTCTAATCTTTTATTGACAACCTAAAAAAAAATCACCCATTTCATCTGTCATTTTCCTTCTCTTTTGCTAATTGTTGTTTCTTTTATTCGCTTTTTGTCAAATGACTTAATTCCATCTACACTTGTAATATCCTTTATTTTCTCAGTGCTTTCAGTTGTGAAAAATCATCTCTACTTTTTTGTAGTCCATTTCCAAACCTATGGTTCTCTGTAACTGTTGCTATCAACTCTTCAATACCTCTGCACTTTTCTATCACGATGGGGGTCAATGATATTCATAAACAATTCAAATTAAGTACAAATGTAGTAAACATAGCAACGAGATGAGGATGCTGGATGGATGAGATGAAATGTCTGCCTGTTTTCACAATATGTTGGTGGTTAGCTGAGTTGACATGTTTGACCTGAGGAATAGCTCTGTTCTCATTTATGAAAGTTCATAGAGTGGACATTTAAAAATATTTATTTTTTTAAACAATTTTAATTGTATGTATTCCATTTCCATATAACCCCCCTATACCCTCTTCCCTCCTGCAATCACCACACTGTTGTCCATGTCCATGAGTCCTTTTCCCTTTTTGCTTGATCCCTCCACCCCCTAACCTCCCCCACCTCAATAGCTGTCAGCCTGCTCTCTCTCTATGAGTTTGTCTCTAGTTTGCTTGTTAGTTCATTTGTTCATTAGATTCCACATACGAGTGAAATTATGTGGTATTTCTTATTCCCTGACTGGCTTATTTCACTTAGCATAATATTCTCCAGGTCCATCTCTACTGTCACAAAGGGCAAAATTTTCTTCTTTTTTATGGCCAAGTAGTATTCCATTGTGTAAATGTCCCATAGTTGTTTCATCTACTCATCTACTGATGGATACTTGGGCTGCTTCCACATCTAGGCAATTGTAAATAATGCTGCAATGAACATAGGGGTGCTTATGTTCTTTCAAAGTAGTGTTTTGGATTCCTTTGAATATATTCCCAGAAGTGAGATCACTGGGTCAAAAGGCAGATCCATTTTTACTATTTTGAGGTTTCTCCATACTGTTTTCCACAGCAGCTGTGCCAGTCTGTGTTCCCACCAACAGTGCAGAAGAGTTTCCTTTTCTCCACATCTTCGTCAGCCCTTGTTGTTTGTTGATTCATTGATGATAACATTTCTGACTGGTGTGAGGCGCTGTCTCATTGTGGTTTAATCTGCATCTCTCTAATGGCTAGTGATGTTGAGCATTTTTTCATATGTCTATGGTCCCTCTGTGTGTCCTCTTTGGAGAAGTGTCTATTGAGATCTAAAAATAGTTGCTGACTTGGTTGTGATTTGACTTGATATAGAGAAAGAATATAAAGAATCTAGCTCCTAGGGGGAAATCATCTAGCATCCCTTTGTCTCTCCCCATACCCATTCCTTTAATCTCACATTTAATGGGTACTAGATTATAGTCCATTAAAGGTTGTTGACAACCTGAAATGTTGATATTCTGTGCTGAGTAAAGAAAGAGCCATATGTTTTAGACAAGCAGGTGGCACAGTTACTTTTTTGTTAAGAAAAGTGAGGATTTCTGGCTTGTGTTGTTACACAGAATCCCATCTTATGGAAATGGGTCATAAGGCAGAGCCAAAATTTTTCTCAGGAAATAATTTTGAATCTGTTCAAATTCTGGAACAGTTACAGAAATGCCAAAAGTGTGTGCTGTAAATCATGGAAGAGGCCTGGAAAAATTTGGGGACAAATGTCCCAGTCCAGCATCTGCCTAGTAGGCAGTGGAGCTGGGCTGAATCCAAGGACCTTGACTCCTAGACTTTGCCTTCTAGACTTTACCACTCCCCTGCTCACCTTAAGGCTTGTTGGTTCAGTTCCCTAGTTTAGAAAAACCTGTGTAAGTTGGAAAACTCATAGTGCAGTTTCTATAACTTTTGTCTCCTCCTTTTTATTTGCTTTGCCTTCCACTAACTTCTGCTCATCTTTTACAGAAACAACCTCAGACTTGTGTCATTTAAACAAGAAAAAAAAAACACAAAACAGATGTTCCTGAATAGAGCTCTGTAGTTTTGATACATAATGTCTTGGCCTCCTGGTGCTATTCAGTAGCACTGGTGGTCACGACCACATAGACAAATGCCGCTGCACCCCACCACTGGGCTGTGTAAACATGTGCCTTGGAGAAACAGCTCAGTTGTAAATCCATGCAATTTGTAATTTGCAGTGTCCACCACGTGGGTATAAGAATGAAACTCAGTGGAGGATGGGGTTTACGCAGAACCTCATGTTCTCACAGGCAACTGCCCAACCCTCTCTGTGTGGACGCACCCGCTCCCTCCCTATGCTCCTGCCCAAGCCTCGGAAGTGAGTTTGTTGCACTCCCCCAAACCTGCATTTCAGCTTCAGACCGCTGAAAACATACTATCCAAATTCGATATGTATCCATTTAGCTGTTTTATTGTGATGCTGTGAATAGACCGAGAGAAATTATTTTATTCATAAAGGTTAAATGTACATAACTAAAAAATTTTCTGTGTATTCATATGACTTACTTCCTCACCTCCTTCTGGTCTTTCCTAAATGTCCCTTACCCAGTGAGGATTACTTAGTCCCCTATTAAAAACTGTACCCTGACCCCTGTACCCACATACTTGACTTATCTTGTTTGTCTGGCTTCTCTATTAGAATTTAAAAGAGCCAGGTATTGGCTGCCACGTCCTCTCCCCTTCAATACACTGTAGTGCCTAGTACGGCACTGGGCACAGAAAAAGTGCTTAATAAGTATTTGTTGAATGAATCAAATAATGAGTGCTGTCCAAAGGAGCCCAGTCACTTGCGTAACTAAAACAGCAAACAGGTGACTCTCACAGGACAGTACTAGAATCTTGCGAGCTATGTAGACAAGTAAGCATAAGTAGGGTGGCTGAAGATAGGCATTCATTGAAATCTTTCCTGGAAAAAATTATGTTCTTTCATTCAAATAATCATATGTGCTTGTTAAATACATTACCAAACAGATATATATTAGGGAAAACAAGATCATCCTTGAAGTGTTTGTGTTCTAAAAATTTTCCCTTTCCTGCTCTGCCTCTTTTCGAGAAATGCAGACTACACATGGCACTAATCTGCCTTTCTTTGGATCACTTTATCTTGCAGTTATTTCCAATGTGATAAATAAAGTGATGCTAAACAAAAAATTACTTGCTGTCTTAAGTAGTACACAAGAACTGCTTTTCTTTGTTTTTATGGTCCTGGCAAATTATCCATAACATTAGTCTCTGAAAAGACTGTTTATCTCTAGAAAACATTATTTTAACCAATAAACAAATGGAAGTAGTTCTACTCACCATTTAAAAGAATTTTACAAAAAAATTAGATGTATCCAAATAAGTCAATCAAAGAAAGACAAATACCATATGATTTTACTCATATGTAGGATCTAAAGAACAAAATAAATGAACAAACAAAACAGAAACAGTCTCATGGATGTGGAGATCAGTGGAGACAGTTGCCAGAGGGGAAGGAGGTTGGGGGACTGGGAGAAAAAGGTGAAGGGATTGAGAAGTACAATTTAGTAGTTACAAAATAGTCATGGGGGTGTAAAGTACAGCCCAGGGAACACAGCCAATAATGTTGTAATAACTATGTATGGTGTAAGGTGGGTACTTGAAATATTGGGGGAACACATTGTAAAGTATACGGTTGCCTAACCACTATGCTGTGCACCTGAAATTAACACAAAATAATATTGAATGTGAACAGTAATTGACAAAATAAAATAATGAGAAGAATATAAATCTCTACCGTATACTGAGTAAGTTTTGAATCTCTTAATTGGACAGGAGCCACTGCCTTTGCCAGAGAGATGGTGCTGCCGCCGTCGCTTGTCCCCACTACCGCCCCGCAGGCAAGGCCCTACTGCGTGTTTGCTGCAGGGTAACTTCTGCAAGTTCTCATTCTAGGTCCTGGGCCCTCAGTCAACAGTGACTCCTGACTTTGAAACTTCTTTCAAAACTGATCATTTAAAGGCAAAGTTTTCTTTAAATTGGGGAAAAATAACTTTGTGATGGCCCAGACTTTACCTTCCACCATCTCTTATTGTGAATCTGCCATTTAGAATAAGAAACTTCTCTGATATTCTTGTAGGCCACCAGATTCTTCACTTAAAGAAAAGCCCTCTTTTATTGGATGCCAACGAGGTAGCTTCTCCTCTTTAAAGAGTGAAGATATAATTTATCATCCAAATAGGGACATGTTTGGGAATGGAAGGGGGTAACTATTAAAAAATTATATCTAATAAAATAATTATAAGTTAGGATTCTTTGAGGTGAGGAGAGTCATATGGTTCCTAACTACTAAATAGAATGAAATGAATAGTTATCAAGACCATAATGTACTTAGGTGCTTTATATATATTATCTCAATTTTAAAACTATCTCTGTTGTGGAATGTGGCCATATTTTCAGCAATTAATTCCTAGGCTCTGTGACATTAACCCAAGGGCTTGACATACAATAGTCTAAAAGGAATTTTAGGAACTCGACTCAGGACAGTTTACAATAAGGACTATTGATTTAGCTGTTTAGAGGAAATGCAGTAGATATACATTTTGGCCAAAAGCCAAATGTTAAAATCAATAATTGACTAAAGTTAGATATTAATGGAATAGAAAGAAGTTTTTGGAGACAAGATTAAACCTGAAACCTTATCAAACATTGTTAAGTCAAGTTTTGAAAGTTTGATACTATGAAGAAGGAAACAGTTTATTAACACCATCAGGTCCTGTGGTCCCCCTGTGGCAATTCTGCCATCCTAGGGGATGCTAGCTTTAATCAGCCTCATGTCGAATGCGCAGTATAAGAAACTCGGGATTCGCCAGTCAGCAATTCTCAAAAATCCTGGATCTGCTACTACTGGAAATGTTTACCAGTCTATAGCAATTATTTTGACAATCTTTTGTTTTTTGGTCTCCACGAACTAAAAATGTAAAGAATTGACTTCTTCAATTTGAATTTTGATTAGTGAGAAGAAAATGTGCATTGAGATTCTCTTGTTTCTCTAATCTTTTCTTCTTTCTTTCCTACTTGTTATTTATTCATTCAATCAACATTTATTAAACACCTGTTCCACGCATCAGCCACCATCTCAGGAGGTGGGGACCTAGTAGTGAATAGAAGACTGAAGCCCCTCTCCTCATGGCTTATACTCTGGGACTAGGGAGACAGACAGTAAGCAAACTATAGATTAAATATGTAGCCTATAAACACTGTTAAGTGCTGTAGAGAAGACTAAAGCAGGTAAGAGGGATATGAGAAATTGTGTATTAGGAGTGGGTCATGATGATTTCTCATGATGTTTTTAAGCGCTTTTTTTTTCCCTCATGAATTCTTTAGGGCCAAATGTGGCATTTAACTATTAATTACTCATAACAGCATATGAAGAGTTCCCAACTAGGACATTTTCCCCCCTGAACATCTCATTGTCTAAATGAAATTAAATAACTGAAAATTAAATATAGTTTTTAAAGGTTATTTTCTTTAAAATTTTGAATGCTAGTACATCAAATAAATGTATAAGGATTTGATTTCTCATGTAACCTTGTTGTTCGGCCTTACATTATTTTGATATAAATATCATTGGCAGGAAAATGATGCAGCATTTTTCCTAAGATTATCCATTTTCCATTCTCCCTTTCTCTCTGCTCAACTGAATTCACCTCTTTTTATTTAACAAACACTTATACTTTACCACTTGTGTATAACAGAACATAGGGCTGGGCACAGTTCTAAGAACTTTACAAATACTAACCAACTTCTAGCCCTCTTAACTAGGCAGGTATTGCTGTTTTCAGCATATCGAGATTGAGGACTTGAGAGAGCTTGAGGAGCTCGCTCCAGGGCACAGGTCTGTCAATGAGACAGCCAGGTGTCGTGCTCTCAGTCAGGGTGCTGTGTTGCCCGAGGGTTTCCGTGGCCCAGCACATGGGTCAGAGCCCGCTGGTTGACGGTCACTTGGCAAGGTTCATCAACTTGGCGTTTCCTTTCAACAAATACTTGCAGATGGCTTCTTTATGATTCTCTTTTTTCAGCTTCCATTTGTTTGCCAAAATTTACCATCTCATCTGTGTTTCCTCAAACATATTAAGCGCAATTATTTTAGTGTTTTCGTATGAAAACTTTATTATCTTTACCTCTGTTTTGTGCCTATTTTCTATTGTTCCTCTTAATTTGTTATCATATTTTCTTGTCTCCTTGTTATACATGGGTGGTTTTAATTATGTGCCAGACGTTGTATCTGAAAATTGAGAAGACAGTTGATGACTAGGATGATGTTATTTTCAGACAGCGAGCAGTATAATTGAATGATTTCAATCCAGTCAGAAATTGAGATCATTCAAAGTGGGGCTTCGGCTCCTTCAAGGGCTGGTCTATTTCTAGTATACACATACTTTTAAGGCAATTGTACCAACCAAAAGGCTAGGGAATTTTATCAGGGTGACATCTCCTTGACATCCTTTGAACTTCAGTTTTCACACTCCCAATTCCACAGGTCTTCTGGAAATTTTGCTCGCCTTTTCAGCCTTTCAGCTGCCTCTTCTAGAACTAACAGATACCCTTAGGAACAAAGTGGTCCCAAATGTGGGACGGCCTTTGCTGAGTTCCTTTATTCCCCTAGATCTTGACCTCATTTTTTTTTCACTCCTTGTTCTCAAATGCTTTCAAAATGATTTTGTTTTTTGTCCAAGTTTTCTAACTATGTTTTTAAATTTATTAATTTGAAGGAGGGAGGGAGGGAGAGAGAGAGATTGATTTATTGTTCCAGTTATTTATGCATTCATTGATTGATTCTTGTATGTGCCCTGACTGGGGATCAAACTTGCAACTTTGGCGTATCGGGGCAATGCTCTAACCAACTGAGCTACCCGGCCAGGATCTCTAATTGTTTTTGATGGGATAGTTTATTCAAATTACCCAGACCACCCTTAATAGTAACATTTTTGTATAAAGCATTTTCTAGCTAAGGAACCAGACACAGCCCTGCCATCAAAGGCAGCGAGGGAGATAGACCTGGAAACACACAAGGTTCAAGTGGGATAGAATAATAGGGCCACTGAGTGCATTCGTTAAGACCATGGTCCCTGGAGTTAGATCAGGATTTAAATCTGAGCTCTGCCACCATGTGGCCTTGGTTAAGTTACCTAAGTGAAAACTTATGATAAAGAGGAGCAGCTAGGTTATGGAGGGGTCTGGATGTCAGTAGACACTGGAAACCCAGGGAATTTTTTTTTCAGTTTTATTGAGAAATAATTTATATACGGTGGGTTTTTTGTTTTTATTTACAAAAACAGGTGACAGGCTATAGTCTGCCAACACTGCTACCATAAATTTGAGAGATGAATAAAAACCCTCAGGGCCATATATTTTCCAGGAAGTGTTCTAAAGAGATAGGAAGAAGTGCATGTTGAAAGAATCTAAGTATTGACCTCTCCGTTTCCTTTAAATGATAATGATTAGTATTTCACATTTACCAGGTGTTCCCCCTGATATATCCAGTACCCACCTGACACCATACATAGTTGTTACAATATTATTGACTGTATTTCTTATGCTGCTTTGGCTCCATTTTAAAATGGCCTTACTTATGTCAACTTTGACAAATCTGTAAATGGCTTTTGGTAGTATTGCCATTTTAACAATATTAATTTCTCTGATCTATAAACATGGGATAGCTTTCCATTTATTTGTGTTCTTTGTTTTTTTCATTAATGTCTTAAAATTTTTAGAGTAGAGATCTTTTACATCCTAGTTAAGTTTATTCCTAAGCACTTTATTGTTTTTGATGCTGTTGTAAATGGGATCAATTCCTTTTTTTTTCAGAGAACTTGTTAGTGTATAGAAACACTACTGGTTTTCGTATGTTAATTTTGTATTCTGCAACTTTCCTGGATTCACTTATTAGACCTCATTGTTCTTTGGTTGGGTCTTTAGGTTTTTATTGATATAAAAATCATGCCATCTACAAATAGAGACAATTTTACTTCTTTCTTTCCAGTTGTGATGCATTTTATTTTCCTGGTTGCTCTACTAGGACTTCTAGGACTCTGTTAAGAGTGGTGAGAGTGGGATATCTGGTCTTGTTCTTGATCTTAAAGGAACAGCTTTCAGCCTTTCACAATGAATACAATGTTAGGTATGGGCTTGTTATGTGTGGCCTTTGTTATGCTGAGATAGTTCCCTTTTATGCCTGATTTTTAAAGTGTTTCTAGTTTTTTTTATCTTAAATGGATGTTGATTTTTTTTTTTTTTTGGTGTCTATTGAGATGAACATATGTTCTTTACTTTCTTTCTAATCAGTGTCCATCACATTGCTTGATTTGCATATGGTGAACAATCCTTGCATCCCAGGGAAAAATCATACTTGACCATGGTATATGATTTTTTTAATGTACTGCTAAGTTCATTTTACTAGTATTTTATTGAGAGTTTTTGCATCTGTCTTCATGACAGATTTTCGGCCTGTGCTTTTTTTTTAGTCGTATTTTCTTTCTTCTTCTTTTTTTCCTTTTGGCTTTGGCATCAAGATAATGCCGGCCTCATAAATGTGACTCATAAAGTCATAATGTGACTTTGGGAGTGTTTTCTCTTCTTTAATTGTTTTGGAAGAGTTTGAGAAGGATTGGTGTTTGTTCGTATTGAAATGTTGGTAAATTCACCAGTGAAG
Organism: Mormoops blainvillei; assembly: GCA_004026545.1. Classification (NCBI taxonomy): domain Eukaryota; kingdom Metazoa; phylum Chordata; class Mammalia; order Chiroptera; family Mormoopidae; genus Mormoops; species Mormoops blainvillei. The sequence goes on along the minus strand of PVJD01001093.1, from coordinate 221,920 downwards.
CCATCTGTTCCTGGGTTTTTCTTCATTGGGAGGTTTTTGATTACTGATTTAATCTTCTTATTAGTAATTGGTCTACTTTGATTTTTCTATTTTTTCCTGATTCAGTCTCGGTAAATTGTGTGTTTCTAGGAATTTTTTCATTTCTTCTAGATGGTTCAGTTTGTTGACATGCAGTTGGTAATAGTTCCGTTTTGTGATCCTTTGAATTTCTGTGGTATCAGTTGTAATGTTTCATTTTTCATTTATATTCTGTTGGTTTGAGTTCTTTTTCTTTTTTCCTTGGTTTTTCCTGCTAAGGGCTTGTCAGTTTTGTTCATCTTTTCAATAACCAAATCTTACTTTGGTTGATATTTTCTGTTATTTTTCTGTTTTCTATTATATTTATTTATGTTCTAGTGTATATTATTTCCTTTCTTCTGCCAATTTTGGGTGCACTTTGTTCTTCTTTTTCAAATTCCTTATGATGTAGAGTTAGATTGTTTATTTTAGATCTTTCTTGCTTCTTAATGTAGGCATTTATTGCTATGAACTTCCCTTTTAGAACGACTTTTGCTACATGCCACACGTTCTAGTATGTTGTATTTCCATTTTTGTTTGCATCAATAAACTTTTTTTAAAAGATTTTTTAAATTTATTTTTAGACAGAAAGCAAGAGAGGGAGGAAGAGAGGGAGAGAAACACCAATGTGTGAGAGAAACATCAATCAGTTGCCCCTTGCACTCCCCCAGTCGGGTATCTGGCGTGCAACCCAGGCATGTGCCCTGACTGGGTAACCTTTCAGTTTGTGGAACTATGTCCAACCCACTGAGCCATACCAGTCAGGGCTGTATGAGTAAACTTTTTTTATTTCCCCTTGAATTTCTTCTTTGATCCATTGTAGAGTGTACAGTAGAGTGTTGCTTAATTTCCATGTGTTCATGAATTGTCTAGTTTTTCTCTTGTTATTGATTTCTAGTTTCATGCCAGTGTGGTCAGAGAAGATGTGCAAAATCCATTTCAATCTTGAATTTGCTAAGACTTGTTTTGTGACCTAATACTGAATCAGTTTATTCACCTCTACAGTGAGGTTGGGTTATGCAATAACAACAACCTGTATTGAACTTTTACTATGTTTTCCACCTATACATTCTCAGTGAATTCTTAGAAACAGTCTCTGAAGCCAGTTCTGAAGCCCAGTAACATTCTCCGTTATGGAATTAGTAAATGGCAGAGACAGGATTTGAACCCAGCGCTCAATGTTATCATCCTGTTTCAGCTCTAAGCTTCTGTTCCACAGGTAGCAAAAATGTCTGAGCAAGCATGCCTTTCTGGGGTTGTCACTCAGAAGTGGTTTATGTCAGCAGGTCCGTCTAGAGGTGGGATTAGGGAGTAAGCTCTTTCACTCAGGAAAGCTCAGTGAGTAAATGGCATTGGTTTTTGACAAGCTTTCGATTAAGGGAGAATATAAAGACTGGCCTGTGGAACATTGTCAGGGTTTACATTGGAGAGCCAAGTAGAGGAGCAGCCTGCGCGGAAGGGTGAGGTGACTCAGGAGATCCTGGTGTTCTAGACACTAATGGAACGAGGAGACCTTCACAAAGGTCACGGTGCTCAACTGTGTTGAACAGTGCTGAGAGTTCAGACAAAATGAGAACTGAAAAGCCCCGTGGGGTTTACCAGTTAGAAGGCAAGTTACTTCACTAGTGTCTGAAATCACATCACTCATCTCATTTTGTTTCTATTTTTAAGTTTCCCAGGACTTGTTCTTTGATCTTTTCTCTACATGGAGAGCGCACCCTCTTTTGGACCTCCGTGTGCAATCTCTATTCCACATGGCTCATGTGAAGTCCCTCGTCACTGACTCTGACTACCTGATTGTTAAATACCATAAAGATGCATTTCTACTATAGCTGACTATCTCAACAGTCTCCAGAGCTAGCCACCTTCTAGAACTGGATGTTAAAATCAATCAATAAATATGCAATTATGATGATTCTTTTTACCTCTGGACATATTTCACCTGCATCTGAGAGCTGATGTATTTTTCTTAAACTTTTTTCTTATTATGAAAAATTCCAGTCATGCATCCTGGTGGCTGGAAGAGTGAATTAATAGTAGTCTAATCACCCTGGAGACACAGATGCTTTTGTGAGTTGGCACCGAGGTAAGGCTGCATGTCTCTGTGGGAATGACAAGTGAATGAGTCTGCTGCTCACTTAACCTGCTGTTCTTTTTTCTCTCTCTTTCCACTCCTAGGAAACAGATGGAAGACTGCTGTGACCCCGCCCATCTCTTTGCTATGACTAAAATGAATTCTCCCATGGGGAAGAGCATGTGGTATGATGGGGAGTTTTTATACTCATTCACCATTGACAATTCAACTTATTCTCTCTTCCCCCAGGTTAGTATAGAACTTGTTGCCTTTCAATATAGCTTCTTACATGTCTCGATTTTTATAGGACAGGTGTAATTGAATTTGTCTAACTAATCAAATCTGCTTCTTTTCATCTTCTTCTCTTTTTAATTTTAAGTGTTTTTCTTTATAGTTGTTATTTTTTGTAAAGAAATCACATAATGTTTTGATGCAAGAGCAGAATTAAGATGCTATACAGTAAGAGTTTTCCTGCCCCTTCTGATCTGAGTCATAGGAGACTAAAGGAAAGCAAGCAGAGAAGGAAGCAGGGACAAGGAATTGTGGAATTCCAGTGTTTTGAGGTTGGCTGTGGAATGATCTCAAAGATTGCAGTTCTGTGTTCTCTTCAGGCTGATGTTGCTCTCAGGGAGTGGGGACCATATGTCAAAAGTGTGCTTCTTAGTGCTCCTGAACCTTCACCTTGTGGTTAGACTACTGCTATGAAGTGGAGGAGTGGTGGATACAGACAGAAAGAACTTGACCACATTTCAGGCGGTCTAAAACAAGCTCTGCCTACTTAATGTTTTTCTTCTTGGTTTCTTAGGCATGGAAATAAAATGTTTTACTAAATTATATCTATATAACAACTGGGGAAAAAGGAAGTCTTTTCTGGGGGGAGACCAAGGTGGAGAGCAGGTGGATCTTAGGTGAAGTCGTCAGTAGGGAGAATTGGAGAAATGAGTCTTGGCCTCCCCAAGTCGTCTCCCCACTCTTGGTTTGGCCAGATGTTTGTGCAGAAAGAGAATCATGGTCCGAGGTGGAAAATGGGATCGAACCTTTTATGTATCTGTATTAATAGCAAAAAGCCTTCAGAGGAGGGATCCTATGAAGTTGAGGCACAGGCTTTCCTGGATCCGCAGTCATACTCTCTGTGAAATAGCCCATATTTTCTATTTCATCCGTTGGTGTTGTAGTCTAATTTAATGGTTTTAGGGTGTACTCATAAGTTCTTTTTACTTTTTATTTTTCAAGAGGAAATCGAAGGTCTAACCATTGCCAGTGTTCATGTGCTTGCTCATTTTCTTTTGCCCTTGAGGGACTTTCTAGTGTCAAAGGACATGATTCGGAGTCATGACTACTGACTAGGTTGCACTCCTGACACTGATAGCCTTTTTATGTCAGCCGTAATTTAAAAAGAAAAAAAAGAAAAAAGAAGAGTCATAAAACGTGGGATTGAGTTTTTTGTCTCCATCTCTTACTAAGTAAATGCCTTTCTAGGCCACCTAACTCTCCTGAGACTCATTTTTGTCATCAGTATGACGGGAGAGGAGCCTGCCCTGCCACCTCCCGGAGTTGGGGTCAGGATTTATGTAGGTAATTCACGTACGTGTACTTTGTAAACTACAAAACATTCTGTAAATGTTAGGTATTAATGTTGTTTTGGTTCCTATATGGCATCTTCAGATGGGGAAATGAAGAATATAATTATATTAGTCAAGGTTTAAGGTAAGGAACAGAAGTCTTCCTTGGTATTTTCCACAGAAAGATATTTCATATTGGGAATTAGGCACTTAAAAATCATTAGAAGGGTGGAGACATGGAAGTCAAGAGGAGGCTTCGGGAATTACTTAATTTAAGAACCTACTGCAGTAACTGCGGTGTAGGGATTAGAAGGCCCCAGCTGCCATTGCCATTAGTGTGGCCAAAACCACCTCCAGCAGAACCAGGGCCAGGAAGATGGGTTCCAACTCAGTCCCTCCTTCCAAATCTCCCTCAAGAGCATCTAATAGATAAGGTTAATTTGCATCTGGAACAATAGTAGTTTAGCAGTCCCCGTGAGGCAGTTTTTAAATCAAGCTTCAGCAGGGAGCTAGAAAAAGGGTGGACCAGAGGATGAATAAGCCAATCCACTGTATCCTTTTTGTTCAAAGCCTGATATTAACTCCCTATGAATCGAAGAAGAGATAAGGAAGCAATTGCTTTAACAGCTCATCAAGTACAAAAAAAAAATTAAAGAAACCCAAAATAGGCTTTGTATACATGAGGGCTTTCAGTCACACGAACTGACTTCTAACTTTGTGCTGGAAAACAGATTTGAAGAAAAGAGATGGTTGAAGAAATACAGACTAGCTTCCCATCTTACCCGTCAGTTGCAGCAGGAGGATAAATGTTTCCTTTTGAAGTGTGTGCACAGAACTCTGTGCTTCTTTGTGCCATTTGAAAGACCAAGGAGTCATTTATTTATGATTTAAAAAATGCTTTTTTTCTTAGGAAGCAGAAGTTATTGCATCACTGTGTGTGTGCACAGGCAACACAAATGGCTGAACCAGTTCAATGAGTAGATTTTTTAAAACAGTTGTGTATTTTTACATAATAGCTGCTGAGATTCCGAAATGATGAACTAATTTATAGAAATCCTGGAAAATCGGTTTGCATCAACGAAAAGGATGGCGTATATCCCCATACTCTCACCACACTATTATTTTTTAGTGAAATATTTTTAGTTCGATACCAGGAAGCCAAGTTGCCAGTTAATTGATACGCTTCCTTCATGTTTCTCCTGGGAAGAAAGGTGTATGTGTGCTGATTAGGCAGAGAAGCGGGTGAGTGGGCTGGGCTCAATGTTGTCATTTAAACAAAGTGTCCCTCCTTTCCCTGAGTTTCTGCAAAATCATTCCATATCACTCACTTTCTTAACTCAGGTGTATAATTTCATATTGCACCTTTAATTATATATTTTAACATATTTATTTTAATTATATAGTATTACACTTTTCCCTGAAATGCTCAATATATATTAACCATCGTTATTATTGTTTTTATTCTTTTACCTACTTTTATCCACTGTTTTGTTGTTGTTGCTGTTGCCACCATCCTATACGAGATGCTCCGTGTGCTGTGGAGACTTAGCAGGTTCTGACAGCGCTGGAGGGTCTGGGAGGGTCCCTCTGAGATGACGTACACTTTAGAGGCTACACTGAATCTCCTTAATTAAAAGTAGCAGCTCTTATTTGGACCTCCCATGATGCCCCATAGCTTTGTTACCAAATTTATTCAGTTCTGCCTCATGTGAAGTTATCTACATAATAACGTATTACAGTTTTCTTAGAGTCCTTCTCTGCTGATGTCAATACCATCTTGTTAGCTTTTGAGGAACAAGAACAAGTTTTTATTTTTGTGCCTAGTGCAGTGCTTCCGACCCAGATGTTCATTTCCAGCTGCTCCCGTTTGCCAAGGGCTCCCTTTCTGTGCCGCCCCTGGGCTGGACAGCTGCAGCGCCCTTGCCTGGACTGTGGCAAACCAGGCAGCACACGCTGAGGCAGCTGTTTCCAAATGGCTCTGTAACTGTGTTTTGGTGAAATATTTGTCAAGTATTGTTAGGTATGAAGGGCAGAATTTTAACCCTCACATCGGTTTCCTAGAATATTCTGTGTGTGTGTTTGGAGGGGATATTGTGGTGGTCTTCCACTTTGAGACTCTCCCCATCCCCTGGGTTGGGGTCAGATCCGTCCTCTTTTGCCAGGAACTGTCCCTTTTAACCCTGCACAGTCCCATATCTGTAGATATTACTGAATAAATACTATTTTGACCTAAAACATTTATGCTTGGAAAGAGCATAAGTTTTCTTAGAAATGAGCAAGGGCATAGCAGGAAGATTAGAAACCACATCTGTGCTGATATAATTTGAAATATATTTCCTTTTGGTGTAATAAAAACACGGTTGGCTCACCATTCTCTTGCATTGTGCTGAGTAGTCATGTGCTATAAATCACAAACTAGACTAGCCATTTTCCCTTAGAATAAGCCACCCAAGGCCATATGTAAGGAATCACAAACATCATTATGAAACCCAAATGGACACTCATTTCCTGTTCCTCTGGTCACCATAAACTCCCTGACATGTCCCACTTGGCCTGGACCTACAGTGCTCTTGGCCCATAAAGAAACCCCAGCAGGACATTTTGAAGTAGTTTTGCCGAAGTGGCTTTGTTAAAATGAATCCTCTGCACCCCCGAATATCCCTGAGTCTCACAGCAGTTGTCTCTCCCGCCACCCCAGCCTAAGGAAATTTAGATCATACTATATAACCTACTGCATTTGGTAGGTTGCTGTAGCTACTTATTAATATTATTGTAATTATTTTTCCAACAATGTATCTTTTCGACTAGAAGGAAACTAAGGGGAGTAATGTTTGTTAAAGATTATTAACAAATAATCTTTTTAAAGCACGTATTAGGTTTACGTTGTCAGGCTAGTGTTTGGCTCCTTTATAACAGAAAGCTGACACAGGGGCATAACCAAGTAGGTGCTTATTCATCTCAAGCAATAATGAATTAGGAGGTGGGCAGTTCAGGGCTGGGTGACAGCTACACAGTGCCACCCTACTCCCAGGTTCCTGTCTTCCTGCTCGAACATCCCGATAGCCAAAGAATCTTCCATTTTGGTCCAGGATTCCAGTAGAAAGAAACAGAAGAAACAGAATATGGAAACAGAAATATGGACAGACACCTGTAGATGTGGCATTGGTCAGAACTAAATCACATGGGCATGTGCAGCTGCAAGAGGGGCTGGGACCTTCAGTATTTCATCTCTAGGTGAATGCACTGCATGTGTTGACCTGTACTATCTGCTTCAGTTTCTTCACATGTTAATCACTCTGTCCATACAACAGCTCTGTGTGGTTGTCATTATTGCCTTCAATACGTGGATGGAACTGAGACTGAAAAGGGTTAAATAACTTATTGAAGATTCTAGAGCAGGAAGGTAGAAAAGCTGGGATATGAAACCTGGCCTGTCTGATGTAAGAAGTTTTATTGTTATTTTCTTTTCAGAGACACGTGTTCTAGTGGATCAGTTGTTTATCACTCAGTCACCCTGGAACCATTTTAAGGTTTTTTGCCTCTCATATATGAATATTCTTAGAAGAATTGAAGAAAATTCTTTTGTAGCAGTTTGAGAGGAAAAAATAGAGTATAGATATGCAGGCTAGAAGATCCTATATGACACAATAGTTTCCCTTGACTTTGAACTCCCTAGTGGTCCCCATTAAAAGGACAAATAAGACCAGTTACATTGTTTCAACATCTATAATAGAGAAATCTAGGCAGGTTCTCAAAGGAAAGCAAAATTATTCTTTGCTCACTGTTTCTTTATTATAGGAATCTGGAATGTGGTTTCACTACCATTCAATAATTCAGGTCATTTACTCTATCATTCTTGGCCAGATACCAACCTTAGAGAGCTATGTAGGAAATGGAGTCTACAGATCTGGGTTTCACACCTGGCCTAGAATGATGACACATACGATCCCAAACAAGTCATGTAACTGTTTTCAGACTGAATTTTATAATGTTTCAATTTAAGGCTGTTAATTCCTGGTATTTACATTCCAGTGTTATTATGAGAAACAAAGTTAAAATGAGATTATGCATGTAAAGGTGCTTTGTAATGAATGCACTATACAAACATATAATAATGTTACTGTTATTATCTGCTAAAGCATTTATGGCACGTAAGTATTTCCGTGGTATTTTGGTGCTACCAGGAACTGATGGGGGGGAAAACCCACTGGAAAATATGTGAAATGAAATTTTACAGGCCAGCTAATAGCGAGAAGAGATAAGCCTCCTGAGTCCGGGATTCAGGGAAATATAAAGCAGTAATGGAGAATGCCACAGGCTCTGCCAGTTGCACATTTGTGTCATTATAGATGGAAAATAATTATGATAAACTCAAAGCACAGTGTGAGGTAAATTATTAATTTCCAGTAAATTAAGATTGTACAAGTGAACAATGGCTTAATTTCCACTATTCTTCAAATTGCTCTGTAACTGAGATGAGGAGAGTGGATCATCATAGATGTCCAAATATCTGTTACCTTTGTAGGAAGGGAAAGCAAATGATTAGAAGTAAGGTAGTACAATGGAGTTGCCCCACAGAGGAGCTGAGGATAAACTATTATATGCTTTATCTGTCAAACTTAGAAAATAATTACAAATCAAGACCTTTCTCTAATAAAAATTCACAGGTTATCTATAGTTGGGAACAAAATGAAAATAACATGTAAAGAATGGTTTATCTTGCCATGTTGTAGATCTTTCTAAAATGTTTGACAGTGTGTAAAATTTAGTACAAAAAATGATTATGGCTCAGGCTTGTGGCTCCCTGGGAACAGTGGAAAAGGATGCATGACACCAATTACCCCTGGGTCAGGTCTCGTCCTGTAGGCCTGATGGAGCGATAACTTTTTTTAGGAGGTGTTTCTGTTCCATATAACATTTTCTTCTTAGTTTTGGTGACATGACAGGGTGTGTTCCTGCAGGAAAAGCTGGAATAGCTTTATTTTTCCCCCTTTCAGTTAGTTTTCTTCGTCTTGGTCTTTCTTGCTGGCAAAGGTCCGGGTGTAAAAAGGAATTCCCATCTTATTTTAATACAGTTTTGAGCATTTGTTTGCATACCAGGAGGTCTCTGTTTCATTTATGCTATTGATATCCTCATTTGCACTTCTTAACTCATTAGAGATCTCTTAGATGCATAAAGATACATTTTAGCAACTGGCAGCTTCCAGGAGGTACTGGTCAAAAGAAGGCAGGACACGACCCTTCTAGAAGTTTGAGGAGTGATCAAGTCAGGGCCTCAAAGGAACCAGGTGGGGGTCCCCAGCCTTGGGGTTAAAATTAGGGACTGTTTTTGAGAACAAGGCTGAAGGTACAGTTCTGGAACTGGGTATGAGCTGGGCACCAGGAAGGGCAACCCCAGGGCTGTGTTCTAGAGATAAGACAGAAGCCAGGTTACCAGAGCCACACCTCAAAGCCAGGGCTAGAAGCACGAAGGCAACACTTGATTCTAGTTCCCACAGCTCTGGGTGACCACTCCTCAAAACATGCCCCTGAAGCCAGAATTGAACCACATTTCCCAGGGCTCAAGCTGCGTCCACAGATGTCCCAGACTGGGGCTCGGTGTGTACACAGAAGCTGAGAAGTAGGCCTGATGAGGCGATTTTTTTTAGGCAAAAGTATTAGGTCCTTACCCGCTCCTGTGCCTAGCTCTGTGGCGCCTGACAGTGTGGAGGGAGCAGAAGCTAGGCGAAGGAAAGAATCTGGGCAAATTGTTTATTAATATGATATATTAGCAGCTTATCTGAAAAACTGGACAAGTGTGGTGGAGAAATTAGGGTAGGCAGGGTGTGGGTCAGGAGCTGCTGACTGTAATGGAAACAGAATTGCTTCTCGAGGATAACCAATATTTGATACTCTGAAAACTACAATGCATCCGATTCTTCTTGTTAAAGTTTATTTTCCTGTCTACTTAGACTCAGAGTTCTCTTTGCTAAGAAAAGAAAAAGTACTGAGAAAAAGGCAGTTGCAAATAAAATTAATTCAATACTCTTTTTACCTGAGGTGGTCTCTATTACTAAAGCACTGGCTAACAGTTCTTTATAAAATATAAAATATACATCCTCAGGTTATTTTGCTTAAATTTTTCTCTTCCTAAGGTTCAGTCCGCTCTGATTTTATATACATTTTGGGCCTAATCTATTCCGATGACAGTACATTCGTAAAGTATTATCAATTCTGGACCCATAACTTACAAATTTCCTTTTTTTTTTTTTTTGTTATTATAACCTGACATAGACTTTGAAATATAGTAGCTCAATGAGAACGAAAGTCATTATAGTTTACAGAGGCTTTCAGATGCCGGAGATGTGGATGGTTAGAGGATTTGTTTAAACTCAAAGACCAATGATATTTATGAACTCAGGAAAAAATATAGTCCTATGTAAGCCATAACATTTAGTTAAGAATCTACAAAATAAAATCAGAGTTGAAATTAAATTTAAAATAAGGATTTTATAAATCAGAAATTCCCTTTCATATTTGTTAGAGTTGTTGACTCAACAAATATGTCCTTCTACCAGCAAAGCTATGCTTTCCTAAAATTTTGACGATTCTCTGTAAAGCAAGTGTTCAAGCATTTATTCATCAGGTGTTTATTGAGCAACTACTACCGTGTGCTAAGGACTGTGCTGATTCCTGGGGGAATAATGGTGAGTAAATACAGACTCAGTTCCTTCTCCCATTTCTCCCATTGGGCACTGTCTTCAGTGTCACCTGCAGCAGGTGACAGTGTTGTCATAAGGATTTAGCCCTGGCTGGTGTGGCTCAGTGGATTGAGCGTCAGCCTGCAAACAAAAGGGTCACTGGTTTGATTCCCAGTCAGGGCACATGCCTGGGTTGTGGGCCAGGTCCCCAGTAGGGGGCACGTGAGAGGCAACCATACATTGATGTTTCTTTCCCTCTCTTTCTTCCTCCCTTCCCTTCTGTCTAAAAATAAATAAATAAAATCTTAAAAAAATAAAAAAAGAAAACAAGAAGAGTGTAAGACATATAAAAAGAATCTGCTTATGTAAATTCTCTGAAGTCGTTCCTCACTCCCTGTCATGCAAAGAAGAGCACTGGTAAGCAGCATGTTGACCAGGCCTGCTGGGGCGGCGCTCACGGGAGGGAGCGCCAGGAGAAGGAGGAGGAGCAACCAGCAGATACTCTGCAGCTTTTTCCTCATTAAAATGGGGAAATTTCTAGATGTTCTAGACTCCAGGAAAGGGATGCTGAGACTGGGTTGGGTTTTTCAGTTGTCGAATTAGGGATGCATCCACTCCTGCCCTGATAGAATTAAAGGGCTGTGATTTCATAGCACTAAGAGGGCATGGCAGAGTCTTGGCTTCAGCCTGGTTTCTAAGTTTGTTTATATGTTTTTTACCACTGCCTCTACCAGCTTATTTCGAATGACAGTGACCTCTGGCCTAGAATTCTACCATAGTCTCTTTCTTGTGTCTTCTTGTGTCTAAACTGGACTCCTCTCCAGGCCATTTCCACAAACTGTAGCTTGAGTTATTGTTTTGAAATGCAGATCAAGATTATGCCATCACTTTGCTTAAAACCCGTGATTAGCCTCGCACTGACTTCAGGAGAGAGGGACTTCGCAAGGCCCACAGCCCCGCCTGGCCCCGCCCTTGCAGGCGGCTCCCGCGTTAATTCCCAGGGTGTTCCCTCCCGCCCTTTTCACTCTCCCTTGCCAGCCTTCTTTCAGCTCCCGGGAAACCCTGTGCTCTCTCTTTACGTGGAGCCTTTCAATACACTGTTCCTTGTCCTGGAAGATGAATGTCTTTGTCTCCTTTTACTTAGTTCAGGTGTGTTAATCCTTTAGATCCTGTTTGAAGTGTCACTTCCTCAGGAGCCTTCCTCATAGCAGATGCCTGGTACTTCTCATTTGCAACTTTGTATTCAATTGTTTAAGTATTAATTCAAGGTTTTCTCTCTCCCTCTAGCTGAGACAGTGTTTAATTTTTGAGGGGATGGGGTGCTGTGGTATCCCAGTTGTTATTAGTATAGCATCTGGGACATAGTAGGGATTCAGTGAATTTTAGGAATGAATGAATGAATGTTGCTGCATGGTTTTGGTATATAAATTCACCAGTTGTAATCCTGGTAGACGCCACAGCCTATGCTTTGGTGTAAATATCAAGAGACTTGGAGTTCATGGTGAGAGAGTGGAGGGGAAAATCTGTACATTGGAAGCAACCTACATAGGAAACGTGAGAATGACTGTGTCAGACTGAAGCCTTTAAGGAAAGACTGTGAGGTGGATAAATGGGGTTAGAATGAGCCTCTTTCGTTACTGCATCTGCGCTTTGCCCGAGCATGGTTATTTATCAATACAGGGTCTAAGGTATTGCAGTGAAATCAATTTTGCAAAACACCATGATAGAGAAATGACTGCTCTCCCTGAAGATTTAAAATCACTGTCAGAGAGGTCAACTCAACCAGTCTCTGCCCTCTGCCCAACCAAAACTAAAGGATAGAAACAGTGGTGGAGTCAGAGAGGGGGTGACTCCGTCCCTGCTACGAGGTCGCATCCCAACACTAGGGCCCTGTGTTGAGACGGTGGTGCTCTCTTTTCTTCAATGCTCTAAGTGTCAGATAGCTCTGCACCAATTTTCCCACAAAATGAATTTGTGGGATTTGTATATTGAAGTCACAGCTATTATAAACCACCATCTTTTAAATTAGCAAACAGCTTCCTGCTTGTTTTCAAGTTATCTTGGTTCAGCTGATGGAGGAAAAGATTTTTTAATCTTAGAGCACTTTAGAGCCAATATGTTTAGCAAACAAGCCAACCAACATACCTCTTAAATAACTTCTTGCCAGAGACTAATAATTTTTTAATACATTGGAACTCTAACCAAGAAAAAGATCTCAGCCAGATAGATACTAGACTTGTGTGTAGTGCTGTCAGTTAGAACAATTAACCTTTGATTTGAAAATTTTGTAACTTTTCTGGAAATTAGTAAAAGACATAACTTAATTCTTTAAAACATCCTTTTCAGATTGTAATCACAGTTCATGGAAATGACCTTTAAACAGAAGTAACAAAATGATCTGCAAAATTCAGAAGGAAGAATATAACAGGTCAAAAATTAAAAGTAAATGGCAGTCATCAAATTCTTAAGGCATGTTATAATTTCACTGCTAATCTGTATCATGAACAAATAAAAATAAGGAAGGATTTAGAAGATGAAGGCTTGGGTTTAGGGAAATAACCAGTTAGAAGGGAGGATTTATAAATTGTGAGTGGATGAAGTATGGGCTAGGAAACCTTAGGGAGAAAGGCAAACTATTATCATATTAATAAAAATAGTGGCAAGATAAAATGTCAGATTATGTCATGCCTTTAAAAAGGGAGTGCCTGAGGGAAACACAAAACTGTGTTTTAAGTTCTGTTAAGAAACAAAATTCAACTGAGTAAATTTGAAGATCTAATTGGCTTTATTAGGCAGCTCATGAATTGGACAGCATGCCTTCTAGTAAATGGAAGGGCACTCCGAGGGGTGGTAAAAATGGAAGGGTTTTATAGGGAGAAGGGTGAGGCAGAGGAGTTATTAGCAAAAGAAAAGACAGGATTATTTTAAAGCAGGACATCTTTTTCTTTGGGGGACAGGGGAGAAGGGAACTACAGAGGTTTTATAATACTGGTTACTTTACTAGCGCTAATCAGGAAATTTCAGATTGATACACCTCACATTCCTGCGATAGGTTGAAACTGCATTAAGTCTTGGTTTGTTGTCATGGGGGCAAATCACTCAATTTTGGGCCTATTTCTTTTGTAACAATTGCATTATGTGTAGTACACCTGAAAAGAAATCATTCTACCTTCACAAATCACCCTGTCAACGCACATTTTTCCCGCTCACTGAGTCAATTAAGGGATGTGTGAGCCAGATAAATATGGTCCATCACAGCCACTGCTGACAAAACAAGGAAAGCTTAATTTATTTGAGAATCCTATTGATAAATGCAAAAAAGGAAAAAGAAAAATCTGTGTATCTTAGAAATGCAGACATGAAACTATCCGGCAGCCGCTGAAATGCCGCCACAATTGCAAGAGAGACAAGGTGGCAGTGAAGAGTGGATACAAGTGATTATGGCTGAATAAATAGGAAAGAAGGTATTTTAATGAAATTTTGAAGGTGTTTCTGTTACTGTTGCTGTTTAATTATTGATAAGTGAAAGAGAGCAAAGGGAACTAGGCACTGAGTTTAATAAACTGGAGAGGATGAGCCTGCTAGCTTAGCCAGAAAGCTACAGGTTCACACTCCAGGAGATCACAGCATTGCTCCATCAGGAGGATTAATACTCATACCAAATTGTTGGGAGGTGCAGAGGGACATGCTGGACCAAAGAGACCTGTCAGTCTAACTAAGGGGTGTGAACCCATCCAAACACTGCAAAAAGTTGGGAAGTTCATTGGCCAATTTGAAAAAGCTTCTGGTCTTTTCCAAGCCCACGCTAATATAATCCAAGGGGAACAAAGAAGCCCTCTCTGGCTCTCTCTCTTTCTCTCTTGTTGGTGACCTGCACTTCCACTGTGCACTCACACCATGTGGTCCTAGCAGCCGTGAGGCCCATGGCCACGCTGATTCTGCATGCAGGCTCCAAGAGGGAGCACCGCAATGGACGGCAGCTGGAACATGCACACACTACGCTATAGCCAGATGCTGGACTGGCCTGGACTGTAACATGGAGCATAAACTCTGGGCATTGGCCTTTGTACTGGCCTTATTAAAGACAAGATTGAACTTTTTCAAGGGCAGGACAGATGCAGATGGGACATTGGGAAGTCAGGAGAGGAGCCCCCTTAATTTTGCATCATCAATAAAGTTTACTGTGGAAATCCATCCTCCCATGTGGGTCTCAGGAAATTATTTCCTTCAAGACTCTGCAAGAACGTGTTTTCCTTGATAACATTTCAATTTGCTAATTATGACTCTAAAACAATGAATATAAACTGCTTACAGCTCCTATAAAAGTTTCTTAATTGAAATATTTTTATTTAGAAGAAAAATATATTGAATACATTTTTTGTTTTAATTTAATATTTTTATTTTAAATTGGAAATAATAGATGAGTTCATTTAAATAAATTAATTCAGTTTCTAAAAAATGTAACCTTTAGGTAAAATGTCTAAGCAGTATTAAAACAAATCAAATATATTGGAGAAAATGTACTGAAGAATGGCTTAATTATGTTTTCATAACTTGATTAGCTTTTGTGAATACACTCTGGAGTTACAGTTTACTGAGAACTTGCTATGTGTTTTGCATACATTACCTGATAATTTCAACATAAAGCCTGGTATTATTTTCTCCATTTTACATGTAGGAAGTGAGGCTGAGAGATGTTAAGTGACATGCTTAGATTAGCCAGCTAGGAACTAGTTTGGAGCCATGATTCCAAGCTGAGTCAGGGTTCAAACTCAGGCCTGTTGAAGCCAAGCTTCTCGAATTTAACCACTTAAACTATCTTGCCTTTCCTCTCAGATTAAGTAATACACCATTGAATGATTATAACACATTAGAGTCTCTTCCGATAAATCTGAAATAGCTGTACTAGCATTTAAGAGGTTTCCCATTGTGGTTTTTTTCCTCACGGAAGTGGATGACTACTTGCTCTACTGCTAAAATTTATTGCTATGACCCAGGTTGTTTCCCAGAAGCCAGATAAGGAGGCTGAGAGGTAGGTGCTCTCAGGCACACTGGTGCCAATGAAGCTGGTACAGTTTTTCTGGTGAGTCATTTAGCAGTGTGTATCAAAAGCCTTAAATATGTGCTTATCCTTGTAATCAGCAATTCCACATCTAAGGATTTTTCTTAAGTAAATAATTGGACAAATGTTCAAGGTTATAGGTATCAAGTCAGTGACGATCCCATTTTTATGGGAAAACAAAGTGTTTAGGATAAGAGGCTCAGCCACAGTGGGCTGAGAAATCACTGTGGGTAATAGTTGAATATTCCTTAATGTTATTTTGAACTGAAATTAGGGAGACCTTTTAAGGACCCTTTGGTCTGTTCTTTGTCTCTTAGAATCCTGAATTTTCCACAAACAATCTTTTGAAAAGATCAGTTATTCCATTTGGGCCTGGGAAGGAGAAGAGATTCTTTCTAAATCTTTGGCTAAAAACTCCCTAAGACATGTATTTTCCTACATGTTTTTGAAGAACTTAAGATTTACACTCATCTCTAACCCCCACTCTTTGAATAAATATAAGTCTGCCAGGGCCTTGTCTGGACTCTGGAGTAAGAAATGCAAACTGGCTACCTGCAAGCCAAAACTGGCTGTGAGATATATTTTGACTTCTGTTGTTTAAAAGAAATCATTTGAACTATATTTTCCATATTAAGAACTAGGAGTATTCACATAAAAATCTGGTTTTAGTATCACTTGGAAAGAAAAATCAGAATAGCCCTCACCATCAACAAGGTATGAGAAGTTCCCGATCTCTTTGGTTTGGTCCTGTCCTCCGTTAACCTCAGTCCTTAGCACCCCCTATTGTCTTCCTTCCACTAGCTTGTGCTCTCTGCCTGGTGTCTGTAGGTATTTGATTTTGCAACTGTTGTGTTCCAGACCCTTTTAGCTCATCTGTGTGTCCTTAGTCTTCATAGCAGTGGTCTGAAAAGTGAACAGATTTGCTTTACTTGCTTATATTCCTGGCATTTTAGGGTCAGTGAAAACATCTGTGTACGTACTGTGGTCATAATTCACAATTGAGGACATTAAGAGTTACTAGACATGATTCATACCCTTGAGAAGCTTATTCTCCTTTTGTGGATGATGGGAACATACAAAAAAAGTAGCTAGCACACAGTACCAAATGCTAAGTGCCTGCAGTGTCTGGTTAGAGGGAATGACAGTGCTGTCTGCTTTTGTGTGTGTGTGTGCTTGTGTGTGACAATGGACAGGATGGTGGATGCCGATCCCAGTAAGTGAGGTTGGTCAGGAAAAGTTCTGGGAAGGGGGGACCTTAGGCTGTATTTGAGAGGTGGTAAGATCTGGTGGGTCACAAACTTTATGGTGCACATGAATTGTGTAGGGGAACTTTTCAGCCTACCAAGCTCTGCCCAGAGATTCTGTTTCAAGAGGGCTGAAGTGGGACTGAAAATATGAATCTTTAATATTTCAGAGTGATGTTGATCTATGTGGGTTACACTACGAAAACAAGGGAGAAGGTAACCCAAGCAGGTAGGGTGAAATAAGCACAGGTAGGAGTGTGAGTGGGGAATTTAGAGGCTGTAAAATCCAGCTGTGATTGGAGGCTTGCATGGGGGAGTCCTGAGAGATGGTTAAGGAAGCAGTGCTGGAAGAAAGGAATGCTCTGGAAACTTCTTCCCCTTATCTCACCAGAAAGGATCATGAACACTTTTTATAAGTGGGGGTAGGTGGGTAGGGAAGCAGCAGGAACCAGACCTTCTCAAAGAGAATATTCTCCGCTTGATTTATTTATTTTAAAATGAAACAGTTATGTATGAGACAGTCCTTGTTAATACTAATTAATGTTTAATTAGCAGGCAGTTGATCCTGGTCCTGCTAGTTCAGGTGCTTAATTAGTTAATTTGGATTAACAGTTTAGCAATATGCTGCATTACTGAGTAATTGCACCTTATTTATAGTTGAAAGCAAAATATATATCTGAATTCATACTACATTTTCATGAAACAAACATTGAGTTTGGAGTCAAGGTTTTGGCCCCAACACCTCTTATAGTGACAGGTATGTGGTTGGTTGTCATTCAGTAAATACCTGCCACATGTTCTTAACGGAAATGTGCTTGATGTTTGTAGTTCACTTCTGAAAAAAACTGGAGTTTGATTAGATGAGTGGTTTTCTGCATCAGAAATTCCTTGGGGCATCTAAGTATCACTTTTAGAAATAGGAGAGAAACCAAGAGATCAGGGAGGGGCACCCACCCTCTACTTCAATGAGCACCTTCTCTCTTGTTGTTTAATGGAGGTTTTCTGCATATGATCTTGGCTTTCATTATGAAACAAACAATAACACCAACAATAATAACTTTGAAAATCTCTGAAGTATCAAAGAAATGATTTGATTCAATTGCACATATGTTTAGAAGCCACTGTGCACAGCCTAATATGTAATTCTCATGACTCATTGAGCATAAATGAATTTTAATGTTCCTCTGATCTGTTTCAATTTTTGAGCATTTCTTGAATTTGTAGGGATCTTATTGCACATAATACTTGCAGGCACTTTATAGATCTTAAGGAGGAAATATAATGTGGTAGGTAGAAAATGGAGTTGGGAAAGTAGGGAGATGGAGGGGAGGAGACATCATAGCATCCTCAAAAAAAGTAGGGAGACAAGGGATTCAGACTGTTGGAGGAAATACAAGTCAATAAAAAGGCATGGAGGGAATGTTGGGTGTGAGCATAGATGATGTGGTGTGAGAAGAGAGTAAGCGGGGGTTTATGCTGTTGGTGGGTCCGTAGAGCCTCAATGAAGATCTCAGTTGTTTTTGTCTGTGGAAAGGAGTGAACGTGGCACATTTTGTACATTTTTTTAATAGGGAGTGATTTGTATTAGACTTTGTTTATTTAAAGAATTATTGAGGGATAATTTATATATGAAGGACTGCACATATTTAATGTGCATAATTTGATGTGTTTGGATATTTGCAAACACCTATGATACCACCACATTCATTTTAGAAGAATAACTAGCATATGAGAGGTAAAGATGGATGATAGGCCAGAATTAGAAGCCAATTAAGTTACAAGCCATTTTTTAAATACAGGGTGGGGCAAAAGTAGTTTACAGTTGTTCATATGGAAAATAATATAATAATTAATAAATAATAATACAAGAATACACTCCGTGTTTCATGTACCCACAACTGTAGGCCTGCTTTGACCCCACCCTGCATTTACAATGAAGGTGGAAAGAGGTGAACAGAAGAGCCCCTGTAGAGGAGGTGTTAGGGTAATATTGAGAGATGGGCAAAATTGACTCTCAGGTCTCTAGGCTGTGTTCCTGAGAAAATGTTGCTCCACTAAAAATAAAAATCGCTGTTATTGATCCCTAACCTTGTACCAGACAGAGCTCATCTACTCCTCACAACAGCTGTATGAGGTACGTGCCGTTATTACAAATGAGAAGGCTAAGACGCTAAGGTTAAATACCTTGCCAGCGGTCACGAGGAAGGGTTAAGTCAAGCCTCGGACATAGGCAGGCGGGCAGGCTCTCGGGCCGTGTTCATTAACAGGAAGACGCACCGTCTGTGTCTGCAGAGAAAGGGCCCCTCAGTAGCGCTTCCATCCCCAGAGCTGCGAATAGAAGCCCAGCAACGTCATGGGGCTTGGTCCCTGCTGCTGCCGCGACCATTTTCTGCTCCAGCCCTAAGACTTTGAATTGTTGTGGGTGCCCCACATATTTCCTTTCCTCTCCACCATTAAAAAACACCCCCCAGTTTTGAAGGCCCTTGTAATGTGGCCAACCCCTGGCCTAAGGTATAGTCATAGCCTTCCTTATTGTTTTGGCATTCATAGGTCAGAAGCACCGTGAATAACAAATTCCGGTTAACGAGGAATGGACAACAAAATGTTTAATCAGTCTGCTGGCTAGTCACACAGACTGATGCTATATTTGGTTTCAGAGATCATATGCAGAGTAACACATTTTATGTGAAAAATCCATAATACACTTTGCAGTGCTGGTTATTTTTTAAAACATGGATTGACTAAACATTTTAATAGGGAAATATAGTACCCATTATATAAATATTCACACCATTCAATTTTCAGGGGAGCATCCTATGTACAAAGAATGTTAATACTGCATTTATCCTTTCAAAATCCCAGTTTTATTAGTGGAAATGGGACTGCAAATCTGAGCAACAGTGTTCAGGAAATTTGTCTTCATCTATTTGAAGAACAGTTCAACTCCCTTGAATGTGAGGGATGTGCAAATATTCTATAATTAGTACTTATAAATATTTATCCCCAGGCAAAGTTTTGGGTGATGTTTTTTAAAGGATGCAATAATATCTGTAATGAGAAACATTTGTCTCTGAGGTAAATTACTTACTGGATATTTTCATCATAAAAATGCTTATATACACAAAGTAAGAAAGCAGCTGAAATTTTAATTTGGACATCCACGGGGCTAGTTAAATGACTGAAAAAGTACATACAACATCACTTATTTATTGGGAAGGACCAAAACTGCTTTTGATTCAGCTGTATCTTTCATTATCTTGCCTGTTTACCTGGGCACCACACTTACTAGGAATTCACTCGTGGGAAGTTACCATCCTTAGTTAAAATAATAAAGTGGGGTACAGACATAGAGAGATGTGCATCTTAAGAATATTGTTAAAGGGTTGGGGGCTTAAATGATGCACTGGTTAGAATGTAAGTAGGTCCTTGAGCAGGGCAGTGCAATTAAATATGTCAAGGAGGGCATAATTAGGTGGGTGGCAGAATGGTGTAATTACATTCATAAGAGAGGGGTTGTAATTAGATGTGAGGCAGGGGGTGTATTTAGATGCCTAGGTTGAAGATTTAATTAACATATGGGTGAGAAATTATGTGTGGGGGTGGGACATAATTATATGTGGGAGTCCATGTGGATACGTGGGTAAGGGTACGTAGAAATGAATGGGTCGAACTGCAATTAGATGTGTGAGTTCATGTTCTTGTGGACAAAGCCATGAGATTTTATCCATAAGGGCTAGCACATGTTTTGACATTGTGACTAATAGCAGCTGGCATTTAGCGGCAGCTTTTCAGGCCACCCTGAGGGGTTGCAAATCAAAATCTTTGCTTTTCTATTAAGACTTGAGACCCATGTGTAACAATGACATTGATTCCTCTTAATAGTGGCGCTTGATGGTGTTCCAAATACTGAATGGCTTGGTAATTTTACCTGCTTTAAAATACAACTGCCTGACAAAGACCACTTGCCTCTTCCTATCAAAAAGTTTAGATGGTGTAGTAGGATAAAACTAACCAAAACAAAGAATTTTTCTTAAGTGTGAAAATAAAAGTTCCAACTCTTCTAGCTAAGAGGTAAAGTTACATGTGTAACAAAATCAGCAAAATTTAGCTGGAAAGTCTCACTTTTTTAAAAGCTATGAAACAATGTTTATTCAGAAATATTTATGGCATTTCTCCTTTTCCCCAAAGTACAAAAGCTCTAAGGTGTGAAATGTAGGTTACTTGTCAAACAGGAGCAGGGAGTGGTAGAGGGAAGCTAGAGGAAAAAGAATCTAGAACAAGGAAGGTGAAAAAGTTACTTGGTGCATCTGAGAAATCAACATTGCAGCAGAGAAGTATGGTGAGAGCTATATCTGATAGTATCTATTATACCCTGTATTAAATTTAAAACACAGAGTCCTTTGTTGTCATCTTCAAAAGCAAGAGAGCATTTAAAAATCTAAGTTCATTGCTTAGATAAGTTCTTGAAATAAAGATATTTAATCGACCACTAGCCTGTTTAATCTGACTCAGTCTGTTGTCCAGTTCTCGTGAAAGCGTGTGCCTTTGCACCTCTTGCCATCTCGTCGGGACCTAGATTGTTTCTAGCAGAGGTTCGCTGTAGATGGAATCCTTAGGTGGGCTATTTCTAGGATTTCAAATCTTTTTGGCTCCCTTTTACTCCCAAGATGCCTAGATGTAAGGTTAGTGACTTTTTATAACTTGGATGCAGGGACATTATAACTTGCCTCCTAATCTCTGCTCTTATTCTATTGAACATTTTTATTCTTTGATTCTGATTTTATATCAATTCATGATGTTAATTTTTTACACTGTAGACATGCCTCAAAGGTATCCTCTTCCAAACACTGTTGTAACTTAATTTGTAATCAGAGATGCTTTCTTTTACCGAAATGTTGTGTATTCCTGTGAATGTAGTTACCATGGCATTGCTTAATCCTGTTCTCTTTCTGCCGAACGGTTTACATTTTTCTTTTTCTCCATGCACCTTCTAACGTCTGCCCTCCCGCACCCAAGGCGTACTCAAACTGAAACACAATTAGTGATGATGGTGGCTAACTCGGTTGCTTAGAGAGGTGGTGTAATTTTCATTCAAGACATCTAGTTCTGTCTACGGGATGGAAGATGAGCAAGCACGGTCATGCTGGTCACTGCCTCGCAGTCCTTTGCTGTCCTGTGTGGATTGCACAGGAAGAGTGGATGAAGTGAGGTATCTGGCTTTGGAAATGACTGGTAAATAATGCTTCCTTCACTTCATCATAAAAACCATTCTGGGATACTCAGGAGTTACATACACATGGCACAAAAACATAAACACCAAGGTTTAAATTATTCAGATTTTAATAATATTCTTCCAAAAGCCATATTCTCAACCAGGAATACTTTCAGAACTGGCATTTGTGGTTTGTCTTCAAATAAAGTCTTCTAGCCAGTGATGTCTTTTTACCTTCATTCATGCCACAAAACGTCAAAGGCCCTAACTTTTGTCTTTTTTTTTTAACCTTCTTAAGGTTATCTAATAGAACAGAAACCTCTACTACTTTTCTTATGCCTAAACTTCTGATCTCAGATCTCAGTGTCACTTCCTCAGGGGTATTTCTTAACCCTGCAGCACTCTACCCTTTCTGATCACATTTGCTGAATCCCATTAGTCCTGTTAGAATATGAGCTCCACACGTAGGGTGCATGTCTATGTTGTTCACCAGTGTATTCCCAGTATCCAGAACAGTTCTTGGTCCATAATAGGTGCTCAACAAATAGTTGTTGAATGGAAAGGAAAATTAGGCATCAGGGCTGTTTAGGAAGAGGCACAGGCAATGTAGGCTGTTGGATGATGGTAAAGATAAGGGGTATCTCAGAAGCAAGATTGTGAATTGTTTTATTAATTGGCTTATATTTAGATAGTGGTGGGGCTCACATCTGTTCTTTAATTTTGGAAATTAAATTATACGTCCATTAAAACATTAAGGAAATGCCTTTAGGTCAGGTATTGTTGAAAATTGATTAGATGCTCAACATAAACCTGCTGATTAAATGATTAACTTATTGGACATATTGTTGATCTTCTGTGCTTTGTTTGGACATAGAGAGTTGAGTAAAAAACTATGTTACCTGCAATGAATCATACAAATGTACATTTAAAAACTCATTGTTGATGAAAGTAGGAGATATACTCTGAAAGGGCCAATGATAAAAAATATTTTGTTCAAATTCTATATAAATATTGAAATTGAAAGTATCTCACACAAAGATAAATGACACAGTGGTCTAGCAATATAATGATATTTTCCCCATAGAATTTAATTTTTTAGTATATTATAATGTACTCATAACTTAAATTGTTATAGGACTTCAGAGTTTCCTGATGGTCAATACTTTGCCTTTTTTTAATTCTTACAGTCAGACTGGGAGATACATGGCATAGTTATTACCCCTCCTGACTTCCACTGAAGCACTGAGAGTTTAAGGTGCCTCACAAACCAGAATCTAGATGCAGATGCTTAATGTAATGACTGTGAGTCAGTAAGAAGATGACCATTAACAGATGGGCAGAGCGGCAGGTGAAAATATTTGGACAAAGATCCATGAGGTGAATCTGTGCTCGAGCAATAGTTTGAGCTCCTTGCTATAGTCAGTCTGTCTCATTCATCTTTTCATTTAGAGTAGTAGTTTTTAAGGTCAGCAGAAAGAGTGTGCTATGGTCTCAGATCCAGTAGATATTTTCTTGCCTGGGCACAGGAAGGTAACTTTGAAGAGAAAGGATGGAGTGTCTTAAAGTATTTCTTGATAAAAATTATAATATTTATGTGGAATTGGATGATTAGAAGTTCTTTCTATGTAGTATACACAAAAAAGAGAACATCTTGTTCATACGTTATTCTGGTAAGCATTGACCATTGTCAAGTTGATATATTTTGAGCTCAAAACTAGCATAATATTATTGCAATTAGTTTTTTAAAATTTCAGTGTTTTCTCAGTTAAAATTTTCCTCTCTGTAATGCATCAATGATTTCTTATTGTTCACCATTGTGTTACAAATGCTCAGAAGACTGTACTTAGGCACTCAAGGAATATTTATTGAAATTGCTTGTGTGAGAGCTACAGATTGACCAAATGAAGAAGCAGTAAACAAATATTGCCAGGAAAAGAGTCAGAGGTGGCTTTTGTTTTTCTCACTGGGCTTTCGTTGGAGGGCTTAAAATTTTTTATAGTTTATTGGTTTAATAGTTAAATATTCTGCTAATAAACTATTCCAATTGTTAAGACAGAGTTAGATAAATCACTGTTTTACCAAGTATCCCCCAAACCCATGGAATCTAGGTATTTCATGGCTTGAACAAGTTAGTAAATTCTGCTGGAAGGAGTAAAGGTATGAAAGAAGTGAAGGAAGATGAGTGGATGACCATACCAGCGGCTCTGAGAGTTGCCTTACCTATATTGTCTCATATAATCGCATGCTCTGGTCAAGTAGCTCATTTGGTTAGATCGCCATCCTGATACGCTAAGGCTCTGGGTTTGATTCCCAGTCAGGACATATACAAGAATCAACTAATGAAGGCATAAATAAGTGGAACAACAAATTGATGTTTCCATCCTTCCCCCATTCCTTAAAAAAAAAAAAAAAAAAAGCAACAACAACAAAAAACCCGGTGCAATTTATCCCCCTTTAGAGACAGGAAGCAGAACGCCGAAGGGGCTGGCAGCCTGCCCCACCGCCCCGCCGCCCCACCGCCCTACCACTTGGAAGTCAGGGGTAGTGTTTGTGCCTTGGTTTACGCTGCTGCTCTTGCCGCCTCCCAGATCTGTCTGTTCTGGGCCCAGATTCTTTCCCGGAAACTTGGGATTGCCAGTCAGTCTTGTTCTAGAACCTCTTTAACAACAACGACGGGGGTTTAGCAAACTAAATATTAGTTGAGGAAGAGTGAACCCACACTTTTCAAATAAACTGTAGTATTCAAATAGGTATGCAAATATACATGTGTAACTCACTGAATTCAGATGAGTATTCTGTCCTATTGAACCCCATCTTTCCTTGTTAAGGTTACCAGTGACCTCCATGTTGCTAAATCCAGTGACAATCTTCAGCTGTTTTCCTACATAATCTGTCATAGCATTTGATGCAATTTTTCTCCTTCTTGAGAAAATGTTTTTTTTTTTACTTGGCTCCCAAGACACCACACTTTGCTGCTATTTTCTCCTATTTCCTTGGTCACTCTTTCTTAGTCTCTTTCACTGACCGCTCCTCGGTCTGCTGAGCAGTGCCCCCAGATTCAGGTCTGAGACCTCTTCTCTTCTCTGTCAACAACCATTCACCATCTGGTTGCCTAACTTCAAATACCTGCTGCATGCTGATCACTCCCAACTTTCTATCGCCAGGAAAGACTGGCTTTCGTGCTGTATTCTCGTATATCCAGTTGCCTACTCGACATTGCCACTAAGCAGTCTGACGGGCACCTCACACTTGACATATTTAAAATGAAGCTCTGGATCATCCACCTAAAACCCACCCCTCCTGTGATCTTCCATATCTTAATAAACGGCAAGCCCATCTTTACAGTTGTTCAAGCCAAAAACCTTGGCATGATCCTTGATTTCTCTCTTTTTCTTTTACCTTGCCTATTTCCATTGCATCAGCAAATCCAGTCAGCTCTTCTTCCAAAATATCTCCAGAATCTGCTTACCTCTCAGTAACCCGACTGTTATCACTTTAGTCTAAACCACCAGAATCTGTAGTCTCTTGTAACTGTAGATTCCTAACTGGTCTGTTTCTTTCTGCCCATCACATCCTACAGCCTATTCACACAGCAGCAAGTGATTGTTCCAAAATATGGTATATTGTCATTCCTTTGCTCACCATTCAGTGACTTGATTGTCATCTTAGAATAAAACTCAAAGTCTTTACCATACCCTATAAGGCACAACAGAATTTGTTCCCCAATGTCCCCACCAGTTAATTCTCGGATCGCCCCTCCTACTCTGTCTCCCTTGTTACTCATCTCCAGACACAGTGGGCTCTTTGCTGCTTTTTTTCAAACCCCAGAATATTCCCTCCCCAAGGTCTCTACCAGCAGGCCCTACCAGTATCCGTAAGACTCACAACCTCATCTTCTTCAGGGATTTGCTTACATGACTCCTTTGTGTACCCCCCTGCCCACCTATTTAAGTTGCAGTTTCTCTTCCAAAGCATTTCCTGATCCTCTATTGCCAATGATTTCGTTCTCTACACAGCCCATCTCACCACGAGATACACTGTTCATTTTGCTCATTTATCTTTATTTATCACCCACTTCCCCACTAGAATTAAGCTCCAGGGGAATGGGGTTTATCACTTATTTCTCTGTCACCCAGGACGATTCCTGGAATAGTAGCACTTAGTAAATGCTTGTGCAATAAATGAACAGCTAACTTCAGCCTAAATGCTTAAATCTTAACTAACAATTTACAGATCTAACTAATGACTTCTGAGTGTTGACTTCAGACCAACCCCGTCAGGAGTGACTGAGAAAAATGCCACGTATCATCCTGGATCATCCCGGATGTTAGAGTGCTGGCCTCTGCCCGCCCCTCCTCTGTGCGTCCGGCTCTGGAGCTCACGCCACTGGTCTCTGTTGTGGTCATTCTGGGAATCCGTAGCTCTCTCTGGGCAGGTGCTTAGACTTTACACTTTAAGTAACTTTACCTTTCTCAACTGTGTTTTCTAACTCTGGTTGTTTTTTTACCTACTAGAAACCAAGGAAGTAAAACTGTCCTCTTGTACTGCATTAAAAGCCGACCTCTGTTACAAAGGAGCACAAAGATTTCTCTGATTTTTTTTTTGTTTAATTATTTTATGCCTGGTCAAGGTTTTCATAGTATACATTCATGTATTTATCCCGTTCGATATTTATTCTTTTGGTATAGTCCGTATTATTTACTTCACATTCATCTAGGATGGCCTACTTAATGTTGCCGCAGTTCGGTTATGTACCGGTGTGTACAGTAGAGCCTCCCAGAGAACTCCACCCGTTATGAATTGTTTCAGCAAGCAGGAAATTCTGTACCGGCTGGTTCTTGCTGATCTAGCTAAGAGACCAAATGACGCATTTCATTTTCAGGGCCTATTGCTAGGTTTTGATATTCCCCAGTACTATAAATAGCACTTCAGAACACTCAGGTACAGTGAACATTTTCTTTGCAGTCCAGGTCCACGTTTGCAGAAAGAGAGTCACATGCTGTCTGGTTCAGTTACAAGTCGCTTGCCCCTCAGTGCCTCCTAAATTCTAGGCAGACCCACCCAGCACGTTCAGTTACCCATAAACACAACATTGGCTCTCAGCATACTTTTGTGCCTTTGTTTTGGCTGCTTTCTCTGCCTGACCAAACTGCTCATCCTTTTAAGATTCATCACGAGTGAGAAAGCTTTCCCGGAGTTGACTGGACAGAAATGCCTTCCTGTCCTTCCATAGGATTCTCCACCGCGTTTGGAGCAGCCCTTTCCTATAGAGATTTCAGCATTACATTAGAGTCTATTATGTAAGCATATCTGTCCACACTCTCCTCACGTCCCAAATTTCAAATCCTGAGGCCTATGACTTCTGTATCCTTGTATCAGTCTGCAAGAGTTAGTACAGGAAATGCTCAACAACGTTTGTTGAGTGATTGTAACCAATTGTATGAATAAATGAAATTGCATTTGAATTTGTTCCCAGTTGAATGACTTAAAAAATATTTCTATGTGTAGCTTGGATTTTTGCTTTTTCCCCTATAAGACACTACTATGTACATGACCAATTCGACACAGGAAAAAAGTGTTTATTTAAATGCACTTCAGAGAGTTAGTTTTTTATTTTTGAAGTTCAAAGGAACAGGCTAGTTTGTTCCTTACAAACTTCTTGCATCGTTCTTTCTACATGTTCTCTTTACTCTGCCCAGTCTTCAGTCAAATTCTTCCAAAGGGTCTGCTGTAAACAATGATTTTGTGAGCAGTTGTGTGTTCTCTGCAGTGAAAACCCGCCTTGTTTTCTGTTGCTAGGCAACCCCATTCCAGCTGCCCTTGAAGAAATGTGCGGTGGTGGGAAATGGTGGGATTCTGAAGAAGAGTGGCTGTGGCCGTCAAATAGATGAAGCAAATTTTGTCATGCGGTAAGACAGAGCACCCACAGCGTGGCCTCTGACTTTCCTCCTTCTCCCTACCCCTCCCGCGAGCCCTGGGGCCTTTCAAAGCCAGTCACTTGGGATTAATCAGTTGTAGCTGCTCTTTAGCTTCTCTTCAAGTTCATATACAAGTGAGTTCAGGAGAAGGGCCAGGAGAGCAAGGGAACCTGCCCTACCGAGAAAGTGCAAAGCAGAGAAAGGTTCAGAGATCATGGGCAGGCCCCCGAAGTGGGAATACGCAGATTTTGTTTTAGATTACACAGCTGGGCAGTTAAAACTTTAAATATTTCTCTGAAGACTTAACTCTCTATGAATAAACACTTTAATTTATTCATTTCATTTTATGCCGTTCTTTGTTTTTCACAAAAGTATTTGTAAGTAGCAGGTAGGATTTGAAGAGGGATTTGGTCTGTGCCTGATGAGGAACTGGTAGCATGAGAGGGAATAAATTATGAACAAGGAGTAAGCTTGGAATAAAGCACTGGGCACAGTGTTGAGGCGTGCGTCACTTCCAGCAGGAAACAGGCGGCTTCTGCAGTGGCATGTTACGGAAGTGCTAAAACACTCCCAACCATCAAACTGTAGTGGCACCCACCTGTCCTTTTAGGTGATTTCGACCAGAAGTGAGGACAGCATGGGATTGGACTGACACAAGTTGAGGATTGCCTGAGTGAAAGGAAAGGACAGAGAGTGGCAGCAGGTAGGGTCCTGGCCGGAGGGCACGCACAGTGACACACCGTGAAGCCTGGCTGGCTAGGAAGTGGGCCCTGGGCAGCATGAAGGGAAAGGAAGGGAGGAGCCACGCGGGGCAAACACTGGGGGCCCTCCAGAGCCTGCAGGGGTGTGGCGAGGACGAGAGAGAGGTGGGGTATAAGAGCTATAAGAATGACCTGCTGGAGCACGTGACTTTGGGGCTTACCTTCTCGAAGAATGCTCAGATGTGTTGTGGAAAAAGAAGACATTTGTTACTGAAAATATTAAAGGAACTCAGAGGATGGAAATATGAGCAAAGGAAGAAGGGGGATTTGGTTTTTGTGTTCACTTTTAAGGATAATAGTAATAGTCCAAATGGCAAAAGGTAGGTAAGAGAACACCAGACCACCTCTGAACTCTGAGCTAAGTGGAGAAGGGGAAAGTAAAAACCGTATTTGAGAGTGTTTCAGGGGAAGCCATGTATGCGGGGGAGGACCAGGTTTCCTCTCAGAAAGTGTTGGGCTTCATTTATTAAAGATTTTACTTACTTATTTTTAGAGAAGGGGGAAGGGAGGGAGAAAAAGAGGAAGAGAAACACTGATGTGAGAGAGAAACATCAATCAGTTGCCTCTCACACATGCCCCAACTAAAGGTTGAACCGGCAACCTAGGCATGTCCCCTGACCAGGACTCAAACCCACGACCTTCTACTTTGCAGGAAAGTGCCCAACCAACTGAACCACACCAACCAGGGCAAGAGTTGGGCTTCTTGAGAAATTTTTTATCTCGCTGGTGATGCCTGCAGCAGAGTGGGGAGATCCTTTTACATCCGTCTTCCCTTCAAGGAGATGTCCTGCCATAGTTTTTCCAATGTAGGACAGCATTTTACTCTCCATTGCAATTATTATTCTTGTTGGCAGTATATACAAACAATAGGAAAATGGAGAAGATAAAAATATAGTTCTGTTCGCTCAAGTCAATGTAACTTCTGTTTATTGGGCACCTATACCGTATGAGGCCTTAGCCAGACCTGGAAATGGCATGTTGAACAATTCTGTCATGGGCTCAAAACCTGGAGGTGTGCTAGTGCTGTGATGGGGTAAATCGGAGACAGACAGTAGCAGGAGTGGGGACCATAGCTGGGACTTTCTGAGGAAAAGGGGTGACTGGGATGAGCCATTCTACGCTGGGCACAGGAACAGCCTTTTGCCAGGCTCTAATGTGGGAAAGACACCAAGGGCCGACACAGTGTTGTGAGTCATAAGAGTGGTGCCAGTTGAGGCTGGAGACGTATTTAAGGTATAGGAGTGAACACAATCGCCTGGAGAGGATAGACAGAAGAACAGAGACCCTGGGGCAAATTCAGGTTCTCACATTAGTACATTGGCCTTAGGCAGAGGCTGAGAAGCCAGCAAAAAAGAGAGGCAGGAGGGCAGGCTCTTGCCACATACCAGCTCGGTAATCCACAGCAAGTCATTTTGTCTTTTCTGGGGCTCAGCGTTCTAATGTACTCGAGGAGGTGGGAGCAGACAATTCCTAAAGCCTTTCTACTGTAGAAACTCCAATTCTATCTGTGATTTTATGAATACTGTGTCATTGGAACACATTTAATGTAGCCTAGTTTAAACTTTCAAATTGTTCTTGATTACAAATTCATTTTCTCTTTCCTAAAGCTATGTAAGGAAGAAGGAATAGATAATACTATGCTCACAGATTCAGGGAAATTAAGTGACTTCAAGAGGTCTTAATGCAATGCAGAAGGTGGCAGTACAGTAAGTGTCTTTTTATATTGCATTGGCCACAATGTTTGTTGGTTTTTCCGTAGGATGGCTCCAGCAGTGCTTAGGTGTTTTTAACTTAATTCAAAATAATTTTGTTAGATTGTATTGTGACAGCTGTCATGTCAGTGTGTATGTAAAAAAGAAACATCAAAATTGGTGAATTTTAATATTGGAGATAGAAGAAAATATGCAACATTTTTGGCATATCATGCTTTATTATTTTAAGAAAGGTAAAAATGCACCTGAAATGCAAAAAATTTGTGCAGTGTATGGAGAAGATGCTGTGACTGATCGAATGTGTCAAAAGTGGTTTGTGAAGTTTCGTTTTGGAGATTTCTCACTGGACGATACCCCACGGTTGGGCAGACCAGTTGAAGTTGATAGTGATGAAACTGAGGTATTGAGAACAATCAACATTATGCCACGTGGAAGGTAGCCAACATCCTCAGAATATCCCAGTCAATAAAGTTATTGGTGAAAATGAAAAATGTCTTTTATTTTATGGAAAAAACCATATGAACTTTTTGGCCAACCCAAAAATTATTATTTCTGAGTGAGTATGTGTGTGTCACAACATTCAGGAGATGGATATTTCAAAGGTAAAATGTTGAAGACTAGACCTAAGCATCTTAGGGGGTTATCTTGTGGGGCCATATTTATTGCAAGTAAACCAGACTAAGTTTGAGTTGTATACAATCAGGTGTTGATATATTCAAGTTCAGAATTGATGAGATCCTGTGATTAGAGTGCCCAGCACAGTAGTAAGTATAATGTCCATAGACAGATGAGGGCAGAAAGGACTGAAAAAAATTCGAAGAAGACAGCATCGTAACTGGAGCTGTATGTGCATGTGCCTTTGATTTAATTTCAAGAATAATGCTATTTTCATAACACATTTGAGTTTTTAAAAAACATTATTTATGGCCTATAATATGGAAGTAATTA
The DNA here is from genome assembly GCA_004026545.1 of Mormoops blainvillei. Taxonomy (NCBI): domain Eukaryota; kingdom Metazoa; phylum Chordata; class Mammalia; order Chiroptera; family Mormoopidae; genus Mormoops; species Mormoops blainvillei. Next base: position 190,690 of record PVJD01001093.1, on the reverse strand, counting down.
AATGTTGATAAATTCTTTAAAATTATTTTTATTGGACCATTTATGGATCTATTTATAAATGGCTGCTTAATACACATTTTGGGGTACCTTTAGAAAGGTGAGATAGTAGCATATATTCAAGATTCAACATTCAGTGAGTAAATATGACCAGAAACACATAGTATGTCTGGTTCCAGACTATAAGACATACGGACAGTTGCAGTCACAGCTATACCCTTTATTACCTCTACACAGTGATATACCAAAGTGGAGTTCAAAATGTCTTTCCAGACTAGAGTATAGCAGTGCCATAATTTTCTTTGCTTATAAATGTTCAAATACACCTTCTAATGCTAAAAATCAGTTTGCCATTTTTCAAAGTAAACATTTGCTCTGTAACCAAAACCAAAACTTTAAAAAATAATATTGTAGAATGAAGTTTATCTGGAAGGTCTGCAACACAGAGATAAGAGTGACTGCATCCGAGAGAGGAATTGGGCAACTTGGAAACACAGATTAGAGCAGCATAATTTTGGCACCTTTGAATTATGCTCAAGTGTATGTTTTGTGTCTTTAAGTGTACATAAAACTTAAAAGTAATTTTATGCTTTTTTTTAAATTTGAAGATTCCTCTACATCGAACCTGTTCCCCACCCACCTCCACGCCCCCATTCAAAGATCGTTTCATTTCTCATCACTTCTGTGATTACATCTTTTAGGGACTCGAGCACAGTTACTAAGACACTGTAGCCATCAATACCTGTTCATTGTCCCAACAAGTGCTAATGCAAAATTTGAAGCACTTTCATGCAGTTAATGCCTCATTAGAAACAATTTGACTGTATTAAATATGCCTTTATGTAAATCTATGTAATTATCACTTTAGGTGTTGAGGAGCTAAAACTATAGTGTGCTTTTTCTAAGAAAGAGCTACAGGGGTGTGTTACAGACATTTGCACTTGAAGAGAAAGTTTACGTAAAGGACATACAGCAGATATTGACACCAAAATAAAATTTCATTATTTTACAGAAAAGCGTTTATAAAATATTGTCTTTATTGTTTTAAGTCTTTCCCTCTGCTGTAGGATTTGGCGGTCAGTGTCTGCAATTTTTCCTTGAATTTTTACTCTGTGGTAGGAGGTATGAAGGAGCCTCGGCCTATGAGCCGTGATTCTACCTACGAGGAACACACAGAAAAACAGAGTGTTTTCTTCATTTGATAATGACAAAGCAGGTAGACAGCACTTCTTAGCAATATTCAGAGTTTGTAGTTTTAATATAAACTGGTTGATTCTCAGATGTTATGAAGGACCACCAAGATCAAAGCTTCTTCAAGAGGTAAATCTCCAAATTTTAGCCTGTGTTTTATCCTGGAAGTTATCTTCGTGTTTGCAAAGATCAATTAAGTCACAAGACCACAGTCAGCACCACCGCTGCATGAGCCTGGTTGTTAATGCATAAGCTCCCTCCCTCCTATGGGTCCTCAGAAACCACTAGGCGAAAGACGCCTCAAGAGTAGGCTCTGTGACTGGGCTTCCCCTGGGCTCCCCACAGTGTGGATTGCGTTTGTTCTCAATGGACACTCAGCAAAATTCACTGACTAGCTGCCAGAAGAACCAGTATCTCATTACCAAAGGACAGATGAAAGGAAGATTCCAAGTCTACTGACAGAGGTTTCCACCTGGGATGCCCTGAGGTGGTAGAAGTCACAGGGTGAATACAAGACAGCATCAAGGACTTGAGCTGATCAGCAGAATGGGCGCCAGAAAGTTTCCATGTCCTGGGGGAAATTTGTAGGAAAAATGTATTAGCTGGGGAACTGCAGAGACCTTAATATTTGTAAGATCTCTTTACTTACAAATAAATGATGCTTTAGTTTGTTGAAGTAATAAAAAGTTACCAGTGTGCCCTGATTTGATAGAAGTCAGGTTAAAGATATGGGTAGAGAAGAGAAATTAGCAGCCAAAATAAAATAAAAACTAATGGAAACCATAGAATCATTTGGGGCTGTCATAAATAATAGATGTATAATTACATTTATATGCTACTTCTGGTATAGGACATTCTTGAGCTTTTACTGTGTGTGAGACTTCAAGGTAGGGACCGTTGATACATTTCTTCCTTTAATCTTTACAACCTTATTAGAGAGGCAAAGTCACTGTCCTCATTTTGTGTAATAGGGAAACTGAGGCCAGACAGATGAATTAACTTGTCTAATTTCCCCCTGGCAGACAAGCTGTGGGATTTGGATTTGCAGTTGCCATTTTTTCCATTGTAAACATTCATAAGACATTTGTGGCCAAGGAGAGCAAACCAGGGCAAGAGTGGTGTGTGTGTGTGTGTGTGTGAGGGAGAGGGAGTTATTTCTGTCACCAGGGAAACATCACCTATACTCTTTCCTTTGGCTGAACTGGGATGGTGGAGAATCATTGCATTCCTCTAGATGACATATCATTATGACTTCACTAGTAATCAACCCATACATCAGCCATGTACACAAAGGTGAGACATGCATTGATTTAGTACATTATAATAGTACATTCAAGGAAGAGCTTGTTCTGAATGCACTATTATAATTTGGAATTTGGGAAAAGAAGGAAAAACACAAACAAACATAATTCCCCCCTGTCTCTTGAGGTTTATAGGTGTGCAGAGAACAGTGTAGGGCCTGTGTCCCCGAGTGTACCACACCCTCCTGAGCTCTAATTGCAAGCCTAATACTTCCTGTCCTCCCACCTCAAAAATATTTTGAATGGAGTAAATTCATCCTAAATACACCTCTTTCCTTTCATAGGTCATTTACCTCTCTGGCTGGTGTTTTCTTTCATGTGTGCATTGAGCCAGCCTTAGGAACATTCTTATTTCTTATGATAACTGATGATTTGAAAGTGGGAAAATCATTCTCAAATGCTTGCTCTTGTTTCTCTAGATGCAATCTTCCTCCCTTGTCAAGTGAATACACTAAAGATGTTGGATCCAAAAGTCATCTAGTGACAGCTAACCCCAGCATAATTCGGCAAAGGTAAGCATTTATGACTTCTGTTGGTGAGGAACTAAAGAGGAAGCTTCATGAAGTATTTAGCATCGTAAAAGCAATGAGCCTAACTCGGTTTAGGAAACAAAGAACACCATCTGGACAGGCAGGAAGGATAAAGAAGGGAATTGTAAATAAATGAGGCAGCATTATGGAAATCCAAACACTATTTCACACTTCAGCTGGAATTCTGTTTCTTACCTTCAGAGATGGTAGAAATAACATGAGGATCCATTATTTTGCTCAAAGAAGCAACACAATATCCTGCTTACTCATTACTACTACTTTCCAGTTTGTTGGTTTCAGTCTCAACTCATTGATTGGCATTGATTGTTGGCTTGCATTAATATCAGATTTATTAAAAATAAAAACAGAGAAATGACCAATCTTCTGCATATGCATGCATGATGATAACAACATTGTCAGAATGTGTAGGAATGTATGATGATATTATATTACATTATATCCAATCACATTTGGGAAAGCAGATGGAAAATTCTTGCTCTAGAATTGATTCCAGAAATGTTGGCAGCTGCTATGGGAGCCCCTGCAGGTCAGCCTCTAGTTGGTGAAGCCCATCAGTAAGCTGTGGAGAATGAGTCAACCGCTGTGCAAAGATGATTCAGACATTGCCTTTAGACTCTTTTGTGTAGCTAGCAAGTGAGAGTGAAATACACCCTTCTAAAATATTCCATTTACATCCTCTCCAGTCATGGATAATACTGGCTGTTTCCTAATCCTGAAAACAACATATGTACTATTAATCTTTTAAATATTTTTACTTTGTTAGGTGGAAAATGGTACATTATTTACTTACTTGCTTATGTATTTTTTCTAAATACAAGAAGGTCTGAGTGGGTATTGGTTATTTGTACTTCTGTGAATTGCCTCTATTTATATTTCTTGTTCATTTTGAGCTTTAAAAATATTTTTCTGTTGATTTATAGGAAATGTTTATAGTATAGATATTGTCTTTGCTATATGTGTAACAAATATTTTTTTCTAGTCTCATATCTTTTAACTTTTATCAAAATTGAACATTTTTTTATGCAATGACATTTGTTTCATTTTCCTTTATGGCTTTTTATTAAAAAAATCTTTTTTTGGATGATATTTCTTATCCACATGTCCTTCAATGAGAAAATATTATACTATATTTATCTAGTACATTTATGGTTTCATTTTTCATATTTACGAAATTTAGTCCATGTGTATGAATTTATTTTTATAAAAAAATTTCACTGTTTTCAACAAAATATATGTTCATTATCAGAATTTAAAATGAAAGAGAAAAGTACAAAGGAGGTGAACAAAAAAAATCACCCCAAACCGCACCATTTGAAAATAGTGGTGATTAATAATAGGTAAACTTTTCCCAGATATCTCATATGTTCTCAGAACTTTGAAGCTATTGTTTCATTATCTTCTTAGATTCCAAGTTGCAAGTTAGAAGTCTAATAAGAATGTATTTATTTTTTCTTCTAGGGAAACCTTCCTCTCTCCACTGTTACCTTTCAAAACTTTCTTTTTATCATTTAAATTAAGATAGTTTACCAACATATATCTTAGAATGAGATTTTTAAAAATTAATGTTGCTTAGCACATTGAGTTCTTTTACGTGGATGACTTGAGGGTTTGGTGGTGAAGATTCTGTCCCGCAAAGCGTGATGGCTTGGGCTTTACTCCCTGTTTGCCTGCTTATGAGCTGTGAGCTCGGCTAAGTTACTGAACACTGTCTCCTTCAGTTTCCTCATCTGTAGAGGCTAATGATGCTTTTATTATAGTGAATTACCCTACATATGTATGTACATATATGTGTGTGTGTGTATATATCTCTATATATTGAAATTATATATAGTGGTTAAAATAGTGCCTAATATACTGGAAGCATCATATAAGTGTTAGCTATCATTAGTATTAATTACTTTTTATCTCTGAACATTCTTTTACGTGTGCTACATGTCGCTGAGTCAGCTCCAACTCCTAGTGACCTTATGAAGGAGCGATGTCCGCAAGGCGTTGTCCTCAACAGCCCTGCCCAGCTCCAGTAAACTCACATTTGGTCTTTGTCTTTTCCTGCTGCTTCTATTTTTCCTAACATTATTGTCTTTCCCCGAGAAACCTGCCTCCTCATGATATGTCTGAAGAAGGATAGATTAGACAGTCTCTCTCTTAGACGTCTGATCATTTCCTCTTACTCATTGTGTTTGCTCTTTCTTCCTAGCCTTCCTATTATGTGGATATTAGAACTTCTAAATCGATTATCCAAAGCTTCTAACTCTTTTCTTGTAGTCGCATGTGTGTGTGCATGTTGTATGTTTTGTGTTCCAAAAATCACCTCTTTCACCTCATTAAATCATATACCAACTGTGTCCATTCTGCTATATAGAATACCATTTTTATTTTTTAAAATCATGTTTTTATTTTCTGTGAGTCTAGTTATTTCATTTTAAAGCAGCATTCTTTTGTGGATGTGATGTCCTCTTAAATTTTATCAAGCATACTAATAGACTTAAAAGTTTTGTAGTTTTCTTATTTCTATGTTGCAGATTATTTCCTTTATTTATTTATTTTTTTTTTAATTTATGCTACATATATTATTTGACTATTTTTAAAACTTAAATTTTAGTTTTCCGTTCATTTTTGTCTGGTCTCTGTTTCCTGTCAGTGAATATAAGTGTATTACTTTCAAAATAAACACTTAACTTTAAAATGTCACTGAAAACCAAAAATGCCATTTCAAATTTATGAGTAAATAAATTAAATGAATGACCAAATATTATCTTGATGCTTAATTTTTAGGGTGGTTTGTTTTTGATGTAGCTAATGTAGAAAAAGAAAACAAAACATCATTCTTTAGAGTTTAACTGTTAACGGTCACTCGGTTCTTGTATGTATGCATTTATTTATTTATTTGCTATTTTTATGGGAGTCTGATCAGGAAGTTGGCAGAAAATCACCAAAGATGATGGCGTCTCTTTAGTTTAATTAAGTGGCTTGGGATTCTGGGAACCCTAAGAATGTGCAGTTTTAAATCTGAAGCGCATTTATCTCAGATTCAGGAGAATGAACAAAAGGGCAAGCGAGCTTACATAAACATTTTTTGATTGCTTAAAATTTTTTATTTTTAAATAATTACAGACACACAAGAAGTTGCCCCCAAAAAGTATGAGAAGATCCTATGTACTCTTCATCTAATTTCACCCAGTGAAAACGTCTTGCACATAACCATAGTATAATACTTTATTATTTTAATTTGGAAATAACTTTAAAGAAGGAATAAATGTTCTTGTGCAGGAAAATGAGACATTCAAGGGCAAAAGATTTTGCTTTCCTACCTGAATATGTGGAGTTGGTGGTAAGATTTTAAAAGGAAGGTGAAAATAATATTTAGAGCAAGATTTAGAACAACATGAGATACAGGCTATAATTGTGTTTTTTAGAAAAATTACCAAAACTACAAGAGAAAGGAAAGGGTAAAAAATTAAATACGTAAGAGGAAAAGTAAACCTGTTGGTTAAGACTTAAGTTCAATATAAACAATTAATACAAGGTAAGCTAGAATCCTTATGATTAATATTGGTCAATAGTCAGTCAACATTTCTATGTGCCAGGTTATGTATACATTGCCACATTTAATCATTAAAACAATCCTAATAGGTATACTATTTTAATGTGTGTATTTACAGAAAAGGGAAATGTGATGTGCTAAGTTTAACCACCTGCTTCTACTCACAGCTGCTGGTACTCCCAGCAGGGCTTTGCCCAGACACAGCTCGCCCCAAAGCCCGGGCTCTTAGTCAGTGACTATCTAGTAAGAAAAATAAGTCAAAATTGAATCAGAGTTCAAAGCACAAGTCCAAATCGCCAGTAAGTGAATGAATATATGCTCTGTCTTATTCATAAAAAAAAGAAGTTATTTCAGAAGGAAAATCCGAGATGCAAAGAAACCAGTAAGTACATAAACAAATCTAAAATAAGCTTCGTCTGTATAAAACAATAATTATACCTACCTTTACATATGACTTGTAGTGTCAAAATAAAAGGCACAACTTAAATACTGGAAAATAATATCCCATATGGAGAGATTGGAGTTGAAGTGTTTTGAAGCTCTCGTTTTGGTTATTCATTGCTCAATAACATATCCCCCTTTGGAGCTTAAACAATAATGGCCATTTTAGTGTCTTTCCCAGTTTCCGTGGGTCAGGAACTCCGGAAGGCCTGGGCTGGGCAGGCCTGGCTCATGGTCTCTCAGCCAGTTGAAACGGCGCCAGGTTGGAGTAGCTGGGGCTGGCTGGGCATCTCCCCTTCTCCGTGCCATCTCCCCTGTGGGCTAGTTTGGGCTCCGTCGCAGCATGATAGCCTCTGGACGGCTGAGCTGTTTCTGTAGTATCTGGCTTTTCCCCCAAAAGCTTATGCACAAAGAGAACAAAGCAGAAATACATGGCATTAGTTCCTTAGCATTAGTTCCATCACATTCTGTTGGATGAAGCAACCACAAAGGCCCATTCAGGTTCAAGGGGGAAGAGTCCTAGCATATGAGGGGGTATCTAAAAAACCTGGAATTTATTTATTAAAAACTGTATATTTAGTCTTACATGTTTAAACTTCAGTCATCTTCAAAGTACTCTCCATTTGAGGCAATACATCTAACGAGACATTTTTTCCACTGCTCAAAATTAACAGTTTTTGAACTTGTCCATTTTGATGCTTTTTAGTGCATCTTCCACTTTTTTGTGTCACCTCTTCCACATTGGCAAAATGTTTCCAAAACTTTGAGGACTTTTTTTCACCTGGGGAGCCATAAAAGGTCACTCAGAGCAAGATCTGATGAATAGGGAGGGTGGGGTATGGGGGTCATGCCGTCGTTTTGGGTCATAAACTGATGAACACTCAAAAGAATATGGGCAGGTGTGCTCCTAAATCACCCATCATGAAAGGGACAAATGTGTTGAAAGTCTTCCAAAAAAATCCACTGAAGCTGAATACATCCTCTCACAATAAGGCCAGCTGGTATGCTCATACAGATGGGTTCCTAGAATACCCACCTAGTGTGGGACACCTGTATACTACAAGGTACCCACCCTTCAGAAAATAATTCCAGTTTTTTGGGGGGTCCCCCCTCCTACGTCCATCTCTTGTCAGAAGTTATTAAAGTGACATTGTTAGAAGACCATGATAGAAGATGTTGTCATGGCCATCTTTGGAAAATACATCTACTACAGTCTACCCTTAGGCCAACCAGTTCATACCTGTCAGACACTGAAAATAAACTCAGCCCTTTCTTATCTCATGAACCCCCAAAAGTTATCTCATGACAGCATCAACATAAAGTCCCAGGATCTCCAAGTTGTTGAGAAAAGAACAACGACGATAGCAAAATCCCAGAAAAGAATAACCTAAAAACACAGATACAACAGAGGGATCCAAAAAACCAAAGCAGATTTTCTGAAACAGCTAAGTCGTTGATTCATTGAAAAGTCGAAAGCAGCCAGAGGAGGCGGAGAAGGGGGAAGATGGTGGAAGAAGGGGAAGGAGCTAGCCAAACGCACATGTGAGTGACCGGTGGGCACGGCCTGGGGGTTGGCTGTGGGAGTGAGGGGCAGGCTGGACAGAGGCGGGCAAAGGGGGAAACTTGGGACAGTGGTAATAGAGTAACAATCAAAAAAGACCTACTTTAAAATATTCTTTTTTATTATTTGTCTACAAATCCATCCTAAAAACAAAGAAAAATCCCTTGTGTATACAAATATACATATCATGTGTATTATCATATAATTTGAAAATACTGATACTCTTTAAACATATGAAAATATATCACTGGTTTTGTAGCTTATGTTCTATATATAATGATGGAAAAATAGGCAATGATATTTTGAGATAACATTAATGAATACCTTTAATAAATGGTAAATTGCTCAAATTATAACATTTAGTGAAAATAAATATATAAATGTATATGTTTCAACTATATAAAATTTTATGTATAGAAAATCTCAAGAAAAAATATCAGTATTTTCCAAATTTGCTGAAAAATTGTATAATGAGAAAAAATCATTTAAGAAGAAGCTTTGCTATGTTACATTTTCTTCTAATGAAAATTCATTTTGACAATATAGCACTCTTGTGAGTTAGAGGGGTAGACAATATGAATGAAGCCTTGATTGTGTGTGTGTGTGTGTGTGTGTGTGTGCGCGCACGCGCGCGTGCATGCCTGCCCCTCCAGATCTAAGTGAGATGAACTTGGATCCCAAATACTATGTATTGAATTTAGAAGGTTAAGACGTTCTCTCCATCTTTCTTTAACATTGTCCCTGGAGCAGAGGAAATGAGCGTGACACCAAGAACCCAACTCCTGACCCAGAGTAATTATTACATCAGTGTGCATTTATTGCCTTTCTTTTTCTTTCCCTCTGTGACCTTCTAATCCTCAACATTAAAGAGCAGGTCAGATCAATTGATTCTCTGAGGCCATAATTATTACATACATATTGGAATAGACTAAATTTTCGCAGTATTTTCACAAAGGCGCATTGAGAGCAGGTCATACCCCAGTAAGAGAACATTAGCGGGGTGGACTCAGCAAGGGCACCAGTTTAAGAATCTTCACACAAGATTTATACTGATGTGCCACCTATTGAGACCAGCAGACCAATCACTGTGCCCATTTTCTCTGACCCAACCCTCCTCCACCTTCTTTTCAATGTTTACTTTGATTGTATATTATTCTTGATCAGCAGAATGTCAGTGAGTTTTAATTTCAGTGAAAGGGAAACGTGCAGAAATATTTCTGAAAGCCAGTAGGACAGCATTGGCTGTGTGGTCTGAGATAAGTACTTAACTACTCTGCATGTGACGTGGTAGGAAAACATTTGTTAGCAGCTAGCACCAGAATTCTGTGTAGAGAGTGCGCTGTTTGTGTATAGAACTATTTATTGGTATTTTGTGGGGCTCAGGGAGAGACTAAAGGGCCTGGTGTTGTTCCAAGGTCGGATCTGAGTAATAGTGGAGGGTAGAACTGGTGGGATGAGCCAAAGAGAGGAGATAAGAAAGCGAGCAGGGCTGGAAAAGGAGGAAGCTGTGAAGGACCAGGAAAGAAGTCTTTGGGAACCGTAGGCACGTTGATTAGAAAAGAACTGAGACGTCTAAAATCAATTGTAAATTATTTTTAAGAAACCGTGTGTTCTGATATTGCTTCCCCTTGATACATCATTTTTCTCACTTTTCAAATTTCTAATATATCTATGCATTTTTATGTGATATCAGTCTGTATGCACATGTGTACGTGTGTGTATAAATGTTGAAGTGACTCTTTCATCTGAGATCAACACAGTTTGTGCTATGAATAATGGCACTTGCTCTGGCTGTTGTGGCTCAGTGAATTTAGTGCCGGCCTGCAAACTGAAGGGTTGCTGGTTCGAGTCCCAGTCAGGGCACATGCCTGGGTTGCAGGCCATTTCCCCAGTTAGGGGTGTGCAAGAGGCAACCAATCAGTGTTTCTCTTGTTCATCAATGTTTCTCTCCCTCTCTTCCTTCCTCCCTTCCCCTCTCCCTGAAAATAAGTAACTAAAATCTTTAAAAAAATAATGACACTTACTGTGCAGAGAGGGCCTTGAAAATGTAACTCCCTGGGGAATGTTCAGATTGAGATCCTGTCCTGGCAAGTGCTGCATTTGCACCGACTGCATGCCCTTTTTGGAATGTAGACACCCTCTTGATTCACAAAGAGATTTTGTTACAGCCAAGGCATTTGTGCCCCAGCTTAACTGTGGGAGGAAACCTTAAATGTGAAGCCTGAAACTCACTAATTATCTTATTAAACTCCTTCTGTGCTCAGAGCTTCTTTGGGCAAGATGGCAGGCACCCATCTGTGAACACTTCCATTTCATAGAGTTCATTATGTATTCACTGGTTTCAGATTGTTCCACTATTAATGAGCTTTCCTAATAACCTCATAAGAAAGGATAAGATAGTAATAATTATTAGTATGTATATATTTCTGTATCCTTTGAAAATTACATCGTTGTTAAATTTACATGTGTGACTAATTTTACTGGAGAATATGAAACAAGTTGAGTAAATAGAATATAATTTTAGAAATTATTAATTGTAATTGCTTTGATTATTTTAGTTAATCAGTTATAGATTCTTATTGAAAAATGTTTGTTTTCCAACCAGAAATATAGGAATGGTTTTAGATAACACTATATTGGGTTGGCCAAAAAGTTCATTAGTGTTTTTCCATTAGATGGCCCTAGTTAGTGCTTAGTTGTCTTTAACTTCATTCAGAATAATTTTATTAGATTGTATTGTGACAACTGTCATAACAGCATGCATTAAAAAAGCATCAAAATTGGTGAATTTTTGTGTAGTCGTTTTAGTATTGAAGATGGAGGAAGATAAGCAATATTTTCATCATATTATGCTTTATTATTTCAACAAAGGTAAAAACACAACTGAAATGCAAAAAGAAAAAAGAAAAAAGATTTGTGCAGTGTATGGGGAAGGAGCTGTGACTAATCAAATATGTCAAAAGTGGTTTGTGAAGTTTCATGCTGGAGATTTCTTGCTGGACGATGCTCCATGGTCAGGTAGGCCAGTTGAAGTTGATAGCGATCACATTGAGACATTAACTGAGAATTATCAGCGTTATACCACGTGAGAGAGAGTCTACATACTCAAATATCCAAATCAATAAAGTTTTGTGAAAATGAAAAATGTGCCCTTTATTTTATGGAAAAAACTGTATGGGCTTTTTGCCAACACAATATTATAGAGAAATATTCTCTATAATTTTCTATTACTAAGTTGCTTTAATTTGTTTAATAGAAATTTTTTCTTTGAATCAGAGCTATAGTGTTTGGTTGGATCTCTAAATTGGTATGCATTTTAAGTTCAGTTTTCAGTATTATCTTTCATGTATGTGTATCTATATGACAAACCTGTAGGGTAACACCATAACAAAAATCAGTCTTGATATAAATTATTGACAAAGGCAGAAAATAATTGGTAAACAGATAACATATTTGATAAATACAATTGCACATATGAAAGAAGGGAAAGGCAGAAGGAAGGGATGCCCACAAGGTATAATTATATATTTTATTGATTATGTTTTGATGTTTTAACATCTATGAGACTGAGCTGCCTTTTATAGCCTCTGTTGGCCAAGTAGAAGCTGAGGCATAGCTGGCATTGCCTAAATGAAGATGACCTTGGTCATAGCTTCTCCTGTACTGCCATCTCATCTGACCTTTGTGCATCATTGGTTCTGCACATATTGAGCTTGGCATTTAAAATATTTCCAAAAAGATGAAATGTTTGTTGTGTACAAAGAAAGACATGGAAACAGAACAATGAGATGCCAATTGATTTACAAATTATTATTATGGAAAAATGATGGAAGCAATTCTATATTTTCTGTAAAGCAGCAACATAAAAAAAGAATACTCACAAGTAGATGAAGCTGTATTAGAAGTAGACACTAAACTGTGTGAAAAATAATATTTATATCACATGCCAAACAATGCAAGTGATAGTGGGAAAAATCTCTCAGTTCCTTAGAATGGATGAGAGAAATGTCAAAATAAGTGGTTAGTTAGTGCAGGACTATTCGTACTGCTATTATAAAAACATTGACTCATGTTTTATTGGCTGTGTTCTATTTTCTGTATTATTGGTATATTTGTGATAGCATCTTAGATTTGGTGATCTGATTTCTTTAAATAAACAATACCTGCCAATCACTTGGGAATAAAAATGATTAGATAGAAAAGTACGAATGTTTGGAAGAACATTAAAAAATAAAAGAAAGAAAACACTAAGCATTGCATAACCATTAGGGGCATAGAACTGACAGATGGAGAGGCAGGTAATGCAGGTATTAGCATTATCTTGATTTTTTTTCAGTGAAAATATTTGTGATAGGGTAAGTGATTTGCTTCAATCAAATATTAACTGCAGAACTGGGTTGCACCTCGATCTCTTGATTCTTTCCTAGGGAAGTGGTTGGAGAGATATCACCTAGGGGTTTACAGTTGGAATCACAGCTTAGCTAGGTCTCACTGGAAGAGAAAACTCTAAAGACCTAGAATGAGTTTACCACTTACAACAGAAAGGGAGGATTTATTGATTTAGACATAACTTGGTGAAACTCCTGAAGAGGCAAAAAGAGTGATTTTATATTACTATATAATCACTTTGCAATACTTTATTACAAAGAGTCTGACAGCAATAAGAGAGATGAAAGAATGAAAGAATACAAGTTCAATAAATGTTAAAAACACCAGAGGAAGACACAAGATTATTACTTAAACACAATAAGCCCGTGGGGAAAAGACCACAGGACAGTACTGAGTAATACATGAAATATTTTTCGTACAAGTGTAATTCACATTATCTCCTATTTCCTTGCGCACGCGCGCGTGTGTGTGTGTTTTGAGCTGATTAAAACAGAAGCATCCTTTCATAAAATAATTCCTTGCAATGGTAGCCCTAAACTAACCCCTAACCATTTTCCATCTGGATAAAAGGTAATTACTTTTTCTGGGATAAATTGTGTTTACCCCTTATCAAGATCTTTGCATCTATTATCATCTGCTGTTTTATAATCAATTCTCATAGCCAAACTACCTTCTGATATTTTAACCATGAGACCTTTAAAAAAAAAAAATCTCCAAATTACTTTCCTTCGAATGAGGCCAGGTTTTTCTCAGTTTCAAATGAGGAGGAAAAAACCACAGGACACTACTAAGCAATGCATGAAATCGTTTTTTCGTTAAAGTATAATTCACATTATCTCCTATTTCCACTTGTTTTTTGGAGCTTTTTAAAACAGAAGCATCTTGTCACAGAATAATTGCTTGTAGTGGTATCCTTAAACTACCCCTAACCATTTTCCATCTGGATAAAGGTCATTTCCTCCAATGTGCTTTGTAGCAATGCTCTTCTCTTGGGCCCCGCCTCCTCTACACTACTCCCACCATTTCTCCACTGGATTGACAACTACCCTTGATAGTGACCACATAGGCTTATGGGCCACACTCTGCTTAGCCTTTCTTTCTCATATCGGAATAGTTTATGCTCTTCATTCCTGCCATCACCTTCCTTAAGTGGTGTTTAGCAGTCCAGAGAGATGGTAGTTGGCTAGTTCTTTCATGTGCCACTAAGAATTGGCAGGTAATCCTACAGCATTTCTCAAGTCCATTCACTCTCCCATTTTTAGGTGATGATACTATATCTCCTCTCACACCCCCAACACTTTCTTCTTATCCCAGGCAATAACCTTGCTTTCTACTTCGTTGAGAAAACAGAAATGATAAGAAGAACTAACATATCTAAAATTACCTTTATTATACTCTCACTTAATTGATATTTTTGCTAGGATTTTATTTCTAGTTTGGAAATCCTTTTCTTAAAGACATTCCTTCAGTGTTTTCTAGATTCAAGTGTTGCTTTTGAGAAAACTATTGTCATTCTGATTCCTGATCTGTTGTATACGATCAGGATTTTTTATTTCTCCCTGCATTCCAGCTGGTCTTCTCTTTACTCCTTCATCTCTCCCTCCACACCCCGAGCATTTGAAGTTTTACAATGACGTGCCTTACTGTTGACCTACTTTTATTCATTGGGCTGGCACCCAGTGGGCCTTCTCAGTCTGCAAGTTCATATCCTTCCATTCTGGAAAATTTTCTTGAGTTATTTCTGTAACTCCACATTGACAATTACAGTTGTCAATCAGTTCTCATCTTACTTGACCTGTTAGTACCACATGACACATTTCATCCTTCTCTTTTAATTCACTTTCTCTACCTAGGTTCCAAGTTGACACTTTTGATTCTCCTGCTATTTAAAAAGCTCTATTCCTTAGTAGCTTTTGCTGGTTTCTTCTCATCTCCTAAATCTATAAACATTGGAGTAGCTCAGGAATTTATCCTCTACCTTTTCTTATTTTCTTTCTTTCTTTAGCCCCTACAAGGATTTTCTGGTCTCATGGTATTAAACACTATGTTCTAAATAATCCTAAAATCTCTATGGAGTCACAAAAGACCCTGAATAGCCAACACAATCTTGAAAAAGAAGAACAGAGTTACAGGTATCACACAGCTGGACTTCAAACTATTACGCAGTCATGGTAATCAACACAGCATGGTAGTGGCATGAAAACAGATACGGAGATCAAGGAATCAGAAGATAGCCCATAAATTAACCCTTGCTTATGTGGGCAATTAATCTACAACAAAGAAGCAAGAATATCCAATGGGGGAACAAAGTTTCTTCAATAAATGGTGTTGGGAAAACTGGAAAACTACATGGGAAAAAATAAAACCGATCACTTTTTTACACCGTATACAAAATAAACTCAAAATGGATTAAAGACTTAAATGTCAGACCAGAAACTATTAAACTATTAGAAGAAGAAGTAGGCAGTAAATCCTTTGATATTGGTCTTAGCAATACCTTTTTTGGGTATGTCTCTCAAGACAAGGGCAACAAAAGCAGAAATAAACAAGTGGGATTATATCAAGGTAAAACACTTTTTTGCAGTGAACATTTCAACAAAATGACAAGGCAAGTCACTGAATGGGAGAAGATATTCTCAAATTATGTATGATAAGGGACTAATATTCAACATATATGAAGAACTCATACAATTCAACATAAAAAAAACAACCAAAAATTCTATTAAAAAATGGGCAGAAGACCTGAACAGAGATTTTTTCGAAGACATACACATGACCAGCAGACACAGGAAAAGATTCTCAACATCACTAATCATCAGGAAAATACAAATCAAAACCACAATGAGATACCACCTTACACTAGTCAGATAAACTGTTATCAGAAAGACAGCAAAAAATAAGTGTTGGCAAAGATATAGAGAAAAGGTAACACTCTTGAACTATTGGGACTGCAAAGTGGTACAGCCACTATGGAAAGCAGTACGGAGAGTTCTCAAAAAAATAAAAATAGAACTATTATATGATCCAGCAATTCCACTTCTGGGTATCTAACTGAAGAAAATGAAAACACTCATTTGAAAAGATATATGCATCCCTATGTTCATTGCAGCACTATTCACAATAGCCAAGATATCGAAACAACCAAGGGGGTCCATCAAAAGATGAATGGATAAAGAAGTGGCACACATATACAATTGAATATTACTCAGCAAGAACAAAATCTTGCCATTTGTGACAGATTAGATGGACCTAGAGGGTATTATGCTAAATGAAATAAGTCAGAGTGGGACAACTACCATATGATATCACTTATTTGTGTAATCTAAACAACAAAATAAAAGAACAAACAAAACAAAAACAGACTCCTAGACTTACAAGGCAAACTGGTCATCGCCAGAGGGGAAGAAGGTGGAGGGAAGAGTGAAAAAAGTAATGAGGAACAAGAGGTACAACTTTCTAGCTGTAAAACCATTAAATCATAGGAATGTAGTGTGCAGCAAAGGAAATAGTAAATAATATCTTAATAACCTTTTATGGTGCCAGGTCATTTCTAGAGTTATTGTGGTGATCACTTAGTTAAATATATAAATGTTGAATAACTATTTAATACACCTTAAAGTAATATGATAGTGTATATTAACTAAATTTAAATATATACTACTTAGGTTCTGATGACTCCTAAATTTGTATTGCGTCTAGTACCTATTTTTTTATTTCCAGACTCATAAACTCAACTCCCAGCTCGGCTAACCTAGTTGGATATCTAATGTGAGTATCAAACTTAAAATAATTAGTACAGAACTCCTAATCTCCCCTCTTAAACCTATGTTCTGTCCTCTTCCCCACATGAATAAATAGGAACTTTATTTTTCCAGTTGCTTAGTTCAAAAACCTTTGAGGTCTCCTTGGCTTATATCTTTCTCCTACACCTTACATTTGATTAAGCTCCACGGCCAAATTATGATGAACCTGCTTTCAAACACTCACTGTTTCTCACCTCCTCCACTGACACTACTCTGGTCCAAGCAAGCCACCATAGCTCCTTCCTTGAGTTACTGCAATTGTCTCCCAAGAAAATTTTATGCTTCTACCCTTACTACTTGTGCCAGAAGCCTTGACTGTCTTAGAGGTGGGGACTGGGAGATATTTTAGGTGAAGAATTGGAAAGGAATCTTTAGTGTTATTTGTATCACACCATTTATATGACTAGTTATCCTAGGGCTGGCCCTACTGCCACAAGATTAACAATGGCTTTTGGAGAACTAGTGGAAAACAGCCTCCAATTTTCTGTATTACAAAGCCCCGTAGAGGACAGGATTCAGAGACGTGCTGTCCTCTAAGACCACAGGCTCTTAGAAGGTTGTCTCCATTTTGGGTTACATCTCACTCTTAATAAATCTGTGAAACAAAAGGGCTGCATTTTTTGAATATTTGCAAGATAATAACCTGTGGCTGATATCACTAAAAAACCCAGAAGGCAGAGGTTTCATAACACAAATTCTCATTGGATAAAAAAATTTTCTGATTAGAAGCATTTATGTTATTTCACAAGAGCTCTCTGTTACTACTGGTTCAGTTGCAGTTCTTATTATTAAATAAATGTTCTCAGATAGAGATTTCATAGAAGACTGAAACTGGTACATATGTTGTTTGATCTCTGTACACTTAATACTGTTATTTCATTCTTCCCTGAAATTCTTTTCTTCTTGAATCTCAACACACCTCCTTGTCTTGTTTCTTGTTAGCTTCCTTTGCTTTTTTTTTTTTTTTAAACCTACCCCCTTAATGTTGCTATTCTCCAGGGCTGCCTCTCAGCTCTCTTTCTTTCTTACTGTATCTGCCTTCCCTTGGGGAAAACATCCCAGCTTTCCCACTCAGCCATTAGCTCACGAGGGCAGATCATCCAGGCCTGTGTGTCTACTGACCTCTCCATTTTGAAGATCCACAGGCACCGCACATTTATTGTGTCCCCGAAGTGAGATAATTATCTTTCTCATCAAACGTTCCTTGTCCCTGGAGTCTCTCTTACAATTATGAGCACCATCTCTCAAGTGAGAGTGACTTAAATCATCCTTGTTCCTTCTAACGTCATCATCCATAGCTACTCAACCACCAGCCCTATCAATATTACTGTCATATTATTTATTAACTTTATACTATCTCATTATTTCTTCTAATGTTTCCTTTATGGAGGTGATAACAATCCCTCACCAGGATTCAAATAGTGTGCAAAGATCTTCCTTAAATCTGATTTTGTTCTCCTATAGTATAGATTTGTCTTCTAAAATCAAAAATTAAAATTTTTCACTGACTCCCTGATACTTTCTAAGCAAAGTCTCAGCTTACCATCCCTCGCCAGCCTCTCATTTGCCTCAGAACCCAGCCTCACTCTTTACTCTCCCCCAAGACCATGCTCACTGACACCTCTGCGCACATGCAGCGCCCTCGGCCTCCATTGCCCTTCTCCTCCGTGTCTCTTATAAGGCTTAGCTTACAAGGCAGTGTCCAAAGGCAGTGACTCAGTCTTTTTCATCTTTTTGTACCCAGAGCCTACTGGAGTGTTTGACACAGAGTGAGTCTTCAGCAAGTAACTGGGTTAATATATCCCATTCTGGTGACAGGCTTTATTCTAACTTTTAAATTAAAACATAGTAAATGAATACATGGACCAAAATATTTACAAGAGAACTGAAAAGTAAGGTTAAGAAGAAGTCAAATGCTGGAATTTTCAGGGAATTTCCACTAACTGCAGTGACAAGAGAGTTGAGTTGAGTGTCATAATTTGAAACTAAACCCACTGAACGAGAATAGCACAGAAATCTTGGAAGAAGACAGGCAAAGGCTATGACTCAACCCCACCCTACCCCCTGGCAAAGAAACACAGAAAATCCTAAAGTCATGTGAACTCTCCCTTAGCTTGATAAAGTCATGCCCTTTCTGCATCATTTTCTCCCTTCCTTCATTCACTTGGAAACCATCCTTCACAATACATCCCACAGCATGGGTAGAGAGAACATGCAGAGGCAGTAGCACACTGCAGGCCAAGTTGTGTAAAAACTGGAAAATGTTCAGAAAGGGAAGATGAAGATGAGAGGAAGAGTCCTAAGAATAGTGTTGGTAGGGGTGCAATTTTTACTTCTATCTCGTACTGAAGAGAAGCTGAAGCCTGCATATGACTCCCTGGCAGTCGGACACCTGGCCAGGTGGAGTAGAAGATACTCCCTTAGTCCAGCAGAAACATGAAGTGAATGCTTGCCAGACACTCCAACATTCTCCCTAGGTCTAGATCCAATCATGAAAATGTACAAACATCTAATGCTCACTAGCTGCGGGTAAGAGGATACCATTCATCCATTCCATAGCCACATATTGTTCTGGATGAGGTTGTATGTATGTGTATGTGTGTGTTTACTACTTAAGAAAAATGAAAAAATATATTTGGTATAGATCCTCCAAAATATTATTCAACACAAGGGAATGTGACTTAAAGACTCGGAAGAAAAACACAAAAATTCTTTTCCGCAGAGGGAAGGAGGGGCTGGGGATAGGTAGAGGAAGACCTTGCAGCGGGGTGGGGGCAGGGGGAGTGAGGACATCTGTAATAGTGTCAACAATAAAAGGAAAGTAAAAGAAATACAAAAATTCTTTTCCGGAGAGAAGAGAAGAACTTTCAGAATCTCAACCTGATACACTTAATAAGAATTGACCCACTGGGTGCCAGAGATGTTTAGAAGAACAGAGACTGAGCTGAAAGAAAGTGGAGAGGCAAAGGGAGATGACTGAGAGCAGGCAGAGCTGCAAAGAAAGCAATAAATAAAGAAAGCAATAAATAAAGAAAGCAATAAACTTCACATCAGACAGAGCAAAGAGCAGAGTTAGAGTACAGGAAATAAAGTTTGTAATATTTCAACTTAAAAAATATAGAGAGGAAAAAATGTACATGATAAGAAATAGATGGGGGAAAAATAAGGGAGATTTAACCTATAGGTTACAGGTTTTCTGCAGAAGAATCAAAAAAGAATAAAAAGTGTAAGTAATCATCAGACCCAATCAGAAAAAATAAAAATTTAATAAACTAAAAAACTATTCTTAAACAGCTCTTATCACATTCTGGGTTAAATTAGTGGGAAAAGACTCCCATTAAACTAATCATATTTACATTTTAAGGGTAAATAGAAGAATTCTACATGCAAACATGGCTTGCTCATAAAGGAGGGATAACTGAGGTTGCTTCAGATTTCTCTGTATCATTAAATTCCCAGAGAAATGTCACAATAGGTACAGAGGTTTAAAGAGCAGAATTCTGTGTATAGCCAAGTTATCATTCATATATAATACAAAGCTCAGAAAATGCTTTCTCAAGTACCATTCTTAAATTACTCATTATGTTCTATTTATATATTTATTATAGCTGCAAGCCAAATACTCAAGATTAAGAAATTTGCTGTCTAAAGTACTAATAGTAAAATTCAAAAGCAATCAAAATGTAGGGATTGAATAGTGGTCTACTGGTAAATATTTTAAAACCAGCTTGGGGGTGGGGAGGAAAGACATGATTTGCAGTTTGCCCACTTATGTGGTTTAAGTTAATTGCATTGTGGTCAATTTCAAGCTTCCAAGGTGATATCCATGTGGAACTCAGGAGAAACATGAGCAGCTCACATGTCTTTAAGGAGCTAGCTTCAGGTAGACGCACTGGTTCACAATTTGAGAAAAAAAGAAATTCATCTCAGACTGTATACCAAAGTCAATTGTGTACTCCTCATATTAGTTTCTTAGGATTGCTGTAAAAATTACCATAAACTGGGAGATTTAAACCAACAGAAATGTACTCACAAATAGGTCCGGAGGCTGGTGATAGGAAATCAAGGTATTGGCAAGATGATGCTTTCTCTAAGTTTCATGGGGAGGGTTCTTCGTTGTCTCTCCCCAGCTCCCGGTGGTGGCCGGCACTGCCTGGCAGTCCTTGGTTTGCAGACCCATCACTTCAGTCTCTGCCTCCATCACCACATGGTGTTCTCCCTGATTGTAGCTTTCTGTCTATGTCTCTGTTTTGTCTTCTCATAAAGACACCAGTCATTGGAGGAGGGCCCATCCTGATCTTGTATGACCTAATTGTAATTACTTACATCACAAAGACCCCATTTCCAAATAAGGTCACATTTTGAAGTTCTGAGCAGATGTGAATTTGGAGGGGACATTGTTAAACCAAGTATAAGGGTTACCACATAAAATGCAAAAACAAACAACACAGAAATAACATTACCGTGAATTCTTATTTGTTCTGAGGACAGAACACTTTCCTCTGGAAGAATTCACAGAAGGTGATATATACATTTAATATTAAATACCTTTTAAATTTGTTTGTTCTTGTCAGAAACACAACCTAAACTTACACATCCAACAATAATTTGACAAAAATAACATCAGATAAAAACAAAAGAGGGTAAATCTCTTTCATATACAAAGGTGGAATATATCAATAGATATGAAAAATATTTCAGTATCGGGAACAATTGGATATAGAGGTAAAAGGTCATGAAGGAATAAATACAAATGGCTCATGAAATTCATAAGTATTCAACCACATCAATAATTAAATATAGTTACATTAAAAGAGCAGCAAGCTATTTTTAACTACCAAAGTAGCAAAAATAAAAGAGAAAAGATAGCGATGATGGTGAATATTGTCATGGGAGAATAAATTAGTACAACTTGTAGAAAAACAAAAGAATTGACATGTGTTAAGAACCTTAAAAATGTTCTTACATTTTGAATTATACTAAGTGAAATAAGCCAGGTGGTGAAAGACAGATACCATATGATCTCACTTATAAGTGGAACCTAATCAACAAAATAAACAAGCAAGCAAAATATCACCAGCAACATTGAAATAAAAAACAGACAGTAAACAGGGGGAAGGAGGGAGGGGGATTACAGGGGAAAAGGAGGGAAAGGGTCATCAAGGAACATGCATAAAGGACCCATCGACAAAGCCAAATGGGGGAAGGATTGAGAGTGGGAGGTGGGGAGGCGTGGCGTTGGGGAAAGTAGTGGCGGGAAAATGTTGATGTTGGGATGATGGGATGGGGTGCAGGGTGGAGGGGCTACAGGGGAGAAAAAAATGTGACAACTGTAATAGCATAATCAATAAAATATGCAATAAAAATAAAATAAATAAAAGCCAAAGTAATAGTCGAGTTCTATAAAGCATAAAGAAGTAAAAAGCAAAAAAAATGGTATCAAAGAATTAAGTATTATTTTGAACAGGTAGAAACACTCTATTGAGGATTTAATGCATAGGATGTAATCCATTCTAGTTAGTTTAAGAATAAAGGGAATTGTTTAAATGGGTTTTAGAGTCGGTGGGATGGTGATGAAACATTGGGGGAATGGAGAACAACTCCCAAAGCCACACTGCGGAACCCGCTACAGTTAAAGAGCGCAGAACCGGGAAGCCAGCCGCCACCCTGGGAAGCGGCAGCTTCAGCTGCTAGCTCCATACCCATACCGCCTTAGTCAGAATCCGATTTTGAAAACTGGCCCCCCATCCTCTATCCTCATTTAACTCAGTTCAGAATTCAAGACATACAGTTATATCTCACTGGCTGAAACCTACATCACAACTGGAACCTTACCTGTAGAGGAGCCTGGGAAGTGCAGCTGTGAGCTCTCCAGCTCCTGAGTAGAGGAGGTCACAGAAGGGAGTGGGAATGGACATTGCCTGAACCCACCCATGTATTTGTCGCACCCTAAACATACAAAATATGGGAAACGTATTCAGTGACTTTGGAAATACTTTAGATTTAACATTTATCTAAGAAGCACGGGATGGAAGCATATATAATGCGTGATCTCAACTATGTAGAAAACGTGTAGTGGACAAAACAACATAGAGAAATATGTCACTGCACGAAACGCGCGAAACCATGGGAGATTTTTTTTCTCATAAATATACCTTTTACCTTTTCTACAATGATCATAAATTAATTGTAGAATCCTCGTTTGCCATGAAAACAAGCAGATACATATTTGATAAATAAATGCAAGAATTAGTGACGTGAAGAGAAAATAAATATCAATTGCTATTTGTTTTGCTGTTTTAGGGTTTAAAGAAATCGAAAAGTGGCTTGTTCATTTCCCTCTGAACTAAGCCTTTTCACAGCAGCTCTGAGTTGTGACTATTGAGATAATAGTATAGGTAGCATAGTTTAGCCATTTAGATATATATTTCAAGTCTTTTCATATGTGTTAATTTTGTATAAATATGTGTATATATAAATATATAATGTTTATGTTAAAGTATATGGCTACTATATTAGTTAGGGTTTTCCTGAGAAACAGAACCAATAGGAGACAGATAGAGACAGACAGATTGATTTGTTATAAAGAATTGACTTACACAGTTAAGGAGGATAGGATATCCACCTTCTGCTGTTTGCAAGGGGAGGACCTGGAAAGCCGGCTGTGTAGTTCCAACCTGAGCCTGAAGGACTGAGAGCCGAGAAAACCGATAGTGTGCATTCCAGTCCAGATCCGAAGACCTGAGAACCAAGAGTGTAAATCCTAGTCCGAAAGCAGAAGACCGGTCTCCTAGCTCGAGTAGTCAGGCAGAGGGAGTGAATCCTCCCTTTCTCTGATGTTTTGTTTTATTCAGGCCTTCAACAGGTTGGGTGATACCCACCCATAGCTGGAGAGCCATTCGTTTTACCTATCCCGCCAGTACAAATGCTCATCTCACCTGGAAACATCCTCACACAGGCACCCAGAAATAACATTTAACCAAATATCTGGGCACCCTGTGACTTAGTCAAGTTGGCATATAAAATTAACCATTATAACTATATAGAATCTTATTTAAAACTAATATATAAAGAAACTAATTTTATTTATTAATCATAATTATAAATCAATGAATAAACTTAATTGCTTGTAAAGAAAAATAAAACCCAGAAATGCAGTATGTATATGGTCTTTTCCTTAACTAGTAATAATATTATAGACATTCTTTTCTCAGCATAGAATGCTGCTTTGAATTAAAATTCCATTAGTAGTTTAAATGGGTAATTTTTACTGTTTATCATCTGTGACAAAAACGATATATTCTTCAGTGTCTTTTTTCTCCCTTCCTTAGATGTTAGAGGTTTACTTTTTGGAAAATTAGCAATTTTCTAATTTCAATCAGTTTATAGAATGCAACTACCTAACTAGAGTGAAATTTTTTTTCCTGTGATTCTCCCTTGTGAGGCAGCTTTTATTGCTAACATCTGTCAGTCCCCTGCTTCCCAACGTAGCATGTGAGTTAGCACACGACTTTCCTCAGAGATTCTAGGGAATGACTTAACCGCCTTTCTCATTAAGAGAAATCCATACAAGGTAATGCTAAAAATTATAGACTAATATGTGAAAAAATTAACCCAATAAAAGGTATAATTAACTTTTTTCCTTAATTCATCCTTAATATATTTGGTCTCTTATCCTAGCACATGGTGATTATAGAACATGCTATTAAGAAGGTTCCAGTATATGCACTGTTCTGTTTTTTTTTTAAACTTTCTTTTCTACTTTTGAACAATGGGTGAAGAATGGTGGTAGTAACCATATTTTAGAGAGACAGGAAAATGACTAATGTGTACATATAACATATAAAATTTGCTACTCAAAATGCTTTTGCGCATGAGCAGACAGTGACAGAAGACAGAAATGGAAGAAATTGCTATTTACCCTACATCTCATATAGATATAAGTAGGGAAAATGGTTTACTTTGAAAGCTGATGTAAGCTACTAATACTTGAATCACAACGTGAAATGAAAATAGATGTTCTGTTTTCAACAACTGTAATACCATTAATTCTTAAGCTCTGTTTTTATCTAGCCACAGAATCAACTGTTTTGTAGGCTACTGAGGTTTGTTAGGGGCTGTTTTCAGTTCATGTTTTGAAAGAATTGGAGATGAAATGAAATGAGTGTGTAATTAGTCCCTGAAGTTGAAGAGAGCAAGTGAGACACACACTCACCTTCTTTGCTATTTTCTTCACTTTGCTGATTCCCTCTCCATCTTTGTTCAGTGTGACAGAAAATAATGGGATGAGTGATAGGCGAGGGGAGTGATTTTTGTTCCTTTTCTCTCTTAGTATCTCAAACTCTATTATACAAGCTTCCAGTTGCCTGATTTTATCTTTCCATTTGTTTTTTGGTATTTTATTATTTACCTCTCTTTCTTTTGTCCCTTTGTTTTCTGTTGTTCTTTCTTTTCCATCTGCCCTCACTCTTCCTTTTTTCCAGGTGATGGGATAAATTGCACAGTTAGGGCAGTAATGATATGATGAGCATGTGGTGGGTCTGAAAGGACCATGTGCCGCTCCAAGAAGATCTGCAGCTCAGGGGCAGTCCATCTTGGTTGTGGGAGGTAAATTAAAAATGGCTGAAGGGAGGGCCCAGGGGGAGGCTTGCGATGGTAACTCCCATATTTGATATAGCCTGCATGTGATATTTTGGTAATCATGACATTTCCATACTTCCAGTAGGAAGATACAAAAGCACTAAAGGCACTGATGGAGAAGAAGGGGTCTAGGTTGGGAAAAGACAGCTATCAGTTACTGGGACAAAAGAGGGGACCACTGACTTCAGTAGTCGGGGCCAGATGGGTATCCAAAAAAATAACCAGAGATAACCAGCCACACCTCATGGACACCAGTGCTGGGACAAGACAAGATCAATCAACCACACTGCAGACAGCCTAAGGATCTATTATTTCTAGAAGGAGCCAGGAGGTGAGGAGGAGGTAGGATCTCCTGAGAGGGGAAAAACCATTCTGAAGGAGTTTTTCATTTTGATAGATGTACTGTTTACCCCAAAGTCTGTTTTACTTCAAAGACATTGAATTGCTTTTAATTGACAGATGTAAGGTTTTCTTCTGCCATTAGTAAGAATGGGAACACTAGAATAAGATAGAGGCAATTGTAAGGGGGAAAAATGCCAGACTTTTCTACATGTGAGTTGTGAGTAAATTTTAATCTTGCTACCGTGTGTGTGTGTGTGTGTGTGAAAGATAGACATCAGTATGTTAATCGAGGTCAGCTCTGAACTGTGGAATCAGGTGATTGTTTTATTTTCCCTCTTCCTCCTCCTCCTCTCTCTCTCTCTCAAATTCAACATATATGTGTTGAATATTTACTATATGCCAAACAAACTTCTTTGTGCTTACCTTTATTTCATAATTTCTCTAGAATTATAAAAGTATAATTTTTGCTTTTATAAAGAGAAACATATAATTCAGTGTCATTTAAAAATAAATCTATCCAGTTCCCTCATTCTGGTGTTTGAAGGATACATGTGCAACCATGCGAGTCATAAACCAAGCCTTGGAGTTGACCTTCTGTTCTTGAGTATGTGCTTTTGAGGTTGGTTAATTATAAATTCAAGGTCTTCAGGAATCATTTTGTGGAGCTTACATAGAGCTAAATTCCCATACAAGCCTTTCCAGTTGCAGTTTAACCCCACCGTGCTGTGATTATACATAAACCAGCATTCTGTCTGGATCTTCGGAAGTAGAGCACATTTGCCGATTAGCATGGTTACCCTGGCGCTCAAATGATCATACCCAAAATAGATCAGAGGGTTCACATTAAAGTCAAGTCTAGTAGCTGATTCTGTTATTGAGAGAATGATCTCCCTGTACTGCACCATCTACAATGGGTTTTTTTGCAGACTGGTCCTGGGCACCCTATGTCTTATAGCAGCTGGCAAAAGTAGCCTCTGCAAGGTGCAGGTGGCACATACTACTGAAATATTTCCATCTGCTTTCTCACGAGTATCAAATACACACTCTGGTGGCTGTGGGGACTTGCAAATGACTAGTTAATGATGATTTCCTTTTTAAAAAATTCTCATCAAAAGTCTCCCCACATTAATTATATCTTTTGGCTTGCAGTAGCCAGTATTCAACCTGCCAAGCTAGCATTCAACCCAGCCAAAGGCAGCATGGGTGGATCATTAAGTCCTCCTCTGTTTCTCAGTTTAGTCAGTGGGCTGCACGATGATGTCAAGTATTCTCACATTCAACTCTGTCCTGGCTCTTAAGTGCAGCTGGCCACCCCTGTCATTCCCCGGATACCGAGGGCAGAAGGACCCAAGTCTTCACACCCTTCTGAGATTTTCAGTTTGAATTGAGTTTATGTCACAACAGAGAAATTCAAGTTACTTCCTAACTTTTCAATTGAGAAATAAAGAAATAGTGACCCTAACTGTAGAAATGGAATAAATTTAAAATATTATGTGAGTT
Source organism: Mormoops blainvillei (assembly GCA_004026545.1). Lineage (NCBI taxonomy): Eukaryota > Metazoa > Chordata > Mammalia > Chiroptera > Mormoopidae > Mormoops > Mormoops blainvillei. The sequence continues at coordinate 163,430 of PVJD01001093.1, read as the reverse complement.
AGATTTATAACAAAGATTTTATAAGCAAATTTAAAAATTATAATTAATGAAATATATAATTAAATAAATGTGGTAACCTAGAATAAATATGTAGTGTATTAAAAATGTTCATGCAAATAGTTTTAATAATTGCTTTAAATGACATTATGAAGGGCATAGATAAATTCTTTGTGCTAAAATAAATGGTATATTTTATAATATTTTGGAAAGATCTCATTCTTTCATAAAACTTTATTTGTGTGGCTTTTTCATTATAGAAAAGAGATTCTTGATATTATCTTTCTGCTCTAAATAAATCCCTGACAAACTACATGAAGTTGACCATTGTCACTGACCCTTTTCCTTGTCATTTCTAAGTGTTTACTGACAGTTTGGAATATCAGTCACATATTAAAATATTTTTCAACACAATAATAAAAAAACGAGGTTATACTCACCTCAGTATTCCAGTAATGACTGCCTAAACACTTGCTAACGTATCCTGACTAGGAAGTATTTTTGTATTATTGTTAATTTATAGTTTGCACTCCTGGAGATAATGTTTCTTTATCCAGCAGTCTTTAAGAATTGGCTTCTCATCACCTGTTCTTTCAGAGAGGAGCGGAATGGGATGATGGCGGTTATGAAGACGATGATGGTGGTGATATGATGATGACAGTGAAATTTTAAATGAAAGTCAAAACTTGTAAGACTCCCTATGTGCCAGGCACTGTTCCAAGCACATCACACAGATGAGCTCATCTAGTCTTCAGAGTGACTCTATTACAAGATGCTCTTATTAAATCCATTTTTTTCAGAGGAGAAAATTGAGGCATAAAGAGATGAAGTAACTTCCTGAAGGACACACTTTGCCTATGAAAGAGGCTGAATGTGCAGTCTTTTTACAGCACCTTCTCTATCATTGGAAGCCACATTTTGAGACCATCATGTATATTAGAAAATTTTGTAAGACACCATATGGCAAAATCAGTGGGCTTCTAATATGCAATCTATTTTTTAAATGCCAGATTATTGCTTTTTGTGAACATTGCCATAATTTTTTTTACTTAAAGAGTTAATTTCATAGATGAGAATATACCTCACTTAATTTTATGTCACAAAATAAATGAATATATGTTTTTAAAGTTTAGTATAGCTTTAGTTTCATATTGAAATTTAGGGAAATAAGTGTAGTTGCTATTTTGAGAACTACAAAAGTGAGAAACCATAAAAGAATAGCTATGATCAGAAAAACAACAAGTACAATTTTATTTGCCCTAGAAAAAAATGAGATTTTTCTAAATGGTGCTGGAGATTAAAAATGATTATATGCTTCTTGGATGTTTGTCACAATTACCATATTCTGTTTACAAGAAAATGAAGTAGTGCTTAATGAGAGATTTGTATTTCAGAATGCTGTTCAGTTTCTAATTACCCATATTTTTGGTCCAAGGCAAGGAAATGGCTTGCATAAAAACCATTGAAAGAAAACATTGCTTAACAAATATGAAGGCAATCAAAAGTGTCTCTTATATTACCTTAGTATTCCTGAAAAAAAAAGTTGTGTTTTTTTTTCTGTAGCATATTTTGGAAAGAGTTAAATGCATTTGCAAAAAAAGTGTGGTAACACAAAGATACTTAGAAATTCATTCATTCCTTTATGCATTTATACATTCTAGAATGAATACCTATACTTTGTCAGGTATAGCATTAGGTTTAGGGAGCACAAAGATAAAGGACGTTAGCTTTTTCTGAAGAAACTCAGTAAAGGAGCCATACAAATCAAGGAGCTAATTATATGACCAGGTGATAAGTACTTGGATAAAAATAAAGTGCACCAAGTTAGATACCTAATCTAGGCTTGGGGTCATGGAAGATTTTCTATAGCAGATGCCATCCATGAGTTGAGTCCTGAAGGGTTAGTAGGAATTAGCAGGGCACAGGTGACTTTCATGTCAGACCGGAGCAGCATGTGCAATGGCTTAGAGGTGTGAGTGGGCAGGACCCATTTGAGGAACCTCAAGTAACCTGGCTGGGAAAGGGTAGAGAGTGCAGATGAGCCACAGCAACAAAATGAGAGGCCGGAGATGTAGGCAGGGATAATATCTCAAAAGGCTTCGAGTACTCGCATTGCCCAGACTTTATCTGGACATAAGAACGAGCCCTGGAAGAACTTACCCTAGATGGGGAGCGGCACAGTCAAATGGGGCCTTGAGACAGCGCCTTGCGGAGCCTTGAGAAGTATGTGTCGGAGACTGAGAGATCAGTTTGGATGCTGTTGTTATGGTGCAGAGGAGGACTGGTGGTTACCTGAAATAAAACCATAGTACTGAGAGTATACATTGGTTAGGGTGGACTCAATGCTGTCACAAGCTACCCCAGACCTTCATAGCTTAATACAATAAAGTGTTTTTTCCTCACTCACATACAGTGTGAGCAGGGAAAGGGAAGGTGTCTGTTCCACACTGTTATTCATGGACTCAAACTTATTCCTTCCAGTGGCTCCGCCATTCTTCTAGGACCACATTATCCTTGACTGTGTCCTCTTTATTCAATGTTGCTGACAGAGGAAGGACTAGAGCAAATATTGGACATTGAGGGGAAATTTTAACTTCAAGGACAGGAAATTTCATCAGACATTCTGTCCAGAACTTATTCATTGCTGTACTTAAGCACAAGGGCATCTGGAGAGTAGTCCTTCTGCATGCTCTGGAGGAAAACAAAATGGATTTAATGAGCACATGCCAATATTCAACTGTTTTTGACCTGAGGAATGGCCATTTCATATGGCTCAATATATAAGTAGCAGGTGGAGAGAGAGAGAAAAGTAGGCTCAAAAGATGCTATAAAAGGGGAACTTAGTGACTAAGTGGCTATAAAAGCTGAGAGAATGGGGAGAATATATGTTTATAGCTGGGCTGGTTTCATCATTGGTGGATGGTTGTGTTATCTGTTTAGATAAGGAATGAGGTTGTGCCATTTTTTCTTGTCTGCGATGCTGAAACCTGACCTCCCAGCACCACACGGAAACCCAGGCTGTACATACGAATGCTCAGGTCATATTTGATCCCCAGATCAATGTGTTTCTGAGCCCCTACTGCTTTTGGAGAGAAGATGCTGATTTTTGAGATGTATCCCACAGATCTCTACAAGACTTACTGCTTTAGTGTTTTGGGACCTCTGCTAAAATCTCACTCTAAATAAAATAGCAACATCTCCACCTTCTCTTTTCCTGTGAGCCTATTTATTTTCTTCATGTACTGCCCACACTGGTTCATATTTGTGGTTGGTTGTTTATTGATTGTCTCTTCCTATTTGAATGGAAGCCCCATTTGTCTCACTGCTGTATCCTACAGTGCAATAGAATAGTGCATGGCACATAGTGAGTATTCAACAAGTAATTGTTAAGTATGTGAATGAATCCAAATAGAAATTTCCAGTGGTCTATTGGTTATAATAGAAAATGTTAATATTTTTGAGTATGTATTGATACTGTGGAACAGATACTTTCCTCAATACCTTGCAAGTATTACATCATGTAATAACCCCTATGAGCTAGATACAGCTAATATTTCTATTTTACAGATGAGGAGACTGAAATAAGTACAGCTTACGCAACTTGACCAAACTCTCACAGTTAGTAAATAATAGAGATGAGTTCAGATCTAGGCGTTGGGGCTTCAGAGTTCACACTCTAAGTCATGTGGCTGTTCTTCCATGTAATGTTTGAATGTTAAAGAGTGGAACTGAAGACTGAGGTTAGGGAGTCATCCGTATGAATTTAGATATAAGAAGAGATAAGCCTGCCCTGGAGGTTTTTTCAAATCGAGTTGGAACGTCTAACCTGTATCTGCCAGAGAGGCCAGTGCTCTCCAATTTTTGGAGAGTTTCCCTAAGCTTAACTCTGGGCATCGTTTATTCCACTTGCCTGTTTCCTTTAATTACCTTCAGTTTATTTGTCTCCCCTTCTTGCCTTCTGTGACTGCTCCCCTCTGTCTACCCCACAGCAATGTAGACATGGATTAAGGCTCTCTTTCCCTGATTTTTCCAGAATATCATTCCCAAAGGCATTATAACAGAATTTATAGAAGTTTTGAGCTGAGAGAGAGGAAACACTGAAAAGCTATGATGCAAAGAATATAAAAATTGAACATTGGACAACTCTGTCATTGAGAATGTTTGACATTTGTTACCTTTTGCTCTAGTCTTCCAGGAGTTGTCACCCTCGTTCTTTTCTCTCTTTCTCCTTCATCTCACCCTTTGTGTCCCCCAGCCCCCCAATTCCTGTTAACGACTTATGCTGGAGAGGTTAGTTATCACTCACTGTCCTTTCTGCTTCTAGGACAGGCTCTTAGAATTTCACTTTCAACACTCAATGCTCTCTGTACACCTAAACAAAGAGAATTCTCTTTCCACAGGGAACTCTGATATCTGTTGTTAAAATAATATTTTCCACCCCATTACCAGCTTAGGCACTAGCCGAGGTCATGGAAGTGAATGAAATCCCCCAGAAAGTGTGAGTGACTTGAAATAGGAAGAAATCAGCAATGGATAGAAGGGAAAAGATCACAAAGTAGCTAGAGAGGAAATTTTTGTTGTTAGGTTTTTTTCACATGTGGAGACTTAGGAAAGAGTCCATTGGGGAAAGGGCCAGTGAAAGGAAATGGATGAAGATGAAAGCAATAAAGAGGTCAAGGTGAACCAGGTCCTCGAGAAGGTGAGAAGAGTTAAGAACCCAGATTACGGGCGAATGAATTCACACAGGATAGCAGCACTATGTCTTCCTTCTGGGAAAAGGTACACATTTATAACTGAAAGAGTGTTGAATCCAGAGTCAAATCGAGCTGGAATCAAGACTCTGCCACATTCCTGTTATAAAGCTTTGCCAGCGTGCTTAACTACTCTGACCCTCCATTTCCTCAAATACAGAAAAGGGTAATTCTCCCTTCATAGTGTTACTACAAAGCTTATGTAAGATAACATGTATTAAGCAGGAATCTTATAATTTGTTGATATTTCTGTAATTTGATCCTTGTCTTCCAATTCTTATTCCAGACTGCCTCTAGTGTCATAAATAAGCAAGAGACCATGTCTATTACATTTTTTTCATCCTCTCTAATGGGATTTGTGATTCCATTGTCATTGTCATTTGGAATTTTGAATAAATTTTGAGGATTAACATCAAACTTGTTTCTAACAGGCCAGACCTGGTCTGCATATTTGCTTTGCTTGGCTTTTACTTTCTTTTTAATTTGAAATCCTTCAGACGGGCCAGGTACATTCCATTTCCAGGTCCACATCCTCTTCTCTTATACCTTGCCCTTTGACATATTTTTGTAACCTGCTTGGCCCCCGTATACAATTGAGTTTTCAGACTATGACATAGACCGATTTTCAGTGAAAAAGCTCATACCACTGAAAATTTCCTTGTTGCTAAATCTCCAAATAGGATTTTGTCTTTATTTCATTTGATCTCTTCTCAGCATTTCCTATTATTGATAAACTTCTTAAACTTTTTTTATCTTTCTGTTATTGAACACTATCCTGATTTCTTTTCATGCCTCTACCCACCGACCCTGTCTCTTCTGCCCACTGTTTAAATGTTATAATTTGTCAGTGTATTATATATTGGCCCATTGTCCTTCTGGGTGATCTTATGTCCATGGGCGGCTCAGTGTGTTCAAAACTGGGTAATAACCTTTCCCTTCAAACCACCTTCTCCTTTCATGTTACTTATCATGATCAAAGAAGCCACCAGAAGTTCAAGCCACTCAACTCCCCAAACTGAAACTACCCTTACAGCTAGGAGGGATATATATATATATAACAACAGAAACAGAATTGACACTAAATCAGGAAGGACACTTATCCACATACCTCACCATTGCTCCCCAGATGAAGATCAACTGTGCTTCCCCCATTCACCAAAGTTGGCTTCTCCTTCCTCCCCTCCACTCCTTCTAGTAAGACCCTCCTTACTTTCCCCATGAACTAATGCATGCTAATTAGTCTCTATTTTTCTTTATGGGTAGAACTCAACCTTGATTAGCAGTAGATTATTCTTTTATTCTGCTCTATGCACTAAGTTAGCCTCATCTCCAGCTACTCCCAAGGCTGTAAAGCAGTATTATATTAAATTGTTTGCATTCCCCTGAACACTTCCCTCTCTCAGCTCTGTGCCTTTGCCCACGCTGCTCTCTCAGCCAAGAATGCTCTTTCTCTCAACTCTGTTTACATAGCTAACGCCTATCTGTCCTTCAAAATACAGTTCAGATGTATCCATCTCTGAATGGGGGGTTGTCTTAAATTTCTGTCCTCTTAAGATCATTCCGCAATCTAGTTTGGAATGCTCATTCTACAAATATTTCAGAAGTTTGCATTATTAGGACATATTTTAACATGTACTGTGTATGAATAGAATGACTTGGTATGGTGTTTCTTGCAATCTGGTAAAATGTTTTCCTGGGGAAGAGATACTCCCACAGGATAAGAAGGTACTGAGGAGGAAAGATTTGTAAATCAACACAAAATAACATTCATTGACAAAGGAAAAGGAGGCAACAGCTGTGTAAACAAACAGCTGTGCAAGGAGATGAAAAATGACAGCGAGGAAACATGAACATAGCAAATGGTCTAAAATATTTTTAAAAGCAAGTAAATAATATGAGGAAATGAGTTAAGCCACTGGAAATTACTGGGAGGTTTGAATAGGAAGTAAATAATAAAGAAAGCATTCAAATAAAATTATAGAGAAAAAAATTAGAAAATATTTTATGTATAAGTGAACTTTTAAAATGAAATATGTTTAAGAGATAAATTAACTTTAGCATTGGTGACTTTTTTGTAAATGTGTTTTATATCATACAAATAACATTATAATAATATTAAAAACAGATAAAATTACAACAGAGTTCTAATTTACTGCATTGAAAACAGCAAACTGGATACTCACGATTGTTTTACTTTGCATTTATATGATTACTCAGGTGCCTGACTTTTCAAAGGGAAATATTTAATAACACAAGTAACACATAAATGCACTTGCCTTCTGACAAATGAAAGCATTCCAGATGAAGCTTGTTTTCCTTGACCCTAGACCCCCATACCCACTACTCTCCCCAGAGGCAGCCATTGTTTTCAGCTTAATAGGTATCCTTCTAACATTTTCCCATGCTTCCACATGTATAACTATAGAAAAGATATATCTTTATTCTGTATGATAATCCACTATACAAATTGTGCAAGTAATAGTAATTATGCACTTTCTTCATTTTTCACGTAACACGTCTTGGAAATATTTCTATTTCAATACAAATAGAGCTGTGATATTAAATGAACTGTCTTGTACCCATAGTATGGATATAATTATTTGTTTTGCCATTCCCTTAGTGCTAGACTTTTAGGTTGCTTCTGATTTTCTGCATACTTCAGCAAACATTCATGAACATTTACTTAGTGCCATTGCTCAGCGTCCTCCCTGGCACTGTGGATTTAACAGTAAACAAAACAAAGTTCTCCATATGGACATTCAAGATGACACAAGTAACAAACAAAGGCATACGTATATAATAAAATGTCATATAGTGATAGGCACTATGAAGAGCTGCAACGAAGGCGAGAGACCAGGTAGATGGACGGTCAGGAAAGTCTTTTCCGAGGTAATTTATTTGAGTCAAGACCTAAGAAAAGTGAGGGAGTTTGCTCTGTAAACATCAAGGGGACCAGCTGAGACATGGAAGTGCTGGGTCAGTCAGTGTGTATATTTAAAGTGCCAAATCACCTTCTGAACTATCTGGAACAATTGATACTCCCATTTGAAGCATGAAAGTACCCATTTTTCACACTTTTTCTAATAATTATTAACATTTTTCTTAATTTTTAACAATTAGATATGTGGAAAACTGCTTTTTTGCTGTAGTTTTAATTGGTATAAATTTCTTGTTTGTGAGTGTGCATATTTTAATACATATGTTGGCCCTTTGGATTTGCTCATCTCTGACTTGGCAGTTCCAATTTTATAATGTATCTTTAATTTATTTTACTTCTCTAAAATGTAATTGCTATTGTATAAAGAAGCTATGATGGGTTTTTTAAGACTTTACTTTTTTAGAGCAGTTTCAGGTTTGCAAAAATATTGGGAGGAAAGCATAGTACAAAGATTTTCCTTATACCTTCTACCCACACACAAACAGCCTCTCCCACTATCAGCACCCCCACCCGAGTGGTACATTTGTCATAGTTGATGAACCTGCACCAACACATTATAATCACCTAAAGTCCATAGTTTACCTTATAATTTACTTTTGGTGGTGTACATCATATTGGTTTGGAAAAATATATAATGACATGTTTCCGTCCATACGGTATCATGCAGTGTATTTTCACTGCCCTAAAAATCCTCTGTGTCCCACATACTCATTCCTTTTTCCCCTTCCAACCCGAGCAACCACTAATCTTTGTACTGTCTCCATAGTTTTGCCTTTTCTAGCATGTCATTTAGTTAAAATCGTATTGTATGTGGCCTTTTCCGATTGGCTTTTATGACTTTGTAATATGAGTTTAAGTTTCCCTCCCTCTGTCGTGGCTTGAAGCTCATTTCTTTTTAGTGCTGAATCATAATCCATTGCATGGATTTAATAGTTTCTCTATCCATTCATCTACTGAAGGACCTCTCGGTTGCTCCAAGTTCGGTAATTATGAATGCGCTTGTCCAGGTTTCTGTGTGGACATAAATTTTGGGGGTTTTTTTAGTATATTTTATTGATTATGCTATAACAGCTGTCCCATTATTTTCTCCCCTGTGTCCCCTCCACCTTGAACCCCATCCCATCATCCCCACAATTCTTAGTTCATGTTTATGGGTTGTACGTATCAGTTCTTTGACTTCTCAATTTCCTGTACTATTCTTAGCCTCCCCCTGTCTATTTTTTTGTCAATATTTTCCCACCACCACTTTCCCCAGCCCCACCCACACCCACTACCCACCCTAGTAATTTCTTAGACCCTTTTTATTTCTGTGGTATCAGTTGTAATTTCTCCTCTTCCATTTCTGATTTTATTTATTTGAGTCCTCTCCCTTTTTTTTCTTGATGAGTGGCTTAAAGGCTTGTTGATATTTTTTATCTTTTCAGAGAACCAGCTCCTGGATTTATTGATCCTTTGAATTGTTCTTTTAGTCTCTATGTCATTCAATTCTGCTCTGATCTTGATTATTTCCTTCCTTCTGCTCGCTCTGGGCTTTGTTTGTTGTTGTTTTTCCAGTTCTTTAGACATAGGCTTAGGTTGTTTATTTGAAATGTTTGTGTTTTTCAGGTAGGCCTGTATTGCTATGAACTCCCCTTTCAGGACTGCCTTCGCTGTGTCCCATAGGTTTTGGACTGTTGTTTGTTCATTTTCATTTGTTCCCAGAAACTTTTTGATTTCTTCCTTGATCTCATTACTAACCTATTCATTGTTTAATAGCATGCTATTCAGCCTCCATGAGTTTGAATATTTTTTACTTTTTTCCTTGAAGTTGCTTTCTAGCTTTAAGCCCCTGTGGCCTGAGAAAATGCTTAATATGATTTCAATTTTCATAAATTTGTTGAGGGTTGTTTTGTGTCTTATCAGGTCGTGTATCTTTGAAAATGTTCTATATACATTTGAAGAGAATGTGTAGTTTGCTTCTTTAGGATGAAAGGTTTTATATATGTCAGTTAAGTCCATTTGATCTAATTCATCATTCACTTCCGCAATATCCTTCTTGATATTTTGTTTGGATGATCTATACGTTGTTGACAGTGAGATGTTAAAATCCCCTATAAGTGTGTTGCTGTCTATATCTTTCATGAAATCCTCCAAGATTTTCCTTATATATTTGGGTGCTCCTCTGTCGGATACATATATGTTTACAATGTTTATGTCTTCTTGATGGATTCTTCCTTTGAGTATTATGAATGGTCCTTCTGGGTCTCTTTTTATGGCCTTTGTTTTGAAGTCTATTTTGTCTGATTTAAGTATTGCTACCCTGGCTTTTTTTTCCCGTCCATTTGCTTGGAATATTTTTTTCCAACCCTTTACTTTCAGCCTGTGTAGGTCTTTTGTTGTAAGGTGGGTCTCTTGTAGGCAGCATATATGCAGGTCATGTTTTCTTATCCCTTAAGTTACTCTGTGTCTTTTAATTGGAACATTTAATCCATTTACATTTAAGTTATTACTGCTAGGTACTTATTTATTTTTTTCCCTTTGTACTTGTGTTCCCCTCTCTCTCACTCTTTTTCTTCAGCTTCTTAAAGCAGTCCCTTTAGCATATCTTGCAATGCTGGCTTGGTAGAGGTATATTCTTTTAGCCTTCTTTTGTTTGGGAAACTCCTTATTTCTCCTTCCATTTTAATTGAGAGCCTTGCTGGGTAGAGAAGTCTTGGTTGCAGGCCTTTGGTTTTCATTACTCGAAATATTTCTTGCCATTCCCTTCTGGCTTGTAGTGTTTCTGTGGAGAAGTCAGCTGCTAGCCTTATCGGGCCTACCTTTTATGTTACTGCCTGCTTCTCCCTTGCTGCCTTTAAGATTCTCTCTTTGTCCTTGATATCTGCCATCTTAATTATGATCTGTCTCAGATGGATCTCTTTGGGTTCCTCTTCTTTAGGGCTTTCTGTGCTTCCTGGACTTGTGTGACTTTTACTCTCCTCAGGTTAGGGGAGTTTTCCATCATTACTTTTTCAAACAGGTTTTCTATCCCTTGCTCCTCTTTTTCTCCTTCTGGTATTCCTATGATATGGATATTATTACCTTTCATGTTGTCCTTCATTTCCCTTAACCCCTCTTCGTTCTTTTTGAGCCTTTTTTTCATTTTCTTGCTCTTTCTGGGAGTTTTTTTCTACCATGCCCTCCAGCTCACTGATTCAATCCTCTGCTTCATCTAGCCTGCTTTCGATTCCTTCTACTGGGTTCTTCGATTCAGAAATTGTATTCTTCATTTCCTTTTGGTTCTTGTTGATAGTTTCTATGTCCTTTTTCATGCTGATATAGTTTACAGTAAGTTCCTCATAGTTTCCGTGTAGTTTTTTGTAATCTCACTGAGGTCCCTGCGTTCATTGAACTTCTTTGTAACCATCATTGTGATCTCAATATCTGATAGTTTACTTGCCTCTATTTCATTTCTAGTATTCTTTCTGAGGATTCCTCCTTTCCTTTCGATTGGGGGTTGTTTCTTTGCCCTCCCATTATTTGGCTGCCAGAGCCAAACACAAAACCCAGGAAACAAACCAACGACCACAAAAACAACTGCCCCCAGCAATCCCACTATCAACAGCAAATGAACCAGTATTAATAAGGCTGTAAATACATTAAGACTATTATTAGAAAGGAGAGAAATAAACTATAGTATAAAACCTAGTACCTTAATATGCACCAATTTGATGGACAAGAAATGAATGTTATAAAACTATGTAGTAAAGAAAATACCACAAATCATAGAAAAGACCACAGTGGATTTTGTCTTGGTAGCCTCTAGTATTTACCACTGTTTTTTCTTTCTGGATCCACCTCTGGTGATGTCAGATGTGGACCCTGTGTGACCTTAGGCAGTCTGTTGGAGACTTCCTGGACATAAATTTTCAACACCTTTGGGCAAATACCAAGGATCATGAATGCTAGATTGCATGGTAAAAGTCTGTTTAATTTTGTTAAGAAACCACCAAACTGTGTCCTAAAGTGGATGTACCATTTTACATTCCCATCAGTAATGAATAAGGGTTTCTGTAGCTCCACATCCTCACAGGCATTCGGTATTGACAGTGTTCTGGATTTTGGCTATTCTCATAGATGTAAATGTTATTTTAATTTGCATTTCCTGATGGTTTATGATGTGAAGCATTTTTTTTTTATATGGTTATATCTGGTGAGGCATCTGTGAAAGTCTTTGGCCCATTTTTAATTGGGTTATTTTTTTTATTAATGAGTTTTAAAGAGTTCTGTGTATATTTTGGATAACAGTTCTTTATGAGCTGTGCCTTTTGAACATATTTTCTCCCAGGCTCTGGCTTGTCCTCTTATTCTCTTGATGTTATCTTTCATAGAGCAAAAGTTTTAATTTTAATGAAGTTCAGCTTATCAACTAGATCTTTCATGGATTGTGCCTTTGGGGTATTTAAAAGTCATTGTTATAGCCAAGGTCATCTAGTTTTTCTCCTGTGTTATCTTCTAGAGATTTATATTTTTGCATTTTACATTTAGGTCTGTGATCCATTTTGAGTTAATTCTTGTGAAGGGTGTAAGATTTGTGTCTAGACTCATGTTTTTGTACGTGGATGTCTAGTTGTTCCAGCATCATTTCCTCCATTATATTGCCTTTGTTCCTTTCTCAGAGATCAGCTAACTATATTTATGTCTATTTCTGGGCCCTCTGTTCTGTTCCGTTGATCCATTTGTCTATTCTTTTGCCAATGCTACCCTGTCGTGAGTACAGTAGCTTTATAATAAGTCTTAAATTTGGGTAGTGTCAGCACTCCAACTTTGCTCTTCTCCTTCAACATCATGTTAGCTATTTTATATCTTTTCCCTTTCCTTATAAATTTTAGAATCAGTTTGTTGATACCCACGAAATTGCTAGGAATTTGATTGGGGTTGCAATGAATCTATAAAAAAGTTAGAAAGAACTGACATCTTGACAATATTGAGTCTTCCTATCCATGAATATCTCATATTTCTCAGTTTATTATATCTAATTCCTTGATTTTATTCACTAGAGTTTTGTCGTTTTCTTCACATAGATCTTATAAAGTCCATATTTTGTTAGATATATGCCTAAGCATTTCATTTTTGGAGGTACAAATGTAAATTGTATTGTGCTTTTTACTTCAAATTCCATTTGTTTGCTGCTGGTATATAGGAAAGCAGTTGACTTTCATATATTAACCTTTCATCCTGCAAGCTTGCTCTAATCATTTATTAGTTCCAGGAATTTTTTTTGTCAATTTTTTTTTTATTTTCTACATAACAATTGTGTCAGTTTCAAAGACAACTTTATTCATTCTTTGCCACTCTGTATACCTTTTATTTCCTTACTTGTCTAATTGTGTTAGCAATGACATCCATTATAATATTGAAAGCAGTGGTGAGATGAGACATCCTTGGCTTGTGCCTGATCTTAATGGGAAAGTTTCAAGTTTCTGACCATAAAGTATGTTAGGTGAAGAGTTTTTGTAGATAGTCTTTATCAAGCTGAAGAAATTCTCCTTTATTCCTGGTTTAGCTGTGGATTTTAAAAACTTGATCTTGTCTAAGTCTTTATTGGTTCCAATAAATAATTTTTCAATTGATTCTCGTGTACATCCTAGATAGGTAATTATATCTTCTGCTAATATTGACAGATTTCCCTTATAACCTGATAAACATGCTTCAACTATGTTTCTAAATTTATTTTCTGCTGTAGTATATGTATTGCTATATTGCTAATTTTTTATTTTAATTACATTTCTGATTAGATGATGTAACCTGTATGATGATAATTGCTTTAATACATTTATATATTTTCTTTTGTGACATAATGTATGGTCATTTTTAGAAAATGTCTACTTATGTTTAAAAATAATAGACTATTTAAATTGAACTCTCACTATGATTGTGCATTTGTGAATATCTATTTGAATCATAATCAGTTTTTGCTACGTATATTTTAAAACTATCTTGTTAGGCACATAAAGTTTCCTGAGTATTATATTGTATTATATTGTTCATTTGATCACTGTAAATTGCTTTTTGTTTTTTATGATTTAAAATTTTTACTTTTCATTTTGAACAAAATAATATGTGTACATAGTTTTAAAAAGGAATATTAAAATGGAAAGCAGCAATCCTGCCTCACATTCCCTCAAGTAATGTTCCGAGACTTTCAAATTCTCTAGCTGTTTTTTCTCTTGTTACATTTGAAAGCATCATGCTTAATTGAAATTTTAAATTTTTCCATTTATTTACTGATTTCTTATGGAAAAATAAAGATTTATTTTTCTTCAAATGCTCCTCACAGCATCCCCCACCGTACACACTTTCCCTTTTTTGACCTCTCAGTCCAGATATATCACAATCTACATCAACAGTCCACACTCACCGCAGTATCTACGTAAGGCACTGTTCGCATCTGAGATAGAGGTCTATTCTAATTATTTACTGTGTGGTTCAACTTTTAATTTTTCCCCAGAGCAAATAAAGGTTTTTCATAAAACAGTCGCTTACTCATCTCTAGACCCCACTAGAGCTGCAAATCTTCTTTCATTACTGCCAGCATGTCAGTCTGTCAGGGGCACGTTTTTATTGTTGTTGAGACAACCTTTCAGAAACTATTTTGTTCTCCCACTAGAGCCTGATTGATGGCTGTCAAGTCTGGTTGTGTAGCTGTGTTCCTGGAGCTCCCCTTTATCAGAGTCCATCTGTTGTTATAGGTTTTAATTGCCAACAGCTCTTTCTTATTATCTAAATGTTCTTTTCTTTTTCTTTGTAGCGTATCCTACTCTTAGTTCATAGATGCAATAACTATTTATATTTCCAAACAAACTAATAATAGATTTTTAAGATTTTTTTTCTGCCCCTTGAATACTTCTTTTCCTCCGAATTCTTTTGTTCTTTGGCTTTGTTTCCTGATTCTCATGTTGGAGACTTTTCTTCAGTGTCCTCTAGTCTTGGATATCTGTTCTTGTTTGATGACTGAAAGCTCTGCATAGAGACAACTTCTCGACAGGTGGACTTTACTCTCAGTTGAAGAGAAGGTGGTAAGGCGGCTTTCTTTTGAGTGACTCCCAGTGTCACTATCTACAGGTCTTTCTTTTGATCTGTCAGAGTCGACATTCTGCTTGAGAACCATGAACCTGACTTCCAATGTTGTATGAGTCGAGAATTACCCTGTTTCCCCTGGGTTGTACTGGCTATTTTGGTGGACAGTCACTGTTCCTAGAACCTGACATACCCTCACCCGCACCTCAGCCCTATCTTTAAATAATTATCTTAACTTATCTTAAAATTATTATATAATTTTCTTATCAAGTAAGAATCTGTTCCCTCTCAAATTTCAAAATGTAAGTTATCTTGGTGTTGCTTATTAACTAATTTTTAAAATTTTATCAATTATGTCTCAAATATCACATTAAATTTATTTGTAATATGTGTAGTATTTCTGTGCTTTCTGCTCTGTTCTATTAATATCTTTTTCTATTGCTTGGCCATATTCACTATATTTATTTTTATTTTTAATAATTCATCAGCTGATCTGATTTCACTTGCTTCTTTTTCAATTATTATTTAATAGTTTTCCCTTCATACAGTATACCACTATTCTGAGCTAGGTTATAAAGATTAAAAGGTCAATAAGATAATTCCCTGTCTTCAAAGAGTACACATTCTCAGATGGCATGATCTGTTCATGTTGAGGAGTTTAAAGCAGACTCTTGAAACATGAAGTTGGAAGGAAGGACTAAACTGTTGAAGGAAGAGCTTAAATTGAGTCTTCATATATAGCCAGAATTTCATGAGCACAGTGAATGATGAGCAAAAATGTGGATGTAAAAGTGTGGAAAGGTATAACTGCAGGGATGGTCGAAGCATAGGGTGAGGGCATGAAGGGCAGATGTGTATGACATGGCTGGAGAGATCAGCTGATGACCACTCTTTTATAATTCTAACTGAGTTTTTAAATAATTTGGTAAAACTCAAAACCATTCTTATTAAACTCTTGATCAGGATAACAATTATATTAGTTATGCCACCAATAATTACTGAATTGAGCCAAGTAATGTCATTTGTTGAAGAATGGAGTAGATAAAAGTGATAAAATATACAGTATGGGCTTGTTCTTTAATAGTGTCAATGAAATTAAGAGCATAGTAAATCCGAGATGTGTGTTCCTTTTCAAAGTTAAAACTCAAGGTAGGAAAATTACCTTCCTCAAGAATAATCAGTCAGCTTCAAGAAAGAGAACACAAAATCCACTGGCCTGATTTTATTGGCACTGTGTGTAATTCTTATTAGTACGTGGCCCGCCAGAAAATAAGGAGTTTCCATCAGCCAGCAGAGCCTCGTGGAATAGGATTCATTCTGCACAGCAATAAGGAAGGGATTGTTTATGAGAAACAAAAGGAAACAACTAGAAGTATACTAATTGCTTTAAAATGCTGCTGCTTCCTGGAATGTAGCTCTGGGAACAGTGTGGACATTGGAAAAATTTTCTTATTAAGTTCTAACAATGTTTAAAAGGCAGAAGGGGATAATTCAATAGAGATGGAGAGGTTGACTGTTTCAAAGAGGGAAAATCCACTTTGGACGAGAATTCCTTAGAACATGTGAAGTAGCTGGTTCCATGAACAGAGGGAAAGAGGGAGCACACCTCCTCTTAGAATTGCAACAAGGATAAAATTAGAAGATGTAAAGAAGGAGGTGTCGAGGAGCAGATGTAGAGAGTGAGACAGATTATGTGAATGGCTTTGATCTTCTAAGTATATCCCCTGGACACCTGCATCATGAAATCACTGGAGAGCGCTGGGTAAAAATTCAGGTTTTCTAGCTATCGTTTGGGAACCCCCGTTCAAATGAAGTAGGATACTATCTGCAGGGTGTGTCTGTATTATTGAGAATGAATTACTGTTGCAGGAAGAGAGTAGAAAATAGGGATGGGGAATTTAAAAAGATGAAAGAACTTAAAATGGTCCAAGAAGAGCCTATTTGGAAGTTGGAAAGAGGGAATTTCTGTTGGAGAAGCTGGCTCAGCTCCAAAATATACCATGACTTCTACAGTAAAGTGATTCCACCTAAAAGCCCCACGATCATTTCTGTATTTGTCAGGGCCCAGTAAAAATTGCTAATGAAGGCTGCTGAATCAAGGACATGAATAAACCAGCAATTCCCCTTCCTTGGGGCTTGAGAAATGCACCTTCCATGGCAGAGTTAATAACACTGATAGCTGCATAAAATCCTGTGGACTTGTGTATTCAGAACTTTGGTTTCTCATATTTATGATGAGCCCTGCCAAGATGTCAGGCCAGACTCCCTCTGCTAGTTGGGGCTCAGTTCCATTCTTAGATGCGGCTGCAAGGCCCTTGTCTATTTCATCATCTTTTTCTCTTTGCTCTCACTTGAGCTGTATCAGCAACCTCCAAACTGGTCTTTAGGCCACCAGCCTCTTCCCTCCCCAGAACACCTTCTAACTGCCAGAGTCACCTTTTTGACATAGACCGACCAGTAAACAAATGATGAACTACTCGTAACCCAAATAGTAAGTGCTGTAAGTACTCACCGCTATGAAGTTTCCCTATCACCACAGAGTGAAATCCAAAGAAAAACACACAAGATTTTTTCAACATGCTTCATCTTCAACCACTGCCCTGTCATTTCCACCTTGCTCGTTATAGGAACACTGAATCTTCATCCTGTTTTAGTGCAGTGTTCACCCTTGCCAATGACCAAAGTATCCCCTCTAGTTTAGTTGCTGTCCTTCCCGTTATTTCCCTAAGGAGGTAGGTTTAAATGTCATCTCTTCTCTGTAGCTTTCTTGGACCCCACATCCTCTTCCAAAGCAGAATTAATTCTTTTTAACTGAATTTCATGGTTTTTTACACATATCAAATGTTGCATTTACAATATTCTAGTGCACTCATTTATAATTTTGTTCCCACAACTACTTGAATTTTTTGAGACCCAAAATTTGGCCATTAAATTTTTAATTCTCCAATGCCTGACACATAGGATGTGTACCATCAATTTTAGGGGAATATATTTGAACTTTCACTTCATGTAATCCAAAGTGAAAGAACATAAGAAAGAAGTGTTCTTTAGTGCAAGCAAATTGGGCAACTCTTAGCATCATTTTATAATAACAAACCTTTTTTTATCCATGTTATAGTTACAATATAGTGTTGGTTAATCTGAGTCCTTGTATTGTAAAATCATAGAATTTCAATGGGAAGAATTATTTTAGAAGATCCTTGATTTGCATTTGAGGAAAGCAGTCCTGTGCTTATGTCAGAACTCACAAGTAGCTTTTATCAAAATCTCAACCAAAAACCAAAAGTTTTTTGAATTCATGAGTATTAAATCATCTTTACATTCCAAACAAATAAAATGAAGAGAACAAAATGTACAATGCACTTTAGTTCAAAAGGAATTCCATTAAGGAATCTTAACCTCAGTTTAGGATATAGAGACAGGGGAAACCAAGCTACAAAATAAGAGATAATTGGAAGTTCAAGGAAGATGCGAGCTATCAAGGCCATCAGAAGAACAATAGAGTGGATCTTGATGAATTTCTTCTCTTCAGGTTAATTAACCCTTTTTTTCCTCTTTAATAGGTTTCAGAACCTGCTGTGGTCCAGAAAGACATTTGTGGACAACATGAAAATTTATAACCACAGTTACATCTACATGCCTGCCTTTTCTATGAAGACAGGAACAGAGCCATCCCTCCGGGTTTATTACACACTGTCAGATGTCGGTGCCAATCAAACAGTGCTCTTTGCTAACCCCAACTTTCTGCGTAGCATTGGAAAATTCTGGAAAAGTAGGGGAATTCATGCCAAACGCCTGTCCACGGGACTTTTCCTGGTGAGCGCAGCCCTGGGACTCTGTGAGGAGGTGGCCATCTATGGCTTCTGGCCCTTCTCTGTGAATATGCATGAGCAGCCCATCAGCCACCACTACTATGATAATGTCTTGCCCTTTTCTGGCTTTCACGCCATGCCGGAGGAATTTCTCCAGCTCTGGTATCTTCATAAAATCGGTGCACTGAGAATGCAGCTAGACCCCTGTGAGGACACCTCAGTCCAGCCCACCTCCTAGGGACAGGGGGAAAAGGAAAAATTAAGTCAGGGTATTTTTGTTAGGTTTTCTACATGACGGCAAAAGGAAATAATGATGTCGTTTCATGGATTTGCACGGGTTACTTGCAAACAACCATCACCACCCACAGGAAACTCTACTTTTAATGTTGGCTTGGAGGACAAAGAAGAAGTAAAACCTCCTACGAAATATTTTATAGCACATTGTGGATTTGCAACTAGTAACATTCTGATGAAATAATGTTGGTAAAGCACATTTACGTGGTTTAAATCGAGAAGGTTCGGTTCACAAATAAGACGGAACTCTAGTTGTTGAAGTGGAGGAGTTACTTAAGGATAATAAAGGAAATGCCAGGGCAAGGTGTTACTGGTTGTCAATAAAGACTGGCTTAATTAAAAATAAAAATTAAAAAAAAGCTACATATGAAAACTGAGATTAGAACCATAGGTTTTAAAAAAATTATTATTTATTTTTGCTCTATTTAGGGGCAGTAAGTGGGTGATGAGATAGATTTTTAAAAATCTAAGGATACAAAATACTACAGCTGATATTGTGATTTGTTGAACCAAGTCTATGTTAGCTATAGTCTCCTCCCATTTAAAAGTGTTAAATAAGAATTGCTTCCTCCCCTTTGTCAAGTCTACTTAGACAATGTGAAGCCTTGTTGAATTTAGACTGTGTTGATTCATAGTCTGGATAACATGAACCACTTTTCCTCCTCCTCAGAATTTAGGACATAAATTCAATTTTAGGTCTGCATTTTGTAAGCCTGTTTGCATTGTTGTTATTTTGTGCAAAAAGACTACAATGTGAGTGCATTATTTATTTGCAAACTATTTGCATAATCGTCTTCATAGCTTAATGTTCGCAATGGTGTAAACTGAGTCTCTGGAAGACAGACTGGAAGCTCCATCCCTTTTCAATCTACCATGGTGTATTCACTTTGAGATAAAGCATATACACACATACATACAAGAATTCATATGTTCATGCCCACACACACAATCAGTTAAACAAAGCTCATTCCTGTGCAACTATGAAAGCTGAACCCACATAGCCTGGTATTTAAAAAAATCTGTAACCAGTGTTGGAGAGCTACAAATGTATTATGTACTACCCTCTACCCCCAACGTAAGATGAGCCAGCTTCCTGGTTGCTGTGCACAGTGCTCATACCAGCATGCGACGTAAGCCTTACTGCCAAACGCTTACCCCGAATGAACAGAATCGTTTTACTCATTCTGACTCCCCAGAGTGGGCCCAGTGTTGAGTATGCTCATACAAGGCAGATTCATACAAGTGAAGGGATGTAAGTCAGTAGCTGTCTAGTGCCTCAGTAGCAGGTAGGACAACTTAGAAAGCCAAACTGACAGACTACAAGCATCTAAATGTGTTTACATGAGAGAAAGGTAAAGGAAGCCTTTCATTGTCATTGTCTTTTGGGATGCCTTAATCTAAAAGGAGACACTGGAAATCATTATCTTTATTTTTTTTTAAGTATTGCCAAAATTTAGGTAAACTGTGCCAAAAAGTTTCATTTTTTAATGGTAGAAACTTAGTATACAACATAGATTAAAACACGTGGCAGTTTTTAGTAAATTAATTTAAAAGCTATCAAGATAACAACACCCTTGGAAGATATCTATATCATTGGAATAGGAAATTTCTAAATAAGATTGAATTTTGAGGTTATTATAGAAATTAGCAGTTGAAATACAACTGGTTGACATAACAGATTATGCTGATACTTAGTTAAAAATTTGAGGATCTTGATTCTGTGCAGAACTGAATTGCTATTTTGATCCTACATGGCAGCAAAAATGTAGGGAGAATGTACTATTGAGTGAGCTGTGTTAAATATTCACTGTGTGCAATCCTGAATATATCTCCTCTCTTGAGCTATTGTTATTATTTAATAATTACCTTAAAAAGGAGTACATTTTAACCTATACACTTCATCAGAAATATAAAAGGGCTAATGAAAAACACATACAAATGTTAATGAACTGTCACTCAAATTAGTGCTTTAATTGTGAAAATTGTTAAAATGTAATTAATGAGCTACATAAAGCCAATGAATCACATTTCCATTGAAAGTATGCCTGGAAATCTTACATCTTGTGATTCCTGAGATAGATTTGTGCAGTATGTTTGTACAATGTTTAGTCCATAAATCTGTGGCTTCTGAAAGGCAAAACTGAAATATCCTAAACCGATAATGTTTACTTGGATCAGTGTTTTTCAAACGAGGTGACTCTCCTCCATCTGGTGACATTTTTTATTGTCATTATTTAGAGGATATTACTGACATCTAGTGGGTAGAGGCCAGAGGGATCCTGCAAAACACTCAAAATGCATAGGTCAGATCCCCACAAAAAAGACTTACTCAGGCTAACATGTCAGTAGTGCTGAGGTTGAGAAACTCTGGATAAGACCAAAACATTTTTTTTGGTATATTTTATTGATTATGCTATTACAGTTGTCCAATTTTTTTCTCCCCTTTATCCCCTCCGCCCTGCACCCCATCCCATTATCCCCACCCTCTTAGTTCATGTCTGTGTGTTGTACGTATCAGTTCTTGGGCTTCTCAATTTCCTATACCATTCTTAGCCTCTCTCCTGTCTATTTCTTTGTGTGTGTGAACATTTTCCCACCACCACTTTCCCCAGCCCAACCCACCCCCACCTCCCACCCTCAGTCCTTCCCCCATTTGGCTTTGTCCATGGGTACTTTATGCATATTCCTTAATGACCCTTCCCCTCTTTTTCCCCTGTTATCTCCGCGCCCCTGGTTACTGTCACTTGGTTTTTTTATTTCAATGTTACTGGTTATGTTTGCTTGCTTGTTTGTTTTGTTGATTAGGTTCCACTTATAGGTGAGATCATGTGGTATTTGTCTTTCACTGCCTGGCCTACTTCACTTAGCATAATGCTCTCCAGTTCCATTCATGCTGTTGTGAAAGGTAGTAGCTCCTTCTTCCTTTCCGATGCATAGTATTCCATTGTGTAAATGTACCATAGCTTTTTGATCCACTCATTTACTGTTGGGCACTTAGGTTGCTTCCAGTTCTTGGTTGTGAATTGTGCTGCTATGAACATTGGGGTGCATAGGTTCTTTAGAATTGGTATTTCAGGATTCATAGGGTATAATCCCAGCAGCGGAATTGCTAGGTCAGAAGGCAGATCCATTTTTAGTTTTTTGAGGAAATTCCAAAGTGTTTTCCACAGTGGCTGTACCAGTCCGGATTCCCACCAACAGTGCACTAGGGTTCCCTTTTCTCCACAGCCTCGCCAGCACTTACTGTTTGTTGATTTGTTTATGATGCCCATTCTGGCTGGTGTGAAGTGGTATCTCACTGTGGTTTTAATTTGCATCTTTCTGATGGCCTGTGGTGCTGAGCATCCATTCATGTGTCTCTTGTCCCTGAGTATGTCCTCCTTGGAGAAGTGTCTCTTAAGGTCCTTTGCCCATTTCTTAGTTGGGTTGTTTGTCTTCCTGGAGTGGAGTCGTGGGAGTTCTTTATGTATTTTGGAGATCAAACCCCTGTCCGAGGTATCATTGGCAAATATATTTTCCCATGCAGTTGGTTCCCTTTTCAATTTTGCTGATGTTTTCATTAGCCATGCAGAAGATTCTTATTTTGATGAAGTCCCATTTGTTTATTCTTCCCTTTATGTCCCTTGCTCTAGGGGACATATTGGTGGGAATATTGCTGCATGGCATATCTGAGATTTTGCTGCCTATGTTCTCCTCTAGGACTTTTATGGTGTCACAAGTTGTATTTAAGTCTTTTATCCATCTCGAGTTTATTTTTATGTGGGTGTAAGTTGTTGGTCGAATTTCATTTTTTTGCACAGAGCTGTCTAGCTCTCCCAACACCATTTGTTGAAGAGGCTATTTTTACTCCATTGTATGCCCCTGACCCCTTTGTTGAATATTAATTGACCACAGAGACATGGGTTTATTTCTGGGCTCTCTGTTCTGTTCCATTGATCTATGTGTCTGTTCTTATGCCAGGACCAGTCTGTTTTGATTGCAGTGGCCTTGTAATATAGTTTGATGTCAGGTTTTGTGATCCCTCCTGCTTTGTTCTGCTTTCCCAAAATTGCTGCGGCTATTCAGGGTTGTTTATGGTTCCATATAAATTTTTGAAATGTGTGTTCTATATCTGTGAAATATGTCAGTGGTATTTTAATAGGGATTGCATTGAATCTATAAATTGCTTTGGGTAGTGTGGACATTTTGATGATCTTAATTCTTCCTACCATGAATATGGTATATGCTTCCATTTATTTGTGTCTTCCTTAATTTCTTTCTTCAGTGTTCTATAGTTTTCTGAGTACAGGTCTTTTACCTCCTTGGTTAAGTTTATTCCTAAGTACTTTATTTTTCTTGTTGCTATAGTAAATGAGATTTTCTTCCTGATTTCTGATTCTGAGATTTCATTATTGGTGTACAAAAATGCATTTGACTTCTGAATATTGACTTTGTATCCTGCCATTTTGTCAGATTCACTTATTAGGTCAAATAGTTTTTTTTGTGGAGTCTATAGGGTTTTCTATGTACATTATCGTATCACCTGCAAACATTGACAGTTTTACTTCTTCCTTTCCAATTTGAATGCCTTTTATTTCTTTTTCTTGTCTGATGGCTGTGGCTAGGACTTCCAATACTATGTTGAATAGAAGTGGTGAAAGAGGACATCCTTGTCTTTTTCCTGATCTTGGTGGGAAAGCTTTTAGTTTGCACCTTCACTATGATGTTGGCTGTAGGTTTTTCATATATAGCCTTTATTATGTTGAGATCTGCCCCCTTTATTCCCACTTTGCTGTGTGTTTTTATCATAAATGGGTGCTGTACCTGTACCCGTACCCAAAATGCTTTTTCTGCATCCGTTGATAATGATCATGTGATTTTTGTCTTTCCTTTTGTTTATGTAATGTATTACATTTATTGATTTGCAAGTATTGTACTATCCTTGCATCTCTGGGCTGAATCCCACTTGACTATGGTATATTATCTTTATAATGTATTGCTGGATGCAATTTGCCAATATTTTGTTGAGGATTTTAGCATCTGTGTTCATCAGCGATATTGGCCTATAGTTTTCTTTCTTTGCTGTGTCTTTATCTGGTTTTGAGATTAGGATGATGCTGGCCTCATAAAAAGAATTTGGGAGTTTTCCCTCTTCTTGGACTTTCTGGAATAGTCTGAGAAGGATAGGGGTTAGCTCTTCCTTAAATGTTTTGTAAAATTATCCTGTGTAACTGTCTGGTCCAGGCCTTTTGTGTGCCAGGAGTTTTTTGATTACTGCTTCAGTTTCACCAGCTGTTATCAGACCAAAATATTTTGATTGTTGCATATTGTCTTCACTTAAGGATACAAACACATGCTTATGTCATTAAAAGTCTGACTATAAGTCAATGTGAATATTTTCTTAGAGTAGATTAAAGTTGGGGATTGCTTTACCATGACAATTTGTAGGTATGGTGTACATATTTCCTTTTATGTGGTTAGATAGTTATAACTAAACCTAAGATTGCAAGTGTGTGCTTATCTGTGTGTGTGTGCATGTATGTGTGAATAGACTTATGCATCTCTATCCTTATTAAAATATATGTGTTCCTAAGTGAAGATCTCTCTAGAATTAGCTTGCAGAGTACTCTGGACTACTGTAGTACTATTAAGAAATTGATTTCTAAACTCTCATTATTTTATTTTGTTTTTCTGAAACTGAGGACTTCAGAATTGTGCCTCATACTTTGCCAAATTTAGTCAATTATATTTTTATATTACTGACTCTTAAGTATTCTCCTGAATATCAGAAGATATTCAGGTTATGGTAGATGCGTCCAATAAGAAATGTTTCATCACTTTCAATGCATCTGCCAAGAGAGGGCATCACTCTCAAATATCAGTCTAATTTTTAAAGTTTTTTTAATGACAAAAATTAGGTTTCTCCATGGGGGCCAAAAAGGGGCTAAAGGGACAGAAAATGCATTCCCGATGAGACTATTAGCTCCAATTCGAGAATTGTGTTAGATGCTGAGCATGAATGAGGGTGACTTCTGTTTAATTTTTATTATACTTCAGTAAAATAAAGATAGGCAAAGGATTAAGTCATTCCATAAGAAAGAAAAATTACTTATTTTTATTTTTAAAATTTTTAATCGAATCTATTGGGTTGACATTGGCTAGTAAATTTATATAGGTTTCACGTGTACAGTCCTGTACTACATCATATGTACACTGTATTGTGTATTCATCACCTGAAGTCAAGTCTCCTTCCATCACCATTTATCCCCGCCTTTACCCTGTTCTACCTCCCCTCACCCCCTTTCCCTCTGGCAGTCACCGTACTGTTGTCTGTGTCTATGAGTTGGGATTAAGCAAAAATAATAATAATTTTTATATGAAAGATTTTTTATATGGAAGAGGACATTGGGCACATAACCTTTATATAGAATACTTGACCAGCAGTTTATACAACATTGTGCATCTAAACTGCAATCAACACAAGAAAATTAGGAGTGCTTCCTTAATTTTGTTTCTGTGTTTAGTTCACTTTTAACCATTTTAACAAATGTAAATGATCCAAAATGATCCAGATGATCCCAAATGGCAGATGTTCTGACAATACTCTGTATTTGGCTTTGTGATGTTTCCTGTCCTTCTTTTGGCTAAAAACTATGTTTAGGTTAAATATAAATTATGCCTGAAGCAATGGACAATATGGCTTAAAAAGTCTACTTGGAAAATAGCTGAAGAAATCCTAGAATTCTAAATTTACCAAAAATATTCTTAGATTAGTTGAAAGCTTTACACAGGTATTATAAATTATTCCAAATGGAAGCAATATCAATAGCATCCCTCTTGGCGGCAACAATGGTAGTTGTGTGTCTGTTCTTCATAAACTCTTACTTCTGTGTGTGGAAAATTGGTCATGTATGGTTTTAATTTTTTTATTTAAAAATATTGACTTTGTGAAATTTTTTAAGTGGCAAGCCCTTGTTAAGAGGAAGATGTGTCACAGCCCACTGAAATCTGTACGAAATTCTTATTGTGTTACATGAAAACTTTCTTACCAGAACCAGGGTTCATATCTGTTTCATGTTTGCAGGATTCCAAAGATCAAAGCTATGAGGACTTTTGTGTGAACTTGAGGACAAGTATGTGGAGAAATAAGGACTGAGACCAAAATTGTGCTTCGTGTTTCTTCATCTTCCCTGTGTAGGCAGAGGTTGACTGTCCCATTTATACGACTGCTGATGGGTATGCATCAGGGCTGGAAGTGGGTGCAAAGCTCTAGGTACCCTCAACTGAGGCGAGGTCTCTAACCTTATCAAAAATAACTATAAATATGACCAGCAGTTTTGACAGCTTCAGTCCACTGTGTGATAAGGAGTGGATGAGGCAAGGGGAAAGGAGGAGACCACCTTGCTCTCAAGCTCTCAGCATGCAAAGGATCAGAGAAGTCTCTACTCCTGACCTTAGCTTTCAAGCACTGTCTATCTCCGTCCAATCCCATGGAAGTTGGCTTCACCCTGGAGTTGAGCTAGTAGCCTTGTGACTAGAGAGCTAGTGTGGAAATTTGCTGAGAAGCTTAAAATTTTACACTGCCTTAAATAGTTTTTTTGTTGTTTTTGGTGATTTTTTTTTCTTACACTTGTACTCTCTAAATTTGGGGGTCTTGTGACAGAGTTCTGGTCACCCTGACCTAATTATGGCCCTGCCGGTGATTATTCAAAGTGGAGCTTTTCCCCCCATTCAGATGGATTTTCTGAGTCCTTGAAGGCAGGGAAATAGCCAATATTCCACCAGTTCCTATAGTGCCTTTTTTAAGGCCCTGGAGAAGAACCCAAAGGAATCCTGAAGCCTAGAATGTCTGTTTATAAACTAAATATGAGGCCATAATATTTAGGTTAGGCGAGTGGAAGAAGATATATATGAACCTACAATTGCCATAACCTTTTTTTCTTCCTGTCCTAAGAAAATGGGTACTCTCGGCATTACCCCCAGCCTAGTCTTGTCATTTGAGTTTTTTACATACGTCTTAGAAGTGAGAGATCAAAGCAAGTGCATGAGCAGAAAGTTCAAACACGACACAGCCTCCGCTCGCCGTTGCAATAGGAAAATACATGGTTATGTTTCCTTCTAATTTTCTTCCTTCTGGTGCCAGCATTTCTGATTTTTTGTATCTCTAACAAATAAGGAATAAATAACATTATAAATTGGCTTATCATACCTGTGAGCATTTGTGTGGTAGCCAAGGCCTGTAACTATAACTTTTTTAAAGCACAAAAGATGAAATATATTTTGTTTATGATTTACCTACCTCCTCTGTGTTCTTATTGATCTATACAGTGTGCTGAAATTCTTTCTGATTTTGTTTTCCTATTGAAGTCGTGGGATGTAATCAATGTTGCAAAGCTGTCTAGGAGTTTTATGGAATAATACCCAACTATATTGATCATGTCTCTCTGCTTTTATGTAATTATATTTTCTCCAGATAATTGTTATTTTTAAAAACTTATGCTTCACAAGATACCAATGAACATCTGCAAGATGTGATGTTATCCAGGGTAGAAAAAATTAAGAGTCATATATGTCTGTTTTTCTCTGCACAGTAAGAGAATGGAGAATTATAGTATTAAAAATGGTTTAACCAAGATGAAGAAAAAGAGGAAGATAAAAATCAAGGTTTTAATTGTGATGGACCATTCAGAGGGATCTTAGAAGGTGGCTAAGCAGAGAACACAGAGGCTTTTGTCCTTGAGTGCAGTCCCCAAAATAGGACCCTTTCAGACATTTTAAAGGCAATATACTGTCTTGCAGTTGTTAGGACTAATGATGGAAGATGCTGGAGGAAGAAGTGTGAGAGCCAGATTGTGAGACACTTAGGGAAGAAACCAGAAGAAGGGGACCTGTTTATCAACCAGGACCCTCACAGTCTAAGTGCTTCCCCCCTTCCTGTCCCTCTCCAAGTTCTGCTCTCCTTGGTACTTGAGCCTGGATATGCAAATGCTCCCATTTTCCTATTCCTCTTTCATTTCCACTTTGACACATACTTCCAAAAGAAGATCATTATTTAAATCTCCTGTCATGATGAGGCAGCAATAGTAGGAAGCATTACCATGAACTTGATGCTTTGAAACATGGTCACTCGTCACCTTATGCCATAAAAGGCTTTTATATTTATTACTATGTAAGGGCACCTAGATGTGTTTTCTCCCCTATGCTCTTGTGTGCACACACACAGACACACACACTGCATTATCTGTGCCCACTGGAAAGAGAAAGGTGGCTGAGCTGGTAGAGGGTGGCAGAGGGTGCCTTAACGTTTTCTGGCTTGGCTCCAACTTTCCTAGCTATTTTCTTCATGTACCCTAGTGACTTTAGAGATGTAACCATGTCTGTTTGAAGTTGTGTCTTTATCATCAGCAAGAACTCTTGTAGTGAATGTGACTATTTTATATCAATGCACAATAGTATGTAGGCCTTGGAGATGTCTGATAACAGTATGTAAATATCCTTCATTGAAGCTATAGAGCCTTCTCATAGGGAACTCCTTAGGTGATAGCTGCAGGAAGGTGTGTAGATTAAGAATGTTTTCTCCAGTGTCTTCTAGCATTCATAGAAGCAAAGAATCAATCTGCTTCTGGTTCTCATCTGTTCAAAACCACCCATCTCCTGGGCTTCCTTGTTGGTAGATCGATGTAGCCATCCCCTCATAAATTACAGGCTTCACGATTTGGGATGACTGATGGCCACAGGGGAACATCAGAGTCAGAGATACTAGAGGGAAGATGGAGACAGCAGACAAGGAGAGCTCTAGTGCAAAGCTTGCCTAATTTTTAAAAAGTCTGGAATATTACTAGAACTCTAGTTACCATACAGCAGAGTTGTTCTGAAAAGCTTTGAAAAAGAAATTTTTTCCTTGATCTCTAATTTGATTATTGCACACTATATATTATTCCCCAGGTGTGCAAGCTGTTCTCTAAGAGCAAATTTGCAGAGACTGGAGATAAGGGGAAGACTGAAAAATTCAAATCTTTATCTTTTTCATGCAATATAGTCTACCAGTCCACAAATGCAATAACTCTGGAAAAAGTTTTAGCTTAGAATATAAAATGAAATGATCTTTAAAGTGTACATGGAAATACCTCCTCCTAATTATGCCACACTCTGCTGGCAAGAGGTATAGGGAAAGTCAGCGCTCTTCACTTATTTATTTATTTTTTCATGTAAAATAAAGCGGGTAAGAAAAAAACTTTAATTGGTACTTTTTATAGTGTGACTTGAAAAAAACAGTACCTATCGTTGTCGATTCTACTGAAGTGTTTCTTTCCACAGAATCTGAATGCAATGTGATAGGAGGAGGTTTGCTGTAAAAACATGTCTTTTTCTTTGGTGTGTTCATTGTAATTATGGCTGGTAGTGAGAAGGTTCAGTAAGTCTCAACTTCTCTACCTCCCTTACTTGGAGAAAAGTTGGAAATGTACCCTGTGAATAAAATGATTTTTTTAAATAGCTTGTGAAGTCTTTTTATTTCCCAGAAGCATACGGGTAAATCCTATATCCTCCTCTTCTGTTCGTCCTTTATTTTGTTTCCGTATCAGTAACACTGATTGTTTTTTTCTTCTGGGTGAAAACTCATGCTGCTTAGTGAGAAAATTACTTTAGAAATACAGAATTACAGATACCATAAATAGAACACAAGAACACTTCCAGTATCTCTTATGTAGGTGAAAGAAACTATCTGTTGGGCAAGGTAAAATAGAAAGAAAATTGAACATTTGTTTAATATGACATATGTACACAAACTTACTTTTTACAACAATAAAAATTTTCCTTTGTGTAATAAGTCAACATTAGCATGTGTGTCCTAGAGATGCTTCAATACATTACTAATAAGATTCAAAACATTTAGATTCTCCTTCCACTCATATGGGTGACTTTCACAAGCCCAGTGTGCCTTGATCTCTGAATTATTTAGATAATTGCTTCAAACTCCCATTTCCCTTGGGCTTTAGTGACCCAGTTCTGCCAGATGCTTTCTCAGACAGAGGGACATCAGGAAAAATGACCTTGGTCTATCCTAGATCATACATTTCTCCCCAGAAATTGATTAAGGTGCTTTAAGCAGATCTTGTTAATTCTTTGATTTTATTATCACATAACAGCCTTTGGGTCTATAGCTATTTTAAGAAAGTACATTCGATTACCTAATGTTCAGTTTCCATGATGTTTAGCTGAATCACTTGGGAGGGGAGGCAGAGCTGTAGTATAAATGTGGATACCCTAACCTGTTCTCAGACCATATGAGGGAAACAGATTTAACTTGTTTTCAACAACTATCATTAAGTACAAAAAAATCTAAGTATTACCGAGTCCTGCTGTTCTACTTTGTTTCAATTTAAGCATGCAAAAACAGATATTAAGAATCCAAAGGCATTAATTACTCAAGAATTCGTAAACCTAAAATGAGGGTAATTACAAGTCACAGACTATATTTTTACTTGAAAACTTTTTATTTTGGATACACACTCAGATTCTTGGTGATATGAAAAACTAAAGATATAGGCTGATTAAATTGAATCTTGTGAAGTTAATTGTGAATGAACAGGAAAATGTGGGATGAAAGAGAAGCCATATCTAATACTACTTAACATTTATAAATCTAAACCATATTATCTCGTTTCTGGGACTTTGAAGCTATGGGGAAACAAGCCCTTTGTCATTTCTTTTATATAGAAAGAGTGAAAGTTATTACTTTTCTTCACAAGAGTCATACTTTCCAGACATAAATTCAAAAACCTCAATATTTGTGAATTTTTCAGGATAAACAGTGCAATCAAAAGTTAGATTACAAAGCAATCAAGAGTTTGTCTTAAGGTAGACTTCAGTCAAGAAGACTCCAAGCTTTTGTTTGCAGAAAGGGGGACAGTAAGAATGGAGTGTGAATATTTATTTGGTGGGCCCACCATGATCAACTTCCCACCGGGCAGACTGCTGGTTTTTGACTGAGGGGTCAGCACTAGGCTTGCTGTTACTTGTTGGGCACTCAGCGGTGGTGGATGCCAGATGATTGATCCCATGCACAACCTCCACATCTGCTACCGAAACCATTTTGTATGGAAGTCCACTGAGAAAGCAGTGGGATGAGAAAAGAGATGAACTGGTATCCGGTCAATATACCGGATAGAATGGTCAATGCCTTTGAGAGGTCTGAAGTGATTATCAAAGAGCATGCAGCAATTTCTCTCCCTGAAATAGGCATTGATTATGGGTTTGCTTTTCCTGTCCTCAATCCTTCTGCCAGCACTGGGCATCCATGAACTTACAGAATGTCTTACTTACCATATTGGGATCCTGTTATAACATGCAACATCCTTTTGATTCAGGGACACATTTAATAGCAAAAAGAAGTGTAGAAAGGAAATTATGGAATTAACAAGTGTTGTTCTTTAGTAAATCATACAGAGCATTCATTTTCGATGAAAGTGATATTGCCTCCACAAGAAAAAATGGTTTTAGGAGGCAAAACAATTTTAAATATTACAATGATTAAGGGAAAAAAATCTCAAAAGTTTCCTTTTGGGTAAGGGTAAGGGAATAATGAAAAAGGAGAAATGGGTGAAATTTTAAAAAAATTGGATAAAATTTATTTTAATTCTATAAATTGGTAGTTAGGCCAAGAGGCTTGATCAGATTCAAATTTAATTTTTTGGTCAAGATAACTTCAGTAGGTAGTGTTGCTTTTATTCAGCAACCTAAAATTAAGAATTTACAGAGTGAGCAGATTATATACAATACAGGTTTGGGATTTTTAAACTTCAATTTCAAGGAACAAATATCACCAAAAGGAAGTATACTTGCTGGTTTCTGTACTTTCTGGACATCATTAACACTGGAAGCATGATTGTGTAAACGGGTATTCAGCTAGGGTGTAGAGACTGCTTTACCATGCTGACCTGGTCAGATCTTTTAAAGTCCATCAAATAGAAAATTCTAATACCAAGGCTACCCCTTCATCCCTGTTTTCATTCACTCAGTTATTTAATTCACTGAGTAAGCAATCTGAAGCTTCTGAGCCTCTCATTTGAACAGGCTTTTTAAAGTCTAGGAACATATTCTTTCACATGGTCACATGTTTTTTTGGTAAACTAGACACAAGACATTTTAACCACAACCTGATAATGATTGTGTCTTTTTCATTTCAACTTCTCCTCTGTCACACTTTTTTTGTGCTCAGTAGTGTTGAAGTGGTCACAGGCATTTTTAGAATCTGGCTAAGGGGAAATTGAATTGGAAGATCTATTCAGTGAGAGCTGGGAGTAAATGAAAGTTAAGAGACATGCTGATCTGGAAGCAGGTGCCTTACAGGAAGTTGGCAGGGCCTAACCGAGACTCATTTGAAGGACCATGTGAGAGAGAATGTCTTAGGAGGGTGTGGTATGATCTTACAAAATGTGGTGTATGTTTCAGACAGTGATCAATTTCTCCCATATTTATTGTAGATATTTGGATAATACTTAGAATACTTGGATCTGGGGACCAAGGGATAGAAATAGAAATGACTTCCACAAATTAAGTTGTGCTTTTATTATTGTTTAATTTGAAATGTTTTTGAATTACCTTATAATTCTTCTTTGACCCAGGTGTTTTTAGAAGTTTATATTATAATTTCCAAATATATAGGGATTTACTGGTACCTTTTTAATCTTTTCATCTCTTTTTAATTTAACTTTATCATGATCACAAAATATACTATGATTTTAATTTTTCAAAATTTACTGAAACTAGTTTAATGGCCCAGCTTCAATGAGTACTTCAAAAGAATGTACATGCTTCAGCTGTCAGCCGTGGTGTACTGAACATCTACACTAGGTCAAGTGTGTCCTCACTGACTGTTAAAGTCTCCTAGCATGATATGCCCATTTCTCCTTTAGTTCTATGACTTTTAGCTTTATGTACTTTGCAATGCTGTTATAAATACCTACACTGAGGAGTCCGATTTTATGCCAAACAACTAGATGTGACACTTCGTGTCTGACCAGACCTCATGTGGAGAGCGGCCCTGCCCACACAAAATTTGTGCACAGACAATGCGTCAGTTTGACGCATTGGAGTGAACTGCAGGCAAGAACTCATGACCACCTGGGACAGCCATTCTCATATGCATGCCTGCATTCCTAGCCCAGCACCTTCATCTGAAGTCCTCTCTATCACAGATTTCAGCTGAGGTACTTTTCTCCACTTTGACTCAGTCTGTACCTTTTCACTCCTAGCCTTTCCCTCTCTCCTTCCTCTTGAGCCACACGTCCATAAAGATGTGGGAGCCTTTAGTTTAGGGCTTCTCGATGGTGAGACAATTCTCCCATGTATGCTGTGTCTACCTGACTCTCGCCCAGTGCCACGGGGAAAAATAAAACCCTGTTTTTTAAAAAATTGTACTTTTCAATTACAGTTGACATTCAATATTATTCTGTATTAGTTTCAGGTGTACAGCATAGTGGTTGGACAATCATATACACAAAATGCTACCCCAGTATTTCAAGTATCTACCTGGTACCATACATACTTATTAAAATATTGTGGACTATATTGCCTGTGCTGCACTTTACATCCACATGACTATTTTGTAACTACCAATTTGTAACTACCAATAATCTCTTCCCCTTTTTCATCCAGTTCCCCAACTCCTCTCCTCCTGGCATCCATCAGGCTCTTCTCTGTGTCCATGAGTCTATTTCAGTTTTGTTTGTTCGTTTATTTTGTTCTCCATGGTGCCTGTTTTTGCCTCCTGCTTGCAATACCACGGTAAGTGAATATGCCTTAATTGTTACCCTCAGTTTGCCTCATTGTCCTGACCACCTCGACACCTGATTGCTTCAAATACACACTTAAGATATGTTTCTTCATGAATTGACCATTTTTATGAATATTAATGTGTATAAAATTATAAATAAATATTAAGATAAATATATAAAATTCCCTTCTGATATTGCTCCTTTTGAAACGTACTTTGTGTGACATTAATAAGGAACTATGAGATTTCTTATTATTAATATTTTCATGGTACATTGTTTTCACCTTTTTACTTTCACCCTATTTTGTATTTATTTATTATGATTTTTATTTTTGATTACTGGTCAACAAAATTATACAGGTTTTAAGGGCACAATTCCACAACGCATCATCTGTACACTGTATTGTGTTTTTACCACCCCAAGTCGAGTCTCCTTCCACCACTGTTTATCCCCCTGATACCTCCTTCACCTACCTCCACCTGTACTTATTTTTTAAATGCATCTCTTGTAAACAACATATAGTTGGATCTTGTTTAGTTTATATCTGTTTTGACAGTGTCTACCCTTAATCAGAATGTTTAGCTCTTCTATATTTGATACAATCATTGTATGGCTAGTTTTAAATCCACCACATCTTGCTGTTTGTTTTCTGTTTCTTTTTCCTTAAATGCCACTTTCTTGCTTTCTTTTAGATTAACCATGTGTCTTCTTAGTATCTCATTTTTATATTTTCTATTGGCTTTTAATTTATAATTTTAGTTGTTGCTCTAGGAATTATAACATGCATCTCTAATCACAGTATAACTTGAGTTAATATTACACCACCTCACATGCAATAAAAGAAGGTTACAATCGGATAAATCACTTTACTCTGCCCCTCCTGTCCTTTTCTCCTGTTGTCACATGTTACAGACTAAATGTTTTTGTCCCCTCCCCAAATCCATACATTGAGACCTTATTCCCCAATGTGACAGTATTAAGACATGGAACCTTTGAGAGGTAATTAGAATTAGAGGAGGCCAGGAGGGTGCGGCCCCCGTGAATGGGGTTAGTACCCTTATAAGGGTCACCGAAGAGCTTGCTTCCTCTCTCTGCTCTCCACCATGTGAAGATGCAAGAAGTCAGAAATCTACTTCCAGTCAAGCCGGTGACATAGGCAGAGATGGCTCGCCTCTTCACACAACCACATCAAAATTACAACTAAAATATAAAACAATCATCACTCAGAACTGTCAGAAATTGAGTTGAATGGAAGTCTGACAACTATGGAATTAAAGAAACCATATCCGTCCAGATTGGAAGGAGGGGCGCAGATGCAGAATGGGCTGGTCCCTGACCCATGTGTGGTGGATAAAAATTTGGGAGGGATATCTTGGCAGTGAGGAATCCTAGCCCCACGCCAGGCCCCCCCAGCCCAGGGTTCCACTGCCAGGAACATAAGTCCCCATAACTTCTGGCTGCAAAAAACAGTGGGTATTGAGTCAGTGGAAGAAACTGTGGGAGCCCCAAGCAGTTCCTCTTAACCCACACATGGACACACCTACTCAGACTCATTCCCTCTGAGCTCTAACACTGGGATAGCAGCTTGAAAGGTACCAGGGACACACGGGGAGAAACTGAAGTATACTGCATCAAGCTGAACAAAGGCCATTGTCCATTTTCTAAACCCTCACTCCATAGACCTGGGAAGCTGGCGCCATATCTGAGACTCCAATAACCTGGCTAACACTGTTTGAGCCACCTTGGAGATCCCCAGAGACTTTGTCCCACCCAAGCTAGTTTTTCCATTGAATGGCTGGTCTGGCTCATGCTTCATAACTTTCTAAATCCTCCCAATCAAGCAGCAGCTGGCCTCAGTGAGCCCCAGGCTTGGAACAAGCAGCCTCCATCTACAGCTTGGCTTCACCTGGGAATCTCCAAACCCAGTACAAGTAGCAGTCAGCTTACATTGCTTTATAGCTCAGGCAGGATGTCCCCAGGCAAAACACAGGTGGGGGCTGACCTTGGCCTGTACCATCAAGAAATCCCAGGGCCAGTGCACCCAATAGACAACTATAGACCACACCAGAGCACCACTACCAAGCCTCTGCACAGCTGTGGATGCTCCACAGAGGGTGGAAGTTGGTGGTAAGTGGTCATAGCCAATCCTCACAGATGACTGGCCTGGGTAAATCCCTTCCACTGAAATGCCAACAGCAACCAAGGCTCAACTACAAGAGGAGGGTGTACTCAGCCCACATGAAGGACGCACCTAGAGTACTCAGCTTGGGTGATAGGGGAGGCTATACCACTGGACCCTACATGACACTTACTACATTAGTCCACACTACCGAGGCACAGAGTCAAAGCAGTTCTACCTAATGCATAGAAACAAACACAGGGAGGCTGCCAAAATGAAGAGACAAAGAAACATGGCCCAAATGAAAGATCAAAACTCCAGAAAGAGAGCTAAACAAAATGGAGATAAACAGTCTATCAGGTGCAGAGTTCAAAACACTTGTTATAAGAATGCTTAAGGAACTTAGGACCTTAATAGCATAAAAAAGATCTAGTCAGAAATAAAGGATACACTAATTGAAATAAAGAACAATTTACAGGAAAACAACAGTAGAGTGGATGAAGCCAAGAATCAAATCCATGATTTAGAACACAAGGAAGCAAAAAACAACCAATCAAACAAAAAGAGGAAAAAAGAATCCAAAAAAAATGAGGATAGTATAAGCAGCCTCTGGAACAACTTCAAGAGGTCCAACATTCACATCACAGGGAGTGCCAGAAGAAGAGAAAGAGCAAGACATTGGAAATCTATTAGAAAAAAGTAATGAAAGAAAACTTCCCTAATCTGGTGAAGGAAATAGACATGCAAGTCCAGGGCACAGAGTCCCAAACAAGATGGATGCAGAGACCCATTCCAAGACGCATCATAATTAAAATGCCAAAGGTTAAAAATAAAGAGAGCATCTTAAAAGCAGCAAGAGAAAAGCAGTTACCTACAGGGGTTTTCCTATAAGACTGTCAGCTGATATCTCAAAAGAAACTTTGCAGGCTAGAAGGGATTGGCTAGAAATATTCAAAGTCCTGAAAGGCAGATTGCTGGGTAAAACCAAGATTGCTTTACCCAGCAAACCTAGCATTTAGAATCAAAGGGCAGATAAAAAGCTTCCCAGACAAGGTAAAGCTAAAGAAGTTCATCATCACCAAACCTTTATTATATGAAATGTTAAAGGGTCATATTTAAGAAAAAGAAAATCAAGACTATGAACAATAAAATGACAAAAACCCCCCACAAAACCCCACATATCTATCAACAATTGAATCTAAAAAACAAACTAAGCAAACAAGGAGAACAGAGATAGAATCATGGATACAGAGAGCGTTTTAATGGTTGCCAGTTGGGAGGGGTTGTGGGGGAATGGGTGAAGAGGTGATAGGATTAAGAAGTACAAATAGGTAGTTACAGAATAGCCATTGGGATGTAAAATACAGCATAGGAAATGGAGTAGCCAAAGAACTTATAAGCATGAGTCATGGACATGAACAATGGTGGGGGGATTGCCTGAGGGAGTGGGGGTGAAAGGGGGAAAAATAAGGACAGCTGTAGTAGCATAATCAATGAAATGTAATTTAAAAGAGAGAAATCAGACATCTGAAACCTGGAAGACAGTCCTCATCAAAACTTAACTATGCCAGCGCCCTGATCTTCACAGACTTCCAGGCTTTAGAAACATGAGAAATAAATTTCTATTGTTTATAAGCCATACATTTACACTACCTTGTTATAGCTGCCCAAACTGACATGAAAATATTATCTATATTACTACCATATATTTTATAAACTTTATAATATAATATTGTTGGTTTTGCTTCATATAGATAGACAAGTATTTTTTAAAGAAATTAAGATATTAAAATGTACTTTTGAATCTTTATTCCGTATGTACTAATTTCATGCTTTATAATCCTTCCTTTGGAACTGGTATCATTTCTCAACAGCCTGATGAAATTCCATTAAATTTTCTTGTAGTGCTGGCAGTAAACTCTCTCAAGTTTTGTTTCTCTGAAAATGTCTATAGTTTATCTTTATTTTTGAAGTATATTTTACTGGATGCAGAACTCTAGTTAGACAGTTTTTACTTTCAGCATTTTAAATATGTCATTCCATTGTCTTCTGGTTTGCCTTGTGTTTGATGAGAATTTTTCTAAAATTATTAACATCGTATTTTATGTGATACTTGTTTTTTTTCCCTCATCCTCTAACTTTTTAAAAAGATTTTTCCTTTATCTTTGGGTTTCAGCACTTTGGTGGAGGTTTCACGTTTGGATTTAGCAGTAGCAGATTTCCCGGTTCTAGGTATCACCAGAATGTGTGAAACTATGTGAGTTCCTGTGTTTTTAAGGTCAAGTTTAATTAACCTTTCTACTTCAAAATGGTCGTTGGTGGTTTAGCAGGAAGACAGGTGTCAGGCCAAGTAAATCGTTGTTGCCACTGAGGATCTTTCCAGTCCTTCCTACTCGCAATAGCCTGTAGTTTCCCTGGAAGCAACTGCTTCTCCTCCTTCTCCTCCACCTCCCCTTCATTCTTCTCTCCTTCTCCTCCTCTTCCTCATGCTCCCCCTCCTTCTTTTATTATTATTTTTATTTATTATTTATTATTATTAAATAAGCTACACAAGACCTGTGTGGGAGATGAACATTATACTTTAGTTCAAACAGAACTGAGTTGCTAATAAATTTTTAACGTTACTCAGGGATTGTAAATGTATAGTTTGATCATTTTAGTAAAATTTATAGTTGTGAGACTATTACCAGAGTCCAGTTTTTTAATACTTCTATCATTCCTGAAAGTATCCTAATTTCAATTTGTATTCAACCCCTGCCCTAACCCCAGACAACCATGGATCTGTTTTCAGTCTCTGTAATTGTTACCTCTTCTGGAAATTTCATATAAATAGAATAACACAATGTGCAGCCACCTGTGTCTGTCTTGTTTCATGTATAATACTTTTGAGGTTCACCTGGGTCATTGCATGTATTAGTATTTTGTCACCTTTCATTGCTGAATAATATTCCACTGTGTGCCTTTACCACATGATGCTTCTTAATGCACCAGGTAAGGTACTCTTATGTGGATTTCAATGCTTGGCTAGTTTGAATAATGCTACTATAAATACTTGTGTGCAGATTGCTTGTTCACATGACAAAATTTCCCTTTTAAGAACTTACTAAACTTTTTACAAAGTAACAATACCATCTTGAGCCGCCCAACATTCAGTGTATGACTGCTTGTTTCCTCACGTTCCCAGCAACAGTTGGTATTGTTTGTCTTTTTAAAAATACCCATCTTAGGGAGTATGTAATAATATCTCTCTGAAGTTTTAACTTCCTCTTCATAAT
Organism: Mormoops blainvillei; assembly: GCA_004026545.1. Lineage (NCBI taxonomy): Eukaryota > Metazoa > Chordata > Mammalia > Chiroptera > Mormoopidae > Mormoops > Mormoops blainvillei. The sequence goes on along the minus strand of PVJD01001093.1, from coordinate 124,450 downwards.
GACTAATGATGTTCAGTATATTTTTGGTGTTTATTAGCCATTTATATATCTCCCTTGGTGAAATGTCTATTAAAATTTTTTGCATTGCATATTTGTGGGGGTTTCTCTTATGACTGTGTTCTTAGATTTTAAGAAATATGTTTTGTATGCATGTCCTTTTTCAGATATAATATTTGCAAATATTTTTTCTTAGTCTATGAATTCTTTCTTCATTTTCTTATTGTTCTTCTTCCTATGCCAGTCTACTAAACCCTCAAATATGAGAGCATTGTAGAATCTATAGAAATCTCAGTTTTATGAGTTTTAACCTTACTATCCAATGATTTTTCATAAAAATTATGTGACAAGGATTCCCTATCTTCCAAAGAATTTACTCTCCACTTCAACAAAACTTTTCCATACATCTTCGCTTTATCTTCCGTCATAGATGTCTCTTTCAAGGCTCATGAGAAAGCAATGGAACTTGACATCATTGATACTTCACTTAGCATTGACCTCACTTGATGTTAGTGCTGCTTTTCAGGGTGAGTGTGTATAAGCGTGATGTAAAAACTAAGCAATGCAGTAAAACAAGACCTATTTAATTGAAACATCTAATAGCCTTTCCCAAATCAGTCTCTACAGTACTTCATATTCATAACAGAGCTCCTTGGTAACTATGAATCAATGTATGTGTAAGATTCAAAAAAAGAAAAGCAATTACCCTTCAGTACCGAAGAGAAACACCCGCAGTCCAGGTATGAAATAGTTTCTAAAACTGAACCTTATTTGCATAAAGTATATCTCTGAATCAACAGTTAATTGAGAAAATAAAGCCCTGATATTTAACGTCAGTAATGCTTTGCTTCACTTTGCCTTTTGATATGATACATTTTTTGGTTCATAGGAAATGACACACTGAAAGGGTATGAGGGAGAATGTGGAAGTGGCAGGCACTGAGGATGGAGAAAATAAGTACATATTTAGCCATTGAAAGGACAAAAATAATAAATAACTTTTGCAAGAAAGACACCAGAATAACTACATGATATTTCCAATAGTTTCTTTATTATTAAGACTACTAATCAAATTCCTAACTAAAAAGATTTTTAACAATTTATAAAGATAAGTAATTCATTAGATAATTTCAGTAACAATGTTGAAGACTTCATCCTGTGCTGAACACACACACAAATTACATAGTTGCTTGAATCTGATGTCAGGTTCTGGGTACTGAAATATCTTCCTCAATAATTTTAACAGCTTCACTGAGGTGTGATTGGAATACAAAAAACAAAAACAAGCAAAAAAAAAACTGGCTGCATTTAAAGTACACAGTCATATGTACACACCCGTGACATTATCACCGCAATCAATACAATGAGCATTTCAATCACACCCAAAAGATTTCCTGTGCCACTTTGTATTTCTCCTCCCTGCTTCTTTCCCACCTCCTTCCCTGCCCTGGGCAACAACTGATCTGTGTTCTGTCATTACAGACAAATTTACAATTTTTAGAACTTTATGTAAATAAAATCACACAATATAAGTTCTTTGTTTTCTGGCTTTTTTATCCAGCTAAACTATTTTGAGACTTATCCATGCAGTTGCGTGTATCAATTGCTCATTCCTGTTTTTGGTGAATACTATTCCATCATATGGATATAACGTAAATTGTTTACTCATTTACCTGATGATGGGCCTTTTTTTTTTTAGCTTCTATTACAAATCAGACTGCTATGAGCTTTCAATTACAAGTTTTTGTGTGAATGTTTTCAAGTCTCACGCCTAAGAGTTGGAATGGCTGGATCATGTAGCAGAGATATGTTTAACATTTAAAAAATGTTCTATAAAATGGTACTCCTATTTTACATTCCCTTTTGTGGTTATAAGAGTTCTAATTCCTCTACATTCTCACCCAAACTGGGTATAGTCAGTCTTTTTCATTTTAGCCAGTTAAATTTAGTCATTTAATAGGAAATATGTGGCAGTATTATTGGATAAACCATCACTGCCAAATGTCCAAGGTCTTGAATACCATTGCTCCTTATATCTTCATATATATATTTTTTTATTTGTTTGTTTTGTTTTTGATTTTTCAGGTTGGAAAGTAAACCAGCTCCCTGTTATTCCATCATTGTCAGAAATTTCCCTCAATTTCTAGCAAAGGCAAGAAAACATTCCACGAAAGAAAAATAAAACCGTGAAGTAAACAAACACATTTAAAACAAATTTTCACTCACCAACACTGCATTTTAATAATCGTTACGTATATTATATATATACGCATATATAACATATGTAGCAATGATTATATTTATGTAACACATATAATATCTGTGTTCAGCTGAGAATTTGCTGTCCTGGTGAGGACAATTTAACAGTATCAGAACTCTCAGCAAATTCTTCAATATCTGTAATTTTTGGCCTGAAGCAATACTCTTTTTCATTTACATCTACAACAGTACATACTTAGACTTTCTTTCTTTTTTTTTTTTTGTATTTCTTTTTTTATTGTTGTTATGTATAGGTCTCCATTTTCCTGCCACCATTTTCCCACACCTTACCCACTCCTACCTCCCACCCTCAATCCCACCATCCTTTCTTAGACTTTCAGCGAGGATTGCCTCTTGCATGCAGTAAATGAAGGCCAGCCCCTCATTGAGGAAACCTTCCCTGACCATTCAAATATAAGTGGCCTCCTGGTTATTCTATTTTGTAACACCATGATTCTGTTTTTGGCATTTAACTTAGTGTTCCTAGATATTTTCCTATTGATCTATTTTTTTTTAATTATCTGTCTCCCTGAACTAGAATTCTCTCCATGAAATCATGTCCCTTTAAGTCTCTGAAGAATATTGTTTGGCCCATTGTAAGTGCTCAATAAAATATGTTAAAAGACTATTTTCTGGCTCTGGCCTTGGAGCAACATTTGCTTCAAAAGAAAATGTTCTAAAAGAAAAATAAACTTACAAAATATTAGTATCACAACATAGCTATATCTTCCCTTGTATCTACTGTGGACAAAAATGTTCTATTGAAAGTAACCTCAGAAAAATAACCTGATTATAAATTTCTAACGGAGAAGGTCATGGTGGGCAGTCATGCTCCAGGCATGTCACTTTTCAGTGAAAATTTTAAACAAGCCCTGCCCATTGTCCTGGTGCAGCTGGGTTAACACACTTTTGAAATGCCAGAAGTAACACCCCTCAAAGGCAGAACCACCCTCAAGAGAGCACATCATCCTGTTAACTAGCCTGTAATCCAGTCCCTGTCTCAATTTCCCCTACTTCCATGTGATCTTCCTTAAATTCCCTTCTAATTCCAAGTACATTTTTTAAAAACTGCAGACTGTAATCTTGGAAACATTTGAACTTGCTCCCCAGCAACTGACTCAGCTTTGGCTCAAACGAAAATTCCCAGCAGGTTTGGACGTTTCTTACGTTGACACTGAACTCATTATGACTTTATTGCTTATGTTACCTATGAACTTTGAATATTGCTTGTTATCTGATTTCTTTCTGCCAGTTACTATTCTTATTTTTTTACATTTCCTGTTCTGGAATCTGTTCTATCCTGGCACTTAAAGTATCCATCAAAAAACTACAAGGAAAGAAAAATAACTTCACTCCTTGAGTTTATTATTTCTATGAACAATAACTGCACTTCATGTTGGGGTATTTTTTTTACACCCTACATCCTGATACCAAATCCCAAACATTCTTTCTTCACAGCCCTATATATGAAAACACCTTTCTATCTCTTTGGCCTCTTGCTCACTTCAAGCCAAGCTTTTTGAAAGATGTCTTAACTGGACTCCAAATTAGAATTTCCCGGCTGAATCCAGTAACATTCCAAACTATAGAAGATATAATGCATTATTGTCTTATGACACTACTTTTTGGGAGTGGTTTGTTATTCAGCAAATAGGTTATAACACAGAAATTGCTACCTGTATGTGAGGTGTTTGTATAAAAACCTAAAACATGTGAACCAAAAAAAAAGGGATTGTATTGGAAATCACAAGATGATCTGATCATAAATTCCTAACTAGGCAGGTCACGGGTAAGCACACTTCAGGCATATAACTTTTTAGCGGAAGGTTCATCTTTGCCTTAAGCAAGCCCTGTCCATTTTTGTGTGCATCTAGATTAACACATCTTTGAAATTAGGCCGAACCACCCTCAAGAGAGCACATAGTCTTGTTAACTATCTTGAAATGCTTTTTCTGACCCCCACATTATCTTCCTAGTTACCTCCTTAATTTTAAATGCATAAAAGAAGCTCAAAACCGATTTTCCAGAGCACCTGAGATCTAGCTCTCCAACCATATGTCATCAGTTTCATTCAAAGAAGCTCATAAAATTTCTCTATGGGTTTGGACTTTCTTATGTTGACACATGTAACATTGACTTTGGGTCAATGAACAGAACGAACAGTGAACAGAGCCTTTACAAGCCATGAGGAAACTTTTGAAATTCTTAAAGGCCACTGAGGAAGTAATTATTAGAGACTGAATGAAAGAGGGTATGAGTTATGTATGGCAGAACAATTAGCAGTACCAGCCCCTGAGTAAGTATGGAAAATGGAGTACTTAACAAACATGTGGTTTGCTAAGGAGATTTTGAGGCAAATTGTTGAAAATGATAACTCACTTCTCCTAGTGCCTATAATTTAAAAAAAAAATAGATGAACAAAGAGGTGCATCAAAGAAAGAACTGTTGAGGCTTTTATTAGCATTTAGTGGACATAAGGTCCATGACAGTCTTTCTGCCAGCAAAATGTTCTCAAAGTAAGACATGACCTCAGAACAAAGATCTCATGCGTGACACTACCAGCAAAACATGGTGTCAGGGTAACGATGAGGTCGGGATATATAATAGCCAACTGCCTGTTGCTATGTCCAGCACAGTGGGTATGTGTGAGTGAGCACCTACCTGCTCTCCCGGATTCAGCAACTAAGGGTCAAGCCCTCTTTAACTGTATGTGTACTGTAGTCCCCTCTTGGGGTTGTAAGTCAGGCCCAAGAAACCCTTCCTGTGGATGATGCAGAGTTCACATAGGGCCAGGTCTCCCAGGGGGTTTTGAGAATAAATAAAAACCACATATGTATCTCTTTTACTGGAAAATATTGCAGCAAATGAAAATTAAATGATTGCCTCCAGAATACCACAGTGTTCTTGCTATGCAGTAGGCTGCTGTGTGAATAAAAACATCTTATCTTAAATTGGTATGTTGGTTTAGAAGGTAATTAACGATATTTTTAAGGTTCTTTGAACAGGTGACTAATTTATACCATATATAAACAACAATATATAAGGTTGCCACTGTACCTATTGATGCCTTTAAATTCACATCTTCCCGCCAGCTGCCAGGAGGTCTCCTTCAGCAGCACAAAAGTGTGTTTTTTCTCTCCTTCATCAGAAGAAATCAATATATTTTGTTACACTAACATAATTATCACTACTGTATGAGTTACATTTATATGAATATTATAAATATTTAAGATATTAACAGCATAACCTAAAATAGCCTTAAATTTAAAACATATAATGCAAAGAAGAGCACTGTTTAAACTATGAATATTTATTTGACTGTAAAATTGTAATTGCAATGAGATAAATAGAAACTAAAGCTGATTTAAATTCTTCAGGGACATTGCTTTTGAATTAACAAAACACCAAATTTCTGCTTTCCTGCTTCCATTTACTAGTGTCTGCAACATTGGAGCACATCCACATTTGCTTTACGTAAACACAAAGTGGCATTCCTGCCGGACTTTGGGGTGGCAGGCTTGCATCTCTCTGATGTTTGACTGTACCATTCGCTCATTATCCTAATGCTTTGTTCACATGACTTCTCTGCATTTACACTCAAAAATAAGATCCAATGTCATCTTTAAAGGGGAACTGGGGAGAGAGACATAAAAAAACAATGGCAAGTACACTCCAGTGTCTGTTACTTTGGAGGGACCTGCAAGGTGAGCAATTATTCCAGAGGAGTAGGGACTCCAAAGAGCAAGATGATGCCCTTGCAGGACCAATAGGAAATATATGTGGACATGTTTTTGTATTTGTGAATTGGAGAAGGTGCTAGAGGTGAGTGGTAGCACAGAAAAGTATTTCATGCTGAAGAAAGAACATATACAGTTCTCATATCTCTTCATATTTTTATTCCTACATAATAAACTAACATTTTAAGTGTTTCAACCGGTTTCAATGGGTGCCAAGAGGTAAAACTATTTATAATAAAATCAGTGCGTTCACTGCTCTTATAACCTAATGCTAATTTTCTATATTCATTTCCTCAAAAGTGCCATTTAATTAAAAATGAATTTCATTTTATTTTTGTGTGAAGGCACTCACTGGATTGCAAAAGTCATTGAGAACATTCCCAGTGCTGAAATTACTCTAACATCTCCAGTTGAATTGGGAGACATTTCTAAATTTGAAGAGCTAAAAATGTGTTGTAAGAGAAGAGTTATTCCAACACACTTGACCTATAACATGCTACCCGTGGATATTAAACAAAAACAATGCAAGGTAAGTTCAATGGTGAAGGGTGGAAGCTTGGGAATACCACAAAACTAGACGTGGATTCTTGCTCTGCCACTTGCAAGATGTGTGACCGTGGAAAATTGCTGATGCTTTCTGAGCATTAGTTTCCTCATTCGATACAGGAACAATGGTACCAATCTCATACAGTATGGTAGAGATTAAACATGACAATACATGTGTAGGTGTGACCCTGGCATCTAGCTCATAAAAATTATTTTAATAATCTTTCAGTGAAGAAAGAAATGTGAATTATATAATTACACTAGACAGTGTTTTATTCTATTCTGAATCTGGTTTTATTCCTTTTACTTTAAATATTGCTCTCTAGAGAAAGAAAAGTTGTCTTAGTGTTATTTTAATTATTTTATCTATCATTTTAGCAAGAGATTGTATAGGAAAGGAATAAAAAATGTTGTATATAAAATGCTAAAAATAATAACTTCAAGTTATTTTTAAAGTAAGGTACCACATTATTAGTATTTTAAAAGTTAGCTATAATTTAAAAGAATATTGTATATTTTCATATAAATTTATGTTTTCATGGAGAAATGCTTATGGAATAAGATTAAGTAGAAAGCATGTTTTGAATACATATATACCGAATACTCTCAATTTAATTATAATATACATACGCACACATAGAAAAAAAGTCCAGATGTGAATATAACAACATGCTGAGTGGCTTTCTTTGGGACGATATTAGAGTTGGATTTTATTTTCTTTACAAATGTCCATATAAGGAGCACTTCAAAAATTCTGTTTTGATCAGAAAAAACAAAACATTTGAAAAACAAAGGTGAAAGACTTGTGTTTGTTTTAACAAGGTCCCAGTAATGAAGCCACTGTAAGCAATGTCAGCCATATTTCAAAAATAACAAAAATAGCCTACCAGTCAAATGTGCACAAATCAAAGCAGATCTTCCTATGACTACAACTCTGTGGCCGCCATGTCTCTATGCACACCATCTCGTCTTCTGCCCAAAGAAAAGCTAACACAGTCCACCAGAGGTAAATGTCAGAGTTTGCCTTTATTCCCAGCAAATCTATCAGAACAGGTGAAGGTGTACTAATTGATTGCACTTTCACTCAACCAAGCATTTTTCATTTCAGACTGTCTCTAAGACACAGAGAGAGAGAGCGAGCTGGGGAGAAAAGGAGCCTGGGGCGCTCAAAAACCCTCACTCGGGACAATGCAGTAACGCTGGTAACAAATGACTATCGGAGGCTGAGCTGTGTTTTATAAGCGTATTACAAAAATGAGAGGAGTGGCTATTTTTCTTTTCATAAACAAAGAAACTGAAGCTCAGAACGCTTTGGGTACTTCTTTGAAGTACGTACCCCACTAAACGTACAGCCTTAAGGTGCAACCCTCTTAAGGTGACCTTTCATGGGGACCGACACTCTGCTTGGCCCTGGTGTCCCAAGAGGATGAGCTGTCCTCTGTTGCTGATGGCCTAGTCATAAGGGCTTGGGGCTGGACAAACCTTACCTGCTCCAGCCGGGCCTCCCAGACAGCAAGTCGCTCTTCCAATCTTCCTCTACCGGCTCGCAACCCTACTCGGCCCCTATATATTTTTCCTAACTTTTGTCTCTCCTTCTTTGTTTCCAAATTATCTTATGAGAAATTTATGTTTTCAACTCATTTCATGATATTTAGTTCATATTTAATTTTTTGCAGAGAACTATCCTGCCTTGCCTTCATATTCCTCAAACTTCCCCTGATATTTCTTATGATTTATTAGAATATGAGTACACTCTTCTCATGTGTTTTTTGAGTATAACTGACATACAACATTATATTAGTTTCAGATGTAGAACATAATGACTCAATATTTGCATATGTTGTAAAATGATCACCACAATAAGTCTGCTTCACATCTGTCACCATATGTAGTTACAGAATACATTCTTCTAATCACTTTCAGCAAAATATGTATAAATGGTTTGCATTCATTGACTTTACTACTAGATCGTACTGACATGTAACTTTGAGAGGTTCTTCAAAGGCCCTGAAAACTCTTCTCTCTACCCCTCCTCAAAATCTCCAACTGGATAGCTAAAAATACTACCATTTTATCACTTTTTTAAGGCAGTGAATTTTTAAAAATTAATTTCAGAGAGAGACCAAGGCAAGGCAGTGGATTTTTAAACTGTACTCTTTAAGCCATGGGGTTCAGAGCACCTAGAGCAGTTAGAAAAAGCCTGCTCGTGTTGGGTTACTCCACCATAGCCTACTAGGGCAGAGAGGATAACGGTGGGGGTGGGGATGTTAAGGTGGCTCTTCATTCTTGCTCACAGTGGCCTTTACCATCCCTCAAGGAAGGACGAGCGGGTGCCGTCTACGTGGGTCACACCACAGAAAGAATTCAGTATTAAAATTACTGAGTACACACCTTCTTACCTAAGGAAAATGTGTCTACCCTGATTGTCAATTGAAAATCAAGTAGAACACCTGGCACTCATGCAGGGTTAACCGTGACTGAATAATAGTCCTTTCATGTCCAGTGTATCCCACTGGTTTTCTACGATTTCTCATATGCCCCCCTGTGCTCTCCACTTCCCTATCGTGCCCCTCAGAACACTGCATTGTCAACAGTGTTCCTCACTGACTGAAAGTTTTGAGGGGACTGGAGCCATTTCTGTCTTGCTCATCATTATATTCCTTGGACCTGGTGTGTTGCACACTGCCTGGTATACAGTAGCCGTTATATAAATATTTATTGAATTGAATTAAATTGCAGTTTCAGTGTTTATATAAATCGGTAGGGTATCTGATTCCCTACACTTTGGAGGATTAAATTGTAGAAAAAGGAAATTCCAAAACATCACACTTCCTATAAATAAGAATAGACAATTTGTAAGAAGTTGTAAGAAATTTGTACTGTATGTGAATCATGTTTTATAATAAATGGATATTTAAAAAGTAATCTCATCCTATAAATGAATAGGGGTTTCTCACGTCTACCCCTGAGAAGATAAGGCCAGCTTTAACCCATAAACGGAAAAAGCGCGGGTGATGAGCCGGCAGCGTCAGCATGTCCTGGGCACTTGTTGGAGATGCAGGAGGCCAGGCTTTATCGTGAGCCTCCTGAACCAGAATCTGCATTTTCGCAAGATCCCCTGACAGTCACGCGCACAGAGTGTTGAAACACTGGCTTAGGGCTGTGTTTAATAATTCGCTACAGCTGCCAAAAAATCGTGACTAGTGCAGGTAAGTTTAGCTCCAACTTTTTTTTTTTTTACTTTTTTTATTTAAAAAAATTTTTTTAAATTATAGTTAGCATTCAATATTATTTTGTATTCATTTCTGGCGTACAGCATAGTGGGTATACAGCCTATACTTTACAAAGTATTCTCCCCAATATTTCCAGGTCCAGCTCCTATTTTCTTTTAGGAAATGTTTTGTGTTGTGGCTATTTCCACCCAAAAATAAATTGACTTTTTTTTAAAAAAACAGATTATCTACATCATCAGGAATCCAAAAGACACAGCTGTCTCTCTATTCCACTACTACAGAGATAACCCTAATCTCCCTGGTGTTGAAAGCTGGGCTGCATTTTTAGAGCTATTCCTAAGAGGAAATGGTAAATATAACAATGATTTTTATTCATAATGTACAGTGAACCTTTCTGCTCAAAATGAAAACATTTTCCAAAAGTTTAAATAGATTCCAATGCCTACTTTCAGAAGTACGTCCTTCAATAGATTATTCTTTTACTTCTAAGCAATTCTTTCTCATTGTGCTTCTTCACAGTCTTTCTTATCACCCATGGGCAGTACATATTAGCAAGTTCTGATTAAGCTTAATGCTGATCAAGCATCTGTGTTTTTCATATACCATCAGTCTTTTGAGTGAAATAATTATGCACTAATTGGAGTACAGTGAGCTGGGATGAAACCTAAACAGGTAGCCTGAAACATGCCTTTTACATACCTGCATGGAAAATAAAACACGAAGAAACAATACACACACACACACACACACACTCCCCTCAAATCCCTCAAATAAAACAAATTTGAAGGAATTAGTCACCCTGGTGCTTGGTTTTATAAAAAGTAACAGAAAGAAATTTATCCTGAAAATACCACAATGAGACATGATTTGATTGAGTTGCATAGCATATGCTGGTCCTGCTACCATGCATGACCTTTGAATTTATTCACTTTTTTTATGACTCAGTGGTGTCTGGAGCACTTAAAAAAAACTCTTCTAAATTCCCAAGGTATAATAAACAAAAATAATATAAAAAGACAATAATGAATTTAAAAGAGACATGATTTAGGAATGATGTGTACTCAGAAAATTTTCTCTCTGACTGGGCTCGGAGTAGATCTTAATTGCTAGTTTCAGTATTTTACATGTAAATTGTTATGCTTTTCCTTGTTAATTTAAGGGAGGCCACAGCAAGTATAACTTTAACACGAAGATGTTGGGAAGTCACCAGCAACAGGATTTAATACTTTGTTTTACTATATTCCCTTTGGAGGAATATGCTATCCCCATACCATTTCAACTCCTCCATTTCTTCATTTAATGGCACACATTTAGTAGAATCACAAAGTTTCAGGAATGACAGGTGCACTGAAGGCCATCTGTTTAAAACACCCACCTGATGTTTCAATCACCTTTATAACACTTTCAAGAATTATAGATGCTAAGCTTGAACTTCTTAACCTTGCCAACAGGTTCACACTCCACACTCCTGCTCTGAAGGAACACATTTCATATTGGAACCTCTAAATGTTAAAAAAAAAACAACATTTCATACCGTGACATGCAGACACTTAGCTAAGTTCTATGTAAACATGCTCTCTTTTCATCCTCACCAGGCCACATGAGGTAGAGGTTATTATCGTCATATTAGAGGTCTTAAAAATACTGACCTCGGGAGGCCAAACAACTCGTCCATAGATGCATAACTAATAAGGAGCAGCCAAGATTTAAATGCAAGTGTCAGCTTCAAAATCTTTGCTCTTGCACTGTGCCATAACTCATCCAGCTAAAAACTGCGCCCTGATCATTAACTCCTCTTCCACATGTTAGCCTTCCAAATATTTGAAGATAGTTAGCATGCCTCACTCTGCCTCAATTCCATTTTTGGAATAAGCAGAGTATAAATACATAAATTATATTTTTAAAATAGATCTTGGGCCTGCTTTTTCTCAAGAAAAAAAAGTTGCGTTTGTCCCCACTTATTACACACGGTGGTTCACCATTCCTCTCTCGCCACTGCAGGAGCTCAGGTTTGGTCACGTCTCTATAAATTTGCATCGCCCACAAGACCAAGCAGCAATAGGGTATGGTCTGACTGATTCTATTTGAGAGGTTATTTTTCTATGAATGTAGCCACAGAAAAGCCAAACCAGGCCATACATAGGGAAGTAAACTAGTGTCACGAAGCGTTCGCCTGTTATCACAGTACCAGGAGTGGTAGCAGAGTATCTGGGAAGGGCAGTGTGGTTGGAAAAAAATGTTTCAGGTGATTCTTTTACACCTTCTTAGGTGAGTGAATAGATTTTTAGTTGTAAAGAGATTTGACTTGTAGGTATTCTACAACTGGGTAATCCAGCCTGGGCAAACCCTGTAGGCACTGGGAATAGTCACTGAATCACTAAAGCTTTTAAAAACTTTACTCAAGTGGGAACAGTTGGCTTCATATTTTACTACTTGTGAGATAGGGTTGTTCGTTTTCCTGTGTGTGTGTGTGTCTCTGTGTGTGTGTGTTTGCATATGACTGTGTTTCAGGGGTGTTCATCAATAACTTTTGAGGGGAGCGCTATTTCTTTTGCAAATAACAACGTGATATAGTAGAAAAAATAGGTTTTAGGGGCAGAAGACCTGGGATCAAGTCCTGACAATAATTTATTCTCTGTGTGATTTTGGACAATAGGTTAACCATTCTAAGGTTCAGACTCCTAATGTAAAATAGGACTAATAAAATCATCTATTTATAGGATTATTTAGAGGTTCAAATTAAGTAAGGGTTAAAATTTGCTATAAAAATCTACTAACATTCTATTAGACAAAGCTTTTAAAGACAGAAAGACCTTTAAATAATTTCTCATTAAGGTACAAATGTTACAAGCAGATATTTATCTAGAAAGACTATTTTACAAGTGAGGCAACATGATATCCAAAATCCATCTTCGAAACATAGACATAATTACACATTATATGACAAGACACTACAATAAAGATAAAGATAGTGACATTTATTTAATCATCTAAGTTATCTTTCAGACAATTTACAAATATACTTTAGTTTTTTAAATAAACCAGTAACTATAAATTGTATTCTGACAATATCCTGGCAGATTAATATTTCAATGAAGTAGTATCTTCACATTTTACTTTTCATTCCCTGTAGCCAACCCCTCTCCAGTTTTATATTAAAACTATTTCCTAGAGCACTTCATCCCAGCAAGTTTCATTTGCTGCATGATTACCTATCATCAGAATGCTTTCTAGAGACTAGACACTAAGATGCTCATTACAATTGGATATAAGAGTGGGGCAGAGGGTTTGCAGAAAGCATGGGAGTTTTGAAACAGCTGAAAAATAGGATAATGTGTTAATGCAGGACAAATTGGTTTGTCAGGCAGCCTAGGGGCCCTTGAAGCTGGAGAAATGAATTTGCAGTGGTGTAAATACAGGGTGGTATGAAATTCTTCGGAAGAACTCAGCAGTAATAGATGAGATAGAAAGAAGGTGAAGTGTTTTGATCCAATACTGAGTGTTTTGGAGGGTGATTAAGATAAACTATAAGGGGACAAGGAAGGTATTGGTGAAAAAATTCTTGAGGGAATGTACAAAGGGAAGAAAGTAAAGATAGAAAGGGACTAAAATAGTCAAAGGAAGACATTGCAGAAATATCCATTAAAGTTTCTACAGTTGATAGTGAGACCTGAGATGACACAGAAGGTTGGAATCTAAAGTCAGAGTCTTCAGTGACCACTGGGGAGAGATCAGAAGGTCAATTTCTGACTGAAACCAAGATGGAAAGAGTGTCATAGTCAAAGGGCAAGTTAAAGGAGCTTGGATTGCCCAGGTGGGAGGAGTTCTGGAAGCCTATAGGAAGCCAAGGTTGCTGACTCACTCTCCCTGCCACACATGAATTGGTTGAGGAAGAGCAACTTGTATCTGGGGACATCTGAGGGGAAGGAGTAACTTTTGGGTAGCAGAAGGAGGGACAGCCAATCATATGTTAACTAAGGCAAGGAGGTAGCGAATAATTTTGTAATTAAATAAAGGATATGCAGAAAAACATTTCCCATAAAAGCAAGATTTCAAATCTCTATTTTGGAAACTATATTTTCTTTCAAAGCCATAGGTCTACTCATGGCCTGGACAACGAGGGCTCTGATTAAAAAATTAACCCAAACTGTAATTTCCTACATTAGTGAGACAGGCAAAGGCAGCCAATTTCTTCCGATTCTCTTGGCTAGCTTGAGTCCTTTTGGCACTAGGTACAGTATAAATTAGTTAGTTAATAATAGAACAGCTGGCTATCAAATTACGATCAGACCAGGATCCAAAAATTTATTCTTAAATCTATTTTGGATATCTTGGAATATATTTTCTCTTCAGTAACCATAACGGGCAAGGTCAGTTACAGTTTCCTGCCCATCCTCCACCCCGCCCACAAAGTGTGACTCTGGGTCTCTCTATCCCTACCTAACTTTTGGCCAGAGAAGTATGGGCTGCCCCGTCCCCCTCCACACACAGTATTGAGGGCTCCACATTATCAGTAACTCTAGGCAGTGACATTGCCCAGGAGGGCTGGGCTGTGGCTGCCAGTGGGAGTTGGAGAGGCGGGTGGAGACTGCGAGGTAGCCTGGAGAACTAAGGACTAGTTAACTTCCTAAATTTAAGTGAGAGAAAAATCAGCCTTCTTCCTGCTATGTGTTTGTACTTGGGAAAACATTGGCCATTCTTAGGAGATAAACCCTTGTTATTGACATGGTAATTCGGGTAATTCTAAGCCAGTGTTACAGAAGGCTCTGAAATGGTAGTGAGATTGCTGATAACTGAAAGCTTTATCTATCTACAGTTCTAAGAACCAGTTACTTTACAGTCTTTTGGGCCCAAGGGGTAGTAGAAAATTGCGTTGACTCTAACGGTAGTACAGTAGTCTCAGAAATTCTTGTTTCAAAACTGTTAGTTATTTTCTTCACCCTTTCCTTCCTCAGGAGCCGAAGTCATGAAAAATTGCACTTAGTTTGAAGTTAATTATACTTTAATTTATTTAAAGTTTTAATGTTTAAATGTGTATAGCACAGTGCCTGGCTTTTATTATATGTATATTAAATGAATCAATAGACAGCAGGTCTTTAGGAAATCGCTAGTGGAGCAGCTCTTGTATGACCTGGGAACTAACTAGTATTAAATCTTCGTGTGATAAAGTTCATGGAAAGATGTGTATGTAATATTTTAAATTTTTGTTTTATGCTTTATTTTGTCTCTCTAGTCAACTTTTTGTGTTTTTAATAGTCACTGCTATAAAGGTTATTTTACATGATAATATTTTATTTTTAAGTCCTAGAGATTTTTTAAGCCTGTCAAATTAATAAAACATTAAAGAGATAGTATCAACTACTGATAAATCCCTAAGCCTGTATCTCTCAACCTTGAACTAAGATACTTAAATATAATTCCTTTTTGTGGTGGTGGTGGGGGGCGGAGTTTATAAACTTTTTATGCTAAGAACTTATAATTATGAAAAGCATGTCACATTATAGAAAGAAAAGGACAAATTCTCAATGTTTCTCTGCTTCCCCCAAGATCCAAAGCAGTTATCAAAACCCAAATTGGGGAAATGTGTATCATTGTATTTCTGTTGTCAATTCTCCTCATGATAAAAAACATTTACTAAAATTAAGAAAAAATACACACAGCCCTATTAAAAGATATCACTATCCAACTTCATTGCACAATATTGTAATCCATTGAACTAGCAGTGAAATTGAGCTCTTCTAAGGGAACCTTTTTCATTCCAGAGTCTAATATGTGTGTGCCTTGCTTTGACAACTTTGCTGAAGTGGGAAGAACCCAAAACTCAAAGCCAGAATGTTTAAGTATTAATACAATAATTCATTTTTCTTCTAGTTGTGTATGGATCCTGGTTTGATCACGTTTTAAGCTGGGAAGACCACAAAAATGATAAAAACATTCTATTTATATTCTATGAAGAAATGAAGAAAGTAAGTCTTTCCTAACACTTCAACAATCAAAATTTAAGTCAAATTACATTAATAGAGGAAGTCAATCAATGAATCCTGTTTTTGTATTTCAGGGAATAAATTTGGTATTTTGATGAGTAACGCTTTTTTAATTTGCTTATTGCTCAGGATCTTTCTGAAAGCATAAAGAAAATAACTACTTTCCTTGGTATAAATGTGAGTGAAAGTGAAATTAATCAGATTGCTTGGAAGTCATCATTCAGGGAAATGAAAAATAACGCAGCCAAAGAAAACTGTGATCCAAAGAAGACCATCTGTGCGCGCACATCTAATAAGAGGCTGATATTTAGGAAAGGTAAGTCAGAAACGGATGTGGTGCTTTGCCCGAGGCTCCTGTTTGGAAGTAGTCCTGTTTCACCTTCTTAACCCTTATTTCTCCATAGTGCACCCCATCTTACACAACAGATGACATATTGCCCTCCATCAGTGAGTGTTTATTAAATGAAAATTCTTGAATTGCATTCTTTCCAGACTTTAAGATTCCCGTGCCCAGTTAGGAACCAACTGAGAGAGAAACGTAGATGTCAAACAGATAGAAATGATACAATTATTTGAAGAATGTGTCTCAGGTCTGCAGACCAGTGTTTTTGCTAATAAGTTACTCCAAATTTTATAAGCATACTCTTAATCACAGTCAATCAAATGCAGTTCTGATCGCTACTGGAGCAGGTCACTTATAGCATGTTACATGACATGTTTTATTCAGCAAAGAGAAAGGAGCTGATAAATGTGGACGGTGCATTTTCCCAAAATTACCAGTCTAATAACTTGCTCTGCAGAAGTCAGGGTGGAGAGAGAGCTGAGATTGTTGTCTGATGAAGTTCATCTGCATAGGAACACAAAGAAAGAAATAGATCTCCACTAATTCCTAACTTGTAACTTAAAAGGAGGTTGGATAGTAAAATCTAACAGCAAGAAGAGAAACTCAGAACCAGCATGGAACTGGGTGGTATTTTATTTTATTATTAAAAAATTGTATTAGTTGTAGAGAGAGAAAGAAATGGAGGGAGGGAGAGAGCGGGAGAGTGATCAATTTGTTTTTCTATTGATTTATGCATTCATTTGTTGATTCTTGTATGTTCCCTGACTGGGGATCAAACCTACAACCTTGGTATATCAGGATGATGCTCTAACCAGCTGAGAAACCTGGCCAGGGCCTCAATGGTATTTTCTAGGAAGAGCTGGTGGTCTCTCATGTGCTAGAACAGTGTATGATGTGTGAAGCAGAATGAGGGAGATGAAGAGATTGGGACCAGATAGTAAAAGCTTCAATGGACATCATACGGAGAACTTTTTTTGCCCCTGGTCTGTTGGCACTTTTAAGAAGGGACCTTACATGGTCAGACATGTGTGGAGAATTGATTAGAAGAGGATAAAAACAGAGGCAGAGAGTCCAGCAAAGAGGTCCTTTTAGTAGCCCAGTTATGAAACACTAATAATTATAATTTGGGCAGTGGCAGTGAGTCACTGTTGGGTGCAGCTCAGCTGAGAAGTCAGTGAGCCATCAGTCAATTGTAGAATTTTGTAAAGTTGTTCAGGGTAAGTGGGAAGGGCTTCTGGAGACAGGGACAGAAGAGGGAACCCTAGGGACCCTGACATCAATGGGAATGAAACAGCCCCTAGACGAGCCAAGGAAAAAGATCAGTCAGAGTTAGGAAGAAAGCCAGGGTCAAAGATGAGCGTTTATTTATTATTCATGAATTCTGAGAGTGTGGTTGGAAGCCAGGTTGAAGGATTTGAAGAGATGAGAAATAAAGAAAGGAGCAGCAAATAAGAAGCACTCTTCTGAAAGCTTGACAGTGGAGGATGGGAGCCAGATGATATGGGAGCTTGAGAGAGGGACAGGATCAAGAAAAAGTTAGGAGAGGTGGGAGAGAGAAGATAAGGGGAAGACAGAAAGAATTTAGGAGAGGATGCATAAAGGAAGTTAAATGAACAAAAGGGTGAGAAACAGAAAGAGATTAGGATGGACCAAGTTGAAGAGGGCGATAAGAAATGAAGTTCCGATGGTTACTGGAATCCAGTGCTACCACTGACATCATTTATCACTGTCCTTTGAGATCTGATTAGCAGACTCTCAGTACTCACACATCTTACCTTACAAAGTTAAGAAATTTTACTGTAATGATAACAGAGTTTATCCCTGACCTTCCACTGTGACCCTAGCAAATATTTCCAGGAGAAATCATATCAACATAGTTGTAGCTGACAGCATTTATTCTAATATGTTTCCATTTTATCTAAAGGTAGTTTCTTTGTATTGTATCTAAGAAAGCACAGAAAGCTGACAGTAGAAACATCGTCACTGATGCTAGTCACCATGAACTCCAGTTGGTAAACTTGGACTCCATAAGGAACTAAACACAAGGACGGGTCAATGGAGACCATTCACTTTTTTTTTTTTTTTTAAGATTTTATGTATTTACTTTAGAGAGAGGAGAAGGGACAGAGAGAGAGAGAAACATGATTAGTTGCTTCCTGTACATCCCCAACTGGGGACCTGACCTGCAACCCAGGCATGTGCCCTGAATGGAAATCAAACTGGTAACCTCTCATTTTGCAGGCCGGAGCTCAATCCACTCCAGCCGCGCCAGCCGGGGTGATAGACCATCACTTACTCACTTTATTCCTTTTGTTTGATGGATGAGGTGGGAGTGGGGGGATCCACCCTCTGAAAGTAAGAGTTTCAAAGAAACTACTGAATCCATTGATTCAGAACCCTTGGCACACAGACATATTCTTCACAGAGGAGGATGTGTGCCTGCAGCTGTCTTCACTTGAAACTCAGAAATAGAGCTGATATTCTAGAAAATGACTATGGTGGTCAGGGAGATAAGGTGACAAGCAAGGATAGTCCACATATGTGTCATAAGTTCTGGGACTTCTTAGAATTCATACTAAATTCTAAGGGGAGAATTATAGAAGTATGGAAAGATGCACTTAAAATATCATTAATCAGAAACTGTTAAACGTATTAAGTCACATCCATATAGGGGTTTACTATGGAGTCATGAAAACGATAGAGTTAAAAATAGCTAGTATTTACTGAGTGCTTTACTATGTGCCAGGGACATTGCTTGGTTTGTCTGGATTTTGAAAGCAGGCTTTAGAGGATAATATTTATGTTATCCATATTTCACTGAGACACCAAGTGCCTGAGTAACTCATCTGAAGACACACAACTAGTAGCTGGTCGAACGGAGATTTGAATCCAAACCCTCTAACCCCACTCACCATAACTTCCATTGTTGGTGTATAAATACTAACATGAAAAGATGATCAAACTATAATAAGTGGGAAAAATTTGATGATAATTATGTGATTTAAAATCTACTTTATATGCATTTATATGTTTGCAAAGAAGAACTTCTGGAAAAATGCATACCAGCCAGTTTGTTAGCCATGTTACCCGCGTACACTTTCCATGATCTTTATTCTGTTTGCTTATATGTGTTTTCTCTAACCTACATATATAGCTACTATTTTATTTTTTAAAAGATTTCTTTTTTAAGTAAAAGAATAAATCAGAAACCAAGAAATAAAAGTCAGGTCAAAGAAAGAAGACAGCAGGGGTCTAGGTGAATTGATGTCAGAAACTGGAAAGAAGAAACAAGAAGGACCAAAAAATATTGAAACACTTTCCGCTTCATGTGGAGTGTTTTAGAAGCAATGTTATGCATGAAACTGGTTATATTTTCAACTCTTTGTTGTGAATATTGTAAAATAAATTTCATGAAAATGAGATTAAATCGCCCACTCCTGGGGTGTGTTATCAGCACAGCCACCGCCCTGGAGGGGCACACACAGGGACGGAAGTAAGGCATCATTATGCCCACATTATCTGCTTCAGGCTCTGATTAGGTTTAGGTGAGATATGTTTTACTTGCTATCATAAAACCTAGGATATTCGTATATTTTTAATCTTCCTTTCTTTTTAAGAAATAACTTTTTAAGCTATACAAGTTGACACGCAACTATTACTAAAGGAATTAGAAACAACAGATAAACAAATGAAGAAAAGAATAACTCCCTTATCTTCTTATCACCAAGAGGTGAAATTGTTCACATTTTATTATAAATCCGAGAGGTTTCCTTTGTGACTACTACATATTTAAATTGGTTCTTGTCTGATACATTTCCAATTTTTCCAGGAGCAGTGGGTGATTGGATAAACTACTTTACTTCAAAGCAGAAGAGAGTATTTGATGAACTATTTGCAGAGAAAATGAAGCACAGTGAACTAGCAAGACACTTTGAAGATTACTCTTAATACAAATGGAAAATGAAACCAATTTCCATTTTATGCGATACAGCACTTGTGGAATACATAAATATTTTTTACCAACGTGGAAGGCAGATATTTCTTTCAGTGAGAAATGGACACTTTATGAATGCATCAGAAGGGCCATGTGTGAGAGACTATTATTATATTTGATGGTAGCAGGGAATGACTAATAAAAGGAAGTATACAATTTTTGAATAGCTGAATTATATATCTGTTTTCACGATATTTATAAGGCAAGGGGATTATTTCTATTCAGAGAGCATATTACTGGGGGTATCCTATAAACTGCACTAATGGACAACAAGAGAGATGAGGGATTATCTAAAATAACCAATGTTTGAGAAGAATCTATTTGCCGCCTTTTGGACCATCATGACTTCTAGCCAAATATTTTTATTCCAACATTCTCTGGTGTCCACGTAGAAGTATCCTGTAGTGTCATAGCAATGACAAACACAATCTTACTAAGGTGCAAATACCTAATAGGTAAATTATGTCAGATGATCACAGTCTGGTATTTTGGTGAAATGAAGAATGAAAAGATACCCTTTCACACTACACTAACACTGGTGTGGTACTCTGGCATTCCAGTATGCCCTTTATTTTAAGTAAAGTCATTTAAATTACAAAAATTTGTATTTCCAGTTTTCAAAAGCATATCCTTCCTGAAGTATTTATTATTTTTACAGTATTTTGAATATGTAATCCTTCTCCCAGTAGCACTTCTAGCATTAATCTAATCTCTATAATTCTCTTTTCTGTAATGACTATTATTTTGTAACTTTAACCTAGAGGGCATTGTAATGATATTTCAGTGAACTTATTTTAGGATTATTGCCTAAACGACAATGTATTGGTTATGAACATCTGTGTCATATTGTTTACATCTGTACCATAGTCTCTAACTCAAGGCTAAAGTGAAATCAAAGTTATATTTTCTATATGACTCTGAGCTATGAAACCAAAGCAGTGGGCTGAGTGAGTTAATTCAGCAAATACCAATGTATAGTACATCCTACTTTTATTAACAAATCTGTTGGGATTTCTTATACCAAGTTTATCACAATTCAGTCAGTATTAGATCTTCATGAATTGTTTATATATATATTTGTTATAAATAAAATATGTTCCAGTTGACTTCATGCAGTTCATGTTGTGTATGTTTGTTTGTTTTTTAAAGATTTTATTTATTTTTAGAGAGGGAGAGAAACATCAATGTGTGGTTGCCTCTCACACGCCCCCTACTGGGGACCCAGCCCTCAACCCAGGCATATGCCCTGACTGGGGAGTCAAACCAGCGAACATTTGGTTCACAGGTTGGCGCTCAATCAGCCTGTTTGGAACCTGGAGAAAAACCAGCCAGGGCTGTTTTTCTTTTTCTTTCTTTCTTTTCTTTCTTTCTTTCTTTCTTTCTTTCTTTCTTTCTTTCTTTCTTTCTTTCTTTCTTTCTTTCTTTCTTTCTTTCTTTCTTTCTTCCTCCTTTTTACAAAATTAATATACACAGATTTACTAAAATATTCCCCTTCCCCAAATAAATGAGGTTAGTGAATATTAAGGCAACCAGGTGAGATTTAGTCAAGTCATCGTTTCATGTTGGAGCTAAAATGACACTTAACCTTCCCTGTTGTTGATGTGTAGAGAATGAGAAAGCTGTCAGAGTAAGGCAAAGAGGGTCGGATACGACTGGTAAATGAAGAAGGCAGTGACAGTTGTGCTAAGGACACCGAATCCCATGAGGTTATATCACCTTCTCACAAGATTAAAATGATCATTGAGATCAGCCCTGACTGGTGTGGCTGAGTGGACTGAGCACTGACCTGTGAACAGAAAGGTCACTGGTTCAATTCCCAGTCAGGGTGCATGCCTGTGTTGTGGGCCAGGTTGCCAGCTGGGGGCATGCTACGGATCACTGTATCTCTGGCACATGGCTGTTTGTCTCCCTCTCTTTGTCCCTCCCTTCCCCTCTCTCTAAAAGTAAATAAATGAAATCTTTTAAAAAAAGATAAAAATGATCATTGAGATCAAAAGGGAGGAAGTAGGATTTTATTTGATGGCATCATTGTATTTTAAATCCGTAAGGCACCTTTGAGGTCATTGCAATCCATTTTTGATAAGTCAATAATCTAAGGGTGTAACTAAGACCCTTAGTTCCCAGATTATTATCAGTCAGTCAAAAATACTGTATGTATATTCATAGCAGCATTACTCACACAATCTAAGAGGTGGAAATAACCCATATCCATCAATAGATTAATGAATAAACAAAATGTGGTATATATAAACAATGGAATATTATTCAACCTTTAAAAGGAAGGAAATTCTGACACGTGCTGCAACATGGATGAAACTTGAGGACATTAAGCCAGTCACAAAAAGACAAATACTGTATGATTCCACTTTTATGTGGTATCTAGAAGAGTCAAAACCATAGAAACAGAAAGTAGAACGGTGGCTGCCAGGGGCTGGGGTGAAAGGGAAATAGGGAGTTGTTTAATGAGTACAGGATTTCAGTTTTTCAAGATGAAGCTCTGGAGACTCGCACACGATGTGAATATACCTGAAGCTACTGAACTGTACGATTAAAAATGAAAGGTGATAAAAGTATTTTCTGAGACCCTTCCATGTGCCAGGTGTTATTGTAGTCTGTAGGGACACATGAACTTGAAAGAACCCCTTTTCTCAAGAATGTTACATTCTGGTGGGGATAAACATATATATTTTTTAATTAAAAAATTTTAATAAAGAAAATATATGGGATATGGCAGGCACCAATATGTGCTATAAAGAAGATAACGTAAGGTAATGTGGTAGACAGTGACTAAAGAGCTACCTTAGCAGGGGTGTTGGGCCGAGGACACTGAGGAGGTGACACAGGAATTCCAATGCAAACGGTGAATGGACCTCCCTGCACTTGGAGGCATGACAAAGACTTTGGATTTCATGCTGGCTTTGGGAGGAGGGTGGATTTTCCACAGGGGAGACATTCTGACAGACACTTTCACAAGATCACTCTGACCACTAGATGGAACGTGCACCTAATGCAGGAGGGGGCACGAGAACGATATGACTCGGCTAAAGTCAAACAGCTAGGTCAGGGGTCTGTTATATGCTGCCTGTCACAGAACTCAACTGATCCGAGATGCAAGCAGACCATGAGAGCCTCTGGACAAAGAAAATCCCTGCAGAGATTCATTACCAGCTACTTACTCATATCTTATCATTTACCCATACCATAAAGGGAAAAGAGACCACAGAATATACCTTGTCAAGGTTAAAGTTAATCCCAATGTTTTGGGTTTTTTTCTACTGTTTCCCATACCAGCAATTTTCTATAGAAGCTAAAAATAGATAAAAGCCCAATCTCTAGAGATGGTTGGGGTCTCTCTTCCTTTTCTTGCAAAGAGAGTCTGCTACTCTGTCTTTGGAGTATCTTTTCTTGCTTGTCTTTCTATGCTCAATAAAACCTGCTTTTACACTTTAACCTTTTGTCTGTTTCACGTCTTGAATTCTTTTCTGCATGAAGCTGAAAAGCCTCTTGGCTTGGGACTCAGTCTCCCCTAAGGACTTGTCCCTCTGACATCAGACCTCAGGGTCATGGGAGGGGGCAGGGATAAGTGACTGTTACCATGGTGTGTATATATGAGAGAGGAGGGGCATGTGCACAGTGCTTGTAGCAGTGGAAATGCTGAGACATGGCCAATTTCAGAATATAATATAGGTATCGAGCCAGCTAACCTGTTAATATACGAGTCAGAGGCAGAAAGGAATAAATGAAGCCTAGATTTTTGACTAATCAACTGACTCTCTGAAGGTACCATTTATTTAGATGTTGAAAACATGGTAGTAGAATGTGATTTTGGCGGTAGTGGAGAGGGCAGAGTGGGCTATGGATCAAGATTTCTGCTACGGCCGTGCCGTTTGAAATGTTTATTTAGACACTGGATAATTAGTTGGATGGAAGAATCTCTCTGCTGACTGCTATGTTGCTCCCTGGGGTCCAATGGGAGGGTGTGAGAAGGGGGACGGTGAGGAAGATTGAGGCGGTTTAGATTTATAGAGCACTGAGGAAATGAGTATCTCCGGGACGATGGTGATTGCTGAGCATATACTGCGGACGGATATCCATGCCCAGTTGGGTTTCCCCCTTTTCCAAGATAAGATCTGGGTCTCTCTGCCTGAACTCTGACCTACCACACTGCTTTTTTTTCTTTCCCACTTCCTTGAGGTTTCGAAACAACTCACATGCATTTCCTCATCTAAATTGCCTCCCACTGTTCCCGGATGATTCCCCTGTTACTTATTTTCACCCTTCCTCTTTGACTTCTCTGCTCCACCCCTCCTCCCTGTGGTCAATAAGTAACCGCTAAATCCTAACGATTCTTTGCAGGCTTCATGAGGTGGCACTTTCCCCCCTCAGGGTACTGTCTGTGCCGTAAATGCATTTTACCTTCAATGCTCTGAACTCCGCATCTCTTGCCCCATTATTTTTTATTTCTCCTCCATTGGCTCTCCAATGACTTTTCACTTATATTTTACTTCCTACACTTAACCATTCAGGCCTTTTTTAAAAAATAAAAAATAAAATACATATCTGCCTCCTATTGCAGTGTGTAAGGGTCTAACTGTTGGAGCCCATGTCCTTCCCCCCACCTCGCCCAGCATAGCATTCACAGCAGATGCTTTACAAATGTTGGTCATGAATGGAGTTCATGAACCAGTTTAATTCTACATATTCCAGAAAACTCAGTTCCGGTATTATAACTCACTTTGATACGATTTTCATAATTTCTTACTTCAGCCCATATGTTAGTCAACTATTTTAATATAATCACATACTCCCTTCTACTATTACTTGCTTCACGTTATGCACGTCTTTTCCTCCCAATTTTATTGTATACTTAAATGCGGAGCTTGTAGGAAGTTTCTTCAGTGGCCGAGGTGGTGCATTGCCCTCAGAAATGGTTCAATAATGGGATATTGAGTGGAATAATGATTTATAAATGAATGACTTAAAGAATCAATGAACACCTTTCTGTCTACCAGCTTAGTTTCTTGGTTCTGTAGGCATAAGTGCTTAGAGTCATATTAAATTAGTTGGGTTTTTTTCCCCACTTTCCAAATCAAACCAGAGGCAAAATAGTATTGATTCTTGCATTTCAATAACTTTTAATCCATTCTGTGTTCCTTCAGACATAAAGGTAAGCAAAAATCAATTATAAATGATAAGAATAGCCTATTGCTACCATGTGTAGGGAAAATAAATCTGGTGGAGAGGTCTATGGATGTTCACACAATGTGTGTGTGCTTTTAACCTTCCCTTTTTTTTTTGTAATTTCTCTTTTTATTGTGTAAAATTATAAAGTAGAAATACATTTTGCCTTAAGCAGCTCATTCACACGTTTATAAAATATTAATTAAAGGTCGGTAATTGAAAATCAATGTCAAAGAAGAATAATATAGCATCTAAAAAATGTTCACATTGGGTTTATTTATTTTTACATTATTTCGATGGAAGAATTGTTTATCTTTTCTCTAAGTGCACAGGTGCAGACCCAGAATGGAATTGTCTAAGGAGTTAGCAAATGAAGAAGTAGGAAAAGGACCCTTCCGGCTACTGTGCATGAAAAGCTCTAGGACAAAGTAAATAAGGAGTCATCAATCCACCTACTCCCCCCCGCCCCACCCACCGCGATCTCTGGTGCCAATTAGGAAAACTAAATACGGTAAACACTGACTGTGCCTCATTTAGGTGGTTTGAATTATTACCCTTCTGAAGTGTGAGGACCCTAATCTCAAGCTCTTACTACACAGATATGGACAACTAAATCTGGACAGTCTTTTGTTTTGTTTATTTGCAATATAATCATTAGCAATTTAAAATCTTTGTGACTATTGGTATATAGCTATGAGAGTTTCCTAATCCTTAATTGTTCACTGACTGGGTATTTAGCCCTGGGATGAAAAGAGAAATCTCAAGCTATAATTAATAATAAGTGCAGATCTGAGCCAATCTATGTATGTGATATATATGCATATATGTATTTTAATTTAAAATATTATCATGATTTATGCCTATTTTATTTTAGTTTTTTCTTTTTATTCAATTTATTGGGGTGACATTGATTAATAAAATTATATAGTTTTCAAGTGTACAGTTCTATAATACATCATCTGTGTATTGCATTGGGCATTCACCACCCAAAGATGTATATTTCAAAAAAAAATATATAATTTTGTTCAATTCAAATGTTATTTATTTCAATGGTTTATATTAATTTATGGTATCAAAGAAGCTCTAATAGAGATGAGAAAATACTTGTCTTTAGACATTCTCAATTATTTAGCTTGTGCCTTCATTTTGTGGAAATTTCATAGCCTACCAAGATCTATATAAATGGCAAGTAAAGGGAGAGGTAGGCAGGCAGGGAGGGACAAGACATTCTTGTGATAATTAGCTAGATTTTAGGGAGAGAGGGTATGTTTTTGAATAATTGGCCCAAAGAGAATTTTAATTAAAAGAATTTAAAGTCATCAGCTAAATTGCCTGCCAGGTTGTTATCAGCTGAGCTGGAAAATGATCTAGAGAAGTTTATTAATGCCAGACAGAAATATTTAAAAATCATCAGGTAAACAAACAATTAATAATATTTACTTTATTTCAAAAGGCAGTTCTAGCCAGTCCCATCAATATCTCATTTCATTCTTCACTTATTTGCATAATAAAGGTCAACTATGTTTCTTCCTGTTTTGTGAGAGCTCAGCTTCTGATTAGTAACTGAGGTTATAAGGCTTCAGTAGAAGCTCTAGTGGCCAGTGACTGGGGTGAAGCAAAGTTTCTCCCCTGAGATTCAGGAAACCTAAATAGGAATTCCTTGAGGCCTATAGAATGCAAATAAAAATGAGGCCTGAGAGTGATGAAGCCGCCTGACAGGCCTTGTCACAGTGTTTTCTCTGTGATGCCAATTAAACAAAGGGCCCAGTGTTCCAGGGAGGACATTTCACCAGTACACTCGCTGGGCCTCGTTCGTTATCTCCGCTGTGGAGGACAGCAACCTGCTGGCTCAAGGGAATGCCTCGCTTCCATCAGAGGTGCTGGCTTTCCAAAGTTTGGCCAAGGCTCGGGTCTCTGCTATGAAATGAAAAACCTGACATTCAAAGAAAGAGGACTTGGGTAGTAACGTTTATCCCTAAAAAATGAGGAGAGTGTACCTCAAAAACTCAATGAAGGCCCATCCCGGTTAGCACCTGTCTATGCCCTGAATTGTCTCCCTGGGAGTAATGTCCCCCAAAAATGGGAAGGATGAGGAGTGTGGGTACAGGCAGAGGATGGAAGAAATCGGCAATAGAGATGTCCTGTCCCCAGCCTCACTGGGTCCTGTCTTTACCTCGACTCCCTGCTCTGTTGTTCACCCCCTGCCGGTACCTCAGGCTTTGTGATAAGCAAGCATCAAAAGGCGTTCATTCACTATTTTTACAGGGAGAGGACTGGGAACCCCTGAGAATAGATTTCAGGTGGTATACCAGATCCTGGAAATACCAGTGAATAAACTGAAGGTGTTGCCTCTTCAGAGATTACATCCAGAAGTGGAACGTGATCATTAAACAAGAAAAGTGCAACAACAGAACTCTCAAGGCCTGAACCTCAGTGTATGGGATTGGGAATGGGGTCCATAAAGGAGCCGCAGGGACTGCAGTTGGGAGGCAGGGGTCTCTCGCCAAGGAGGGACATGCCTAACGTGCAGCTGTTCTGGTGGAACAGTACCCAGGGTGACCACATGGACATTCAGGTCTCACCTTTTGCAAAATACAATTCCCTGGCCCAGTGGGTCAGGCACGAGGGAAAAGAGACTAAGGCTAAACTCGCTGGGCCCTGGAGAGGCCCCCTTTGCTCAGCTGCTGACATCGGTTCAAGGCTGCCTGGTTGCCAGGATCTGGAAAACCAGCCATACTTTAATATCGCCTAGAAGGGCCTCAATCAAACATTTTTTTCTCTCATTTCCTTGGCATTCCTTTCCCTGCTCTGCCTTCTTCTTTGTTGAGACAGTTGCTCAAAGTGTATTTTGCAAGAACTGCAGGCGGATCGCCTCTAAGGTATTTGTTGAAGATTCCATGTGAGCACTATTGCTCCAAAACAGGACTTACCAACTCCGGCTGTGCCTGAGAATGGCCTGGGAAAAAGTACCTTTGTAAAAATACCATAACCAGAACTTCGCATTTCAGCAAAGTGAGTTCCAGGCCTCTGCATGATTTTAAATCGCCCCGCCGTGCCGGATGTGCAGTCAGGTTTGAGAGCCCCTGAGTTACAGGAGGCTTCCACAGGTGAACAGGTGTGTGCCCAGCGGAGGGAAGGTTGCAGTGGGACTAGGCCACTGTGGCCTGCTGACAGTCAGGAAGATGGTCTCCAGTGCACATGCAGCGTCTGCTAGAGAGGCTCCTGGAACCAGATTGCATCCCTGCTACGCTTTCGGAAACACATTCTCTCTCTTCCCTTCCCAGGGAAGGAGGTTTCCCCAAATTCACTCCTGTAACTAAAGGGTTCTCAAAATTTAGTGTGCATAAAAGTCACTTGACAAAATTTTACTGAAGTGCAGACCCCCAGACCTTATTCCAGAGGTTCGAATTCAGTGGCTGGGATGCGACTGGAATACATACATTAACCAGTATTATCTTCAACTATGAGTGCATGCCATTTTGATGAAGGTGGTTGAAGGACCACCATACTTTGAAAACACTGCCTTGGTCTTCACCAAAGGTATAACCTGCTACCTCTGGGAATGTTCTCTGTTTTGAATTCTGACCCTGCCATCTCATATCTGACTTTGAGGTTACTAACCTCTCTGTGCTTCGATTTCTCCATCTGTAAAATGGAAGAAATAAAAGTCCTTAATTCATACAGGTTGTGAGGATTAAAGGAAGTTAAGACAGGGGACAGAGCTGGGTAGCTTTGGGAACATGGCTGTCTGTTTGCTTGGCTTTGGCCCTCTAATGAGGCAGTAGTTATCTGTTTCCACATCGTTGTCCAACTTGAGCCTCCTGCCCTATGTCCCTCTCACTCAAGGTCCACTACGGTCATTGTTAGAAGAAACTTTATTGCATGAGATTTGTTGTGAAGAAAAAAATACTAAATTGGTTCTTTACACATAATTACTTCTAGCGGATATTCATGTTCAATGTATAACAGTTGAACAATGAAAATATATTTTTAAATTTTATTAGACTTTATTAGTTATTTCCAACCAACGGGCTGAAACTCCATCTTTTAAAAAACCAGATCCGTGATGACACCCAGTGGCCAAACTGCTAACCACTGAGATTGAAAAGATGCATTTTCCCCAGCATGCCCATATTTGACATTGCATCTATTTTATCTTCACAATTTGAGACCAATTCAATAACAAAGCATGAAATAGTTTTGCATGAGGAATATCATCAACAAAATGTGGACAAACGAAAATTCTTGGGTACTATTTTTGGTAGTAGTACGACTTTCCCAACCCGTTAAGGCAGAGAAGAGCGCCAGGTCATCAAAAGTGACATTTCCATATCAGATTGGCACAGGACCTGTTCTTCTGTATATTCATTCACTTATTCGCTCAAGAATCATTTCCTCGCATCCAGGTTGAGAGGTAGACTCCAAGAGGGAGATTAGTGTCCAGGGAGTTCATGAGTTTACACTTGTAGAAGGGAAAGCAGGGAAGGGGGATTGGGCAGAGGGAGGGGGGCAGCTGCTGTGGAGTCTCAGGAAAGACTTCAGCTGACCCCACAGGGCACTCCGAGGCTGGCATGGCCCCTCACTGTCGTCTCTTATTGGGGCAAGGTGTCTGGACTTTTATCCTCTACACCCATCCAGTCATTGGTTGTGGGCTACCCCAGGAAGGGGTGACCTTGGGTGAAGCAGCTCTCGTTTGGTTGAAGCAGTGCTGGGAAGGGCTGGCAGCTGAGGCTTGTCTACTGACAACACCCTTAGCAGCTGGGGGAGCATGTCCGACTGTCTCAAGGTTTATCTGCCTGGCCTATCACAAGATTTACCACACTGAAGTCATATGAAGACAGTTAGGCTTTGTGACCTTCTGGAACTTAAAGCTACACTTTTTTTAAAAAAAATGAGCACCCAGATAAATAGACAGGGCCGTGAAGGAACAGTGGGCATTTGGAGAATAATGAGCGAGCGTGGGCTCAGGAGAGGAAGGCCAACGCTAAGCTCTCTGCCGGTTTTCTCACGAGAGTAGAAGGGCAGGGACGATATCAAGAAGAACTGTAACATTTGAACTGGGAAGTGTTTGCCTTATTCTGTGAGCAGTTTGGCGTCACTATAAGGTTTTACAAGGGACATAACAAACACGAAGTAAACAATTAAACTGGTGTGGGAGAGATTGAATTGGAAAGACATTGGGCATTTTAAAGTCAACGTAAGGATCAAGCATTTTCTTTCAAAAGTCACTCCCAATTTGGTTCGATATTTCTGGCCTCGTTCCTCACCATTTCCTTCCAGTTCCCTTAGGTCCTGTACACAGTGGGCCTCTTCTATCCTCTGAACACAACATGTTAAAATCCTATTTCTCTGATATTATCCTTGATGCC
The DNA here is from genome assembly GCA_004026545.1 of Mormoops blainvillei. Taxonomy (NCBI): domain Eukaryota; kingdom Metazoa; phylum Chordata; class Mammalia; order Chiroptera; family Mormoopidae; genus Mormoops; species Mormoops blainvillei. The sequence continues at coordinate 93,808 of PVJD01001093.1, read as the reverse complement.
TATGAAATTTTCTGCAGCCATTAAGGCCCAGTGTAAATTTCACCTCCTCCTGAAAAGCTTTTTTTTTTATTTCAAGCCCTTTAAAGACCTCTCTCTACTTTTATTCTTAGACTAAAGTAAAAATTATTTCATGTAACTCGCAGAATTCTGTATGACCTGGTTTCTGTTTATTTACCTCTCTAGACTCATCTTTCATCCCATTCCCCTAAGACCATTTTCCTAAATGTTTCTGAAGCTTAGGCGGCGCACTCGTGTCTTATTTATTTGCTCTATTTTCAGGGAATATCACAATGTCTTTAACCTGATAGATCCTCCATTGTTGAATTGAAAAAAAGTAAACAGTTCTCAGATAAAATTATTTTACTGATAGTTACTATCCTTCAAAGAATTATAGAGTCTAATCAAGAATGTTTCCTTTCCAAATTTATTGATGTAGTAAGAAATTTAAAAGACTTCTGCACTATAATTTGGTAGCCAATCATCCCCAGAGCTCTATTTGCCTACATTTACTATAGAGTATATTTCTTTTCTGCGAAATATTTCTTCAAAGTTAAACATCAGTACATTTGCAACTGTAGAAGTAGAAGGGACCATAGAGGTAGTCTACATTCCTTAGTTTATATTTAAGTAAACTAGATTGTAGGTATTAAATGATTTGAAAAATGTCATTTAGCTAGTTCATGACAAAGTCAAATCTAGGATCCAAATGTATTAATTGCTAAATCAGTCACCAGCATGAACACCATCATCGTCATAATCCTTGGACTATCATCGACCTTCAGAGGTCCCACGTTAGCCGGGCATTCTTCTAAACATACTACTTATATTGTCTAATTTAATCTTTAGAATCCTACGAGGTGATAGTGTTACTAGCTTTAATTAGAGCAACGATGCTAGGGCACAAAGAGATTGGATAACTTGCCCAAAGTGCAAAATGCATAATGTTACAATAAAAACCCTCAGACAGATCTCTTTCTCCAGCTTCTCCAATTCCCAAACCTGGATGTATCAACATGTATAGTAGATTAAAACAGAACTCCATCCGCTGGTAAGTAGACGCCTTCTCTCGACCTCTAGGTCTGGGCTGGGTGGTCTGCAGCTTGCCTCCCGTTAACCAGTGTGGGGCTGACCTGACATTGTGTGACGTCTAAGGAAAGCTTCAGGAAGTTTCGGAAGCATTCACTCTCATCTTCTTACTGCTCTGAGATTGCCCCGTTAAGAAGCCTAAGCTGGCCTCCTTGAAGTCAAAAGATCTCAAGAAGAAAAAAAGGCCCAAACAGCAGCCAGCAAGTGAGTAAAACTTGGACCATCCAGCCATTCAAGCCGCTGACTCACTGAAATCACAAGCGTGAGTCAGGGCAAGACCAGAACGACCCTGCTGAGCTCTGCCCAAATTGCTGACCCACATTTGTGAGAAAATTATTGGTGGTTGTTTTAAGCAAACACGTTTTGAAGTAGTTCATTATAGAACAATAGGTAGCTGGAACCGTGTACGATTCTATTATTTGATTAGTGTTAGCATATTTTCCCCCTATCTCTTTACTTTTGAGTCTTTCAAGTGGGTCTGTGGTAGGCAGTATAGAATTGGGAGTGGTTTTTCTAATTGAATCTCATAATCTCTGTCTTTTAACTGGTGTGTTTAGACTGTACACATTTAAAGTAATTATTTATATAGCTGGATTCAAATTTACCATCTGTGCAACTGGTGTTTTACTTACTGCATTCGTTCATTGTTCCTCTCCCCCTCCCCCACCCTCTTTTTTCTGGACTCTCATGCAGCAGCTGGTAAAGTATGTCGTCAAGTGCCTTCTAGGGAGAAACTGTAAGATGTGTGTTTTCGCCCCTCCCTCTGCACCAAGCCCTGGGCAGATAGCCATGGTGAGTGCTTCTGTGCACATTAACATTCCTTGTTTGATGTGGTCTTTTGTGTCTCTTGTACGGAAGCCTCGATGGCTTTCAGAGTTACATGTTTTGGGCCCTGGTCCTGTGGGTGGGAGTCTTAAAAGTTGGGGCACTAAATATGGAGTCCAAATTCTTCACTCCTCATGGAGAAGCTGTGAGTTGGGAGTTCCCTCACAACTGAATGGCACCGTGCTGGGGTTTATAGCCAGTGGGTCTCAGCCTTTCCTACCAGCTTCAACGTGGATATTTTCTCATTTGCCTAATATGTAGGAGTTGCTGAGATAGTTTCTGGATTTCTGTCAAAGGGAATTGCTTCATGTGTAGCTGTATATTCGAGTATGTTTGTGGGTGGAGGGGAGTTCAGGAGTCTCCTCTGGTGTGATCTGGGACTACCCCATGTATCTGTGCTTCACCTGACAAATTCATTATGCATGGATGTAACCTAAGTGTCTATCAGTGGATGAATGGGTAAAGGCAATATGTACATACACTTGCTAAGGGAAATAAGTCAGACAGAGAAAAATACTGTTATAATATTACATAAGTGGAATTTTAATTTTAATGCATTCCGTGAATTAATAAACACCGAATGCATTGGTGGTCACCAGGGGCAAGGGGGTAGGGAAGATAGGTTATGGTGGTAAAAGGGCAAACTTCCAGTTATACAATGAGCAACTCACTGAGACCGAACACAGAGCATGGTGACTATAGCTAGCAACACTATACAGCATATTCGAAAGTTGCTAAGAGAATAGATCTTACCTGACTTCACCGCTTTAAAAAAAGAAATGGTTACTGTGTTGTGAGGTAACGCATGTGTTGAGAGCCTCATTGTGGCAATCATTTTGTAATGTATACAGCGTTTAGCTAGGTTTCAAATCATACTTCACATGTTAAACTAGCACAATGTTATATGCCAAATATATCTCCAACAAAGCTGGGAGAATGTAATAAAATGTAACATATGTAATTCAGATGTGAAGAGAAAAAATAAAATTGGCTGATATTTAAGTTGACCTATTCTTTCCTGTCTACTGATGCACCCATTGAAGGCATTCTTCATTTTTGTTGCTAATTTCTAGCATTTTTGAGTCTTTCTTATAGTTACCATATTTCTACTGATATTATCTGTCTGATTTTTTATGTTGTGTGCTTTTTCCATTACATCCTTTTACATATTAATCATAGCTATTTAAATTACCTGTCTGATAATTCTAACATCTGAGTCATATCTGAGTCTGACCTGATGATTGTTGTCTCTTCAGACTGATTTCTTCTTGCCTTTTGGTATGCATTATAACTTTTTGTTGTTGAAAGTCAGGTAGATTGTTGGGTAATAAGTACCAAGACAAATTGGTCTTCAGTGGGAAGATTCATTAATCTTACTGGGAGTTGGGCTGTATTTAATGTTTTTTGTACCAGAGACTTCAAATTCCACCTCCCACCCTGAGTCCTTGTTTTTGACTTTGGGACTTTCTTTTCATTACCCTTCAGTTACAGTTTGTGCCTATAGCCTTTCAGCTGTATACCACGGTTATTATACTGGCAACATGCTGGTGTGGCGCAGGGGTGAAAAAGGAGCCCGAGTTTCGGTATTTACTGGGCTTGTCTGGGGAGTACGGGAGTGTTTCTGTCCCTCTGCCTGGGATACAGCTTTCTTCCCTCTGCTCCTACTGTCTTTCCTGTCTGCTGCATTCACAATCTGTTTCCTTGGTGTCCTCTTGTTTTTGTTTTTCCCCCTTTAGGTGAGAGGAAGGCTGCTGTGGGTTGGAATAAAGCAGAGTTCCCTTCTGCCAATCGGGGAACTGTATTTTGCCATGTATAATGCACATCCACGTTTTTGAGTGAATTATACATGGCATTATTATACCTATTATTATACACATGGTATATAATCATTATACCCATGTATAATGCACATCCTTAATTTTTCCTCAGAAATTTGGGCAAGAAAGTGCACATTACACACGGCAAAATACAGAAAGTTTTCGGTATCGCTGCCTGGGGAGATGTCCTTCTTACTGGAGAGTAGGCTTTTGTTAGGAAGAAGAATCTAGGAGGGTTTCACAATGGCTATTTTCCTTCTGTCAGGGCCACAGGGGAAATTTTCTCAGATCTTCAGACCCCTCTTGCGAGAACTTGCTGGCATTTCTGGAGGGAAAATTTCCCCACCCCCAACCTCCAACCTCTGCATGACTGTGGCCTCTAGGAGTTTCTCGCTCCCACAACAGTCCACACTCAACCTCTAGCAGTTCAGCAAAATTACTAATTAAGTGTTGATTAGCTGTGGCACCCAGCAGCTTCTACTCCAGGTAAACAAGTGTCAGGTGCTGTATCTCTCTGGCTGTACCCATCTCCTCAAATGTTGGAGTGGTTGTTCACCTTCTGACCTCAGTTCTCTGGTTAAGCCCAAGAAAAAGTGGCTGAATTTTAGTTTTTCCAGTTTTTCTTGTTGCGAGGAATAGGTTGGCAACTTCTAAGTTCTTTACATATAGGAGCAGAATGTGTATTTTTGACCAAGGATCACAATTGGGAACACAGGAAATAGATCACAGTGAAGACTTAACTGCCTGCTTATACTTGTCTTTGGGTCACTGAAATGAAACAAAGACTCAGTATAATCTATACTATGCATATTTACTTTGGGAGGTATTTTGGCAGGAGTTTTTTGAGAATGATTCATGTGGCTGTTAAAGGTAAAACTTTTAGCTACTAAAGGCACTGTAAGAGAATTCCACAGAATAGTTCAAGGAACCCACAAGAATCAGCGTTAACTGGGCTGGGAATATTAGGTTGTGTTCAGAGTAAACTTGGACTGGAAAACGTTTTACCACATCCTGTGGTCAGCATGGAGTCACTAAAACATTTTTTTAAAGATTTTATTTATTTTTAGAGAGAAGGGAAGGGTGGAAGAGAGGGAGAGAAACATTCATCAGCTGCCTCTTGCACACCCCTAACCGGGGACTTGGCCCCCAACCCAGGCATGTGCCCTGACTGGGAATTGAATTGACAAACTTTTGGTTTGTGGGACAATAGCCAACCTCGAGCCACACCAGTTGGGGCTGAAAGATCTTTTAAGGGTAACAGCAAATATAGACAATTAAACCTAGCAATAACATTGAATAAACTGAAAGGACACTGGGCTAGTTTCTATCAAGTTCAAGATTTGGTATCTGACTAGAGATGAAAAGGAGAAATTGTGAGACTGTGATGATGTCTCAACGATAAGATCAGAATTCGAGAGGTGAAGTCCAGGAGTCTGGTTAATAACATGAAGAGTTTGAGATGCAACCAGAACTCATACCAGAGATTAGATTTCAGGGTCATGAGACTGTGGCGTCATCTGCATGGAGGCTACAACTGAAACTGAATAGGGATGTGGTCTCTGGGAAGAACAAATACTGGGGTTAGAAATTTTGGGTGTGTAAATTTAAGGGATAGGAGAAAATAGTCAGCAAGTGGGAAAGTCAGAAAGATGGGAGTAAAACCAGGACAAGTTGTTAAAAAAATTGAGTAAAAGATAATCCCTTTCTTCCAACTTCTGCCAGCCTGCAGGGGCAGACTCTGAATTGTCAAATCCATCCAGTCCTGGGAATGGGAAACAGCTCCCAGTACAGCTTGGCCTGAATGAATTGCTTCTTGCCAGAGTTTTACATAAATTGTTTTTTCACTTGAAAGAGATGCAAATGTTCCACAGGAAATGGTTCATGTTTATTAGGTAAGTGCCCATATTTATGAGGTAATGCCCCATTCTTACAATCTAAGTAGGTATGAAAGTCATCTGTGGTTGACTACAACATTGTGATGAAAGCCAAATTCAGTATATGTAATCACCATGACCTCAGGCAATTGCAAACGATTTATCCAAATCAAGGCATAACCTTCACATCATTTCTTCAGATATCTGTACTGTGTATATATGCTAAATGTATACATGTAAAAGGTATAATCAGAAGTTTCACACCTGGTATTTAGCAGTTTGTTTCTCACTCATCGCACGGTCAGTGTTTAAAGGATATTAGGGCATGCTGGGTTTCTTCTAGAGCAACAAGGCAGTTTTCATCAAGTCTGTGAAATGTAATTTTATTAATAGAAGAGCGTGTCTTACCAGATACACTGTCCCCAAATAAATAAAATATCAGCATCATTAAAAGCACACAAACACAGTTTTACAGGGTACGATACAAAGTCAATTTTGATCATGTTCTTACTTGCATTTACTAAAAATGTGAGAAAGATAGTAATTAATCTCTAAATAATTATCTTGCATAAAGAGAAAAGTACAGCACAATTATTTCACAGAAGGTTTGGGAATGACAACTTGAGATGACCTTGCTTTAAAAGATAGGAAGATATATCACAAATCAAATCACATTCTCTACAACATTAGAACATGGAATTGCACTCAATCAAAAATAAAAGTAGCTGCAGAAGGCTGTGTATTTCTTTCCCAACACTATACTAATTTCTACTTTTGGCAGGAATTAACAACCTTTTCCATCAGTAGGAAAATGTGCTCTGCAAACTCTCGGAGGGCACCACGGCCACCATTACACTTGCAAATGTATCCAACGGCCTTCTGGGCAGTGGCACAGGCATCAGCAGGAGCAGCACTTAGGCCCACCTTCTTCAAGCACTCCTCATCGGACACCTCGTTTCCTATCATGTAAAAGACATGCCAGTTGAATATTTAAAGAGACAAAGATATTCTTTCCAAATAATGCAAACAGCAACCAATACGTAATTCTGATAACTTTAGTAACCTAAAGCACTGCACATAAGAATACTATGGATTAGATGTAACAAAAACATGCCAAAGTACTTAAAAGTATAATTGAGATGGAGGCTTTTCCCTAAGCAATTCCAAATTAACCCTTATCAGTTAAAGAAGGAGAATGGAGTATACTTTCTGCTTGCCATGAACATTACAATTACTAGAAATTCTATATATATTCTCTGCTACCCAGTTTTTTGGAGGGGAGGAAGAAAAGCTTCCCACGTATATTTTACCCCCAAAACTCTTTAGCATCTATCTCTAATAGACATACATATTTTTAAAAAGTGACATAATATCGAACTAACATAATCAGCAATTCCTTAGTATCATCTAATAGTCTAGTACATACTCAAATATCCCCATCTCAAAATTGTCTTTTTATAGTTGATTTACGTGAATCAGAAACCAAACAAGGTCCAAGTATTACATTTTGTTGATATGCACCTTAAGTCTCTTAATCTGTAACAACTCTCATTTGTATATGAATTATTTGTTGAAAAACCACCATCACAACAGACAGAACTACATCCCTTCTTTGCCTGCCTTGCTTCTTCTCAATTCCCACCCTCATAATCCCCCCTTTTTGGATAGGATGAATTTCAGGAGCTCCCAGAACCTTAGATTGGCCATTCTCAGTATGACTATTATTAAACGATGGAGCAAAACTAATAATAAAATGCTATTTAAAAGTTTATTTGTTTTACATTTTTCTACATTTATCTACTGAAATTGTTTTTTATTTTTAAATGTACTGAAATTTAAACTGTTTCACTGAAAGGTAATGAAAATTAAGGTATTTCTTTGTATAATCTATCCCTCAAACTAAGCTTTACTTACTAAATTTTACTTATAAAATTGTCAATATTTTTAAGGAATATATTGTTCTATACTGTATTTATGTGGTTCAAATAAAACACTACTCTGTTTTTTTAAAATAAAAATTTAGAGTCTATTCTCTATTTTCCTGATTTTCTGACCTCTATTTTTTAGTTTCTTCTTACGTCACATAGGTAGTGCCTATCTTGGTAGAAACATTTTTTAAATAAAGGTAAAAATATTAGAAATCATCATAATTATCAGTATTTATGGATAGTCACTACATTTTGGCATTATAATTCTAGTTTTACTTATGTAATACACTTATTTTTACTGTACAAGCTCTATCCTGAAAGTATCCAGACATGTACTATGAGAGACATTTACTGAAGACACAAGAAACTGTATACATAGGACCTCGACACCTCAGTCCCCTTCAAAGTTGGCACCTCGGGACCTCCCACAGTTTTCCAATCTTTGTTGATTGCAGTCCATACACATTCAACATCCTCAGGTGTTCTGCTTGTTGCAGGCCTTCCAGATCGTGGATCACTGTCAACAGATTCTCAACCATCTCTGAAGCGTTTGTGCCACACTTTAATTTGCGCTGCACTCATTGCATCATCCCCGAAAGCCTTCTGACTCATCCACATAGTTTCCACAGAGGAATGTTCAAGCTTAACACAAAATTTGATGCAGATTTGTTGCTCTATTCTGTCAGTCATTTTGAATGCGATGGCCACACAGTACACATGCTCACTCAACAGCATCTACCGCCCCCACTGGCTAGTACAGTGAAGTCATCATTGTTCACACATGCACATTCCAGTCCACTCCCCCTAGCTGCCAGATTCCATCGATGTTGTGCAAATCGTTCTCGTTATATTAACAATGGCTGGACTTTTTCTGGGCAGGCCTCGTATACAGGCACTATGTTACCCATTTTATATCATTATTGATTTTCTTTCAAATGGTCTTACAAAGTTTGATTTGTGTTTATATTATAAACAAGAAAACTAAGATTTAGAGAACCTTGCTTAAGGTGGCACAGATAATAATAAGTATAGCTGGGATTTGTTATGTGTTCCATTAGAACTGTTTTCTTCTTACAAAACCTAGATCATTTTTCAAAGGTTCTATACTATTTTTGTCCCTAGACTCTCCACATGTAGTTCAAAGGCTATTGCTGAAGACCCCAGATCATATTCCTCCAAAGCATTCTTTACTTTTTTAAGGTCCATATTACCCTGGAAAATATTTAATTCACACATGGTTTATAGTTATTACGTATTTTGATAACATGCCATTATTGATATTTAACATACTGACATCATTAGACTCTGGGCTCTGTAAGTATTACATCCCAGGAACCAGTTCGAAGCCTGCATACAGTAGACATCTAATAAATATATTTGCTTAATACAATGTGGAAAAGTTGTGACATCTGACCATGTCGATGAATATAGTTTACAGCATTGTTTTTAATGGTTGCATAATATTGGATTTTGTGGCTATTCTATTTTTTGTAGGATATATAGATTATTTATTTTCCTCCATTACTGGTACATTGTCCAATTTCTTTCCTGGAATTGGAATTTGAGGGTCAAAACTTTGTACATTTAGTAATAGCTAAAAATATTCAGTGTACTTTTTATATATTAGAAATCTGCTTAATGCCTTACTCAGATTATATCATTAATCTCTATAACAGACCAATAACAATGGGTAATCTTGAGAGTTCCAGTTTACAGATATGGAAACCAAGGCTCTCCTACCAGAACTGGCTGGCCAGTGTTGCGGTCTGATTCCACAGCATGTGCTAGTGGATCATGCTACTAGGCTGCACTTGATAAATACTACCAAAGTAAACTCCAAAGAGGCTATCCCAATTTAATACTTTTTTGTCAGTGGTATAACAGAGTTTCTATTTCCTTACAATAATGCTAATTCTGGGAATTCTCTTTCTTATTTTCTATTTCTTTTTAAAAATCCCGGTTCTTTTTATTATGGCTGAATGAAAAGATACCAACCAAGATATGCCACTTCTTTCCAGCACAGGCCCATTTCTTTTCTCCATTCATCCACAACTGCTAGCTTGTCTGGTACACTGACTTCCATTTTGCAATCCAGTTTTAAAGACGAGAGTGTCTGCTTTGAACAGGCCCTTTCTGAGATTAACCTCACCTTAAAAAAAAAAAAAGGAAAAATGAGAAAACAGAGCAAACAGAAATCTTTCAGAATAAGATAATACCTCATAAATAATACATGTCACAATTGAGTAGTCTTTTGACCTTCTGAAGGACAAATTAAACAAATCAACTGTTATTTTAAAATAATAAAGTTTTAAAATGTTTTCTATCTAGTAGTCCCATAAAGGTGAAAGACACTTTTCTATGGTGGAAAGGATTCTATCTACCGGTAAAAAATACAAGATACACTGTCTGAAGCCACTCTAAGATTCTCCTATAATTCAATTTATCCAAAGGAAAGTCTATAATCTGTCTCTTGTGCTGCTTAGGACATATATGTAAGATTTTTAGTAAATTATGAGAAATCATCTTAGCCTTCATGTTTTGAAATAAACAAATATTATGCTATTTTGAACTGAAAATTTTAATCATAAGAATAAGCTACATTTTAAAGTCCGCAAGATATTTGCTATTTTTCTAAATATTGACACCTATTTTTTATTAAATTTTTCTTAATGCGAGATCCTATGGCAACTAGATAGCACCTATTTAAAAATAATATGTTCACATTTATTAAGCAAAAAATAAATGTTACTTGTTGGTTGACATTTTACTCATTTAAAAGTAAACAGCATGATAATTTTCTAGGTATGTGAAGGCTAAATATCATATTTTAATAGATAATACTAAAAATATATATCTCATATCCCTCATATATTCCTTGACCCTGAATCATAATCTTAAAAAACAATGCTATATTCAGGGGCACATACCTCAATACCACTTTTCTTTAATAAACTTATGCCAATAGCATCTTTTACATCATAAGATATTATTTCTTTTTGGTCTCCTGATACATAAATGTGGCCATTGGTGAGACATCCATCAATACTGCAAACCAAAAGTTTTATCTCCTTAAACTTCTCTTTGCCAAAATAGCCATATCTAAAAGAAACCAAATAGACCTTTGAATACAAGTGCAACACTAATTGCTACTTCTCATTTGGCTAACGCCAGTAAACTTAATAACACATTCCCATTCAATTATTCAAACATTACCCTTCATATTTACTTCACACATATACTTCACCTTACAGTGAAGCCTAAGTAGTCTGGTCTAAGAGGACTATGTGTTTCTCAACTTGCTAAATAGGTCATCTAAAGGAATATTTTCTGTATATGTCTTCCTCACATGAGCAAACTAATTACACAGATCCTAAATGATTGGAGTATCACAAATTAGTGTTCATAAGTACAATTAAACATACCTACTAAAATTAATGTTAGGGTCTCTTGCAAAGGCTATACAAGTCTTGCTTTTACCTTAATACTCTTTGTTCCGCAATAGGCCAATCAATATCCACATCTATATCCACACTGTACTCAGCTCGCATTTCGTAGTAGGCCATTTTTCCACCCTAGACAGAGTACAGATTTAATGAGTACTGTTTTTAACAAGCATTCACATACATCAAAAAGCTTCTAATAACAGAACAATGAATTCATTTCTACAGTACTGAGAAAAATGAATAACCCGGTAATATTAGCGACATACAACAAATCCTTTTTTGTTTTTTTTGAGGGGAAAGCTTATCTTTTTGTTTCCCATATATTCAAACCACATAAAACAAATAACCTTAACAGTTTATCTACATAGTGCAAGTTCTCATTTTTCTTTGAATAGATTTCTATTTTAAGACTGCAAAAAGTAGAAATAAGACCTATCCTCCAGTATTCTGACCACAGGAATTTTCTGTTCTAAGTAAGTCTCTCTCATCATCATTCAAAAGCAGTAAAAATGTTTTGGGAATTTGTTCCTATTTAAAACTAAGGGGCAAGATAGGGGAGGGAAAAATAACTGTAGTGTCTACTGTGCAGAATTATCTTAGATCCCTGCACTGCAGATGGGACTGGGCTATATTATGTGGGTCATATATGAGCAAAGGTAGGGTTTCCTGATCCTGCCATAAGGGAGCAAGAGAAGGCACCTTTCCTATTATTAGATTCACTTCAATACCAAGATCAATTAGTGGAAAATTTTGTTTTTTAGAACTGCTTGTCTCTTCACAAGTATAGTTATAATGAGTCACTTCATTTTTCTCCAACCTTTAGGGAAGGCCCAAACCAGTTAGGAAGGGTGGTAACTCTGTCAAACTGAATCTTCCTTAATGCTCAAACTTAATAGTCAGTCTACAGTTTGCCTATACACTGACCAGAAAATTGGAAAAATATTTTTCCCTCAGAGCATGAATCACATTAGAATTTCTACTATAGAGAATAGAGTTTTGGTGTTTTTTTTTTTAATTCTATTTTTTGAGTAACAAAAGGATCTGAATCCAAATCCTGACAGTACCATTTACTATTTGTTTTTGCCTTGAGCCAATCACTTCATTTTTCAGAGCTGCCATTTCTTCCTCCGAAAAACTGGACTAGGAATGTCCACTTTATTCTGTTGCTATGCAGATTACAAGAGATACCCTATGTAGTGTTTCATATAGTCCCTGGTGCATAGTAAGTGCTGAATAAATAACAGCTATAACTAAAATGAAAAAATAGTATATGATGTAACCATGTAGGCTCTAAAGATGAGAGACATCCAACTTCCTTATTTTAATATAAGAGCAAAAACGGATAAAACAATATATTCAACGTTACATAGGGATAAATGGGTTTTTATGATGCCCACATTGGTGCTGTTTCACCTTTTCTATACTGGGTTTTTTTTTCTTTGTTTGTTTTTTTATAAAGCAACAGAAATTATTCAACTGTACAACCACAACCGGACAGTAACATAAACATAAATTAAACACAGAGTTTTGAATGGAATAATATGACTACCAGGACACGTGTAGAACATTCAAGACTTGATTCATTTCTTATCTTAATGTTATAGTTGTAGCAGAATTCCTTGCATATTTACTGAATGGATTCCAAAGACCAGTTTGGGGTAAGCCTGTAGGATAAATGCCTCATAATGCCAAGATAATAAATCTTGTCAGTTATTGCCTTTCCTCCAGGGGCTGGTATTTTCCATTATGAATTGTGCCATACGTCTTCCCTAAAACTCAAAGTATACACACAAAAGGGTCTAAAAGGTTTTTGCAAAATGAAGGCACAAACCTGTAAGTAGCCCATCTCTATCAAATGTCGTTTAGCAAAATAAAATGAGCCATTTTCATATAATTCTCCATCCCAATCTTGTCGACGAGGTCGTTTAGCTGGATTCAAATTCAGAGGTTCAGTCACTTCACGAACTAAAAGCAAAGAGTTATAGTAAGTCCACATTACTTTGGATACTAAAAGTGTTCATTTAGCATAAAAATAAACTCAGAATATAGGATATTGCTGGATCTGGATAAATAATTAAAAGCAAAATCTTTATTTCTATTATGCAAAATCTGTAATAATTCTGATGACACCTTTGTTTTCTAATAATACCAATAATAGAAAAATAAAGTATTTCATAGAGGGATTTTGCATAATATTCTAAGGTATTTATATAAATATAATGCTTTGAGAGGACATCAAGACACACTTAAAGTACAACATCTTCAAAAAATCTGATTTGCTATAAAATACTCATATTCAATATCTGACCACTTTAAAGTATTTTTCATTATTTGTTTCTATAGAAATACAATGTATATATTATCTGTCTCATGTGGTTTAGAAATTTCATGGAATTATTATAGAAAATGAAGATTTCCTCATGAAGTTACTAAAACTTTTATAGTGACAAAAGTGTTTCTATAATATATTATGCATTCTTACCAGTGGTTAAAAAAGATATTAACCATAATAATAAAGTGTTTATTTATTATTAATTTTGGTACTGAAGGATCAGCAATAGCAACATTAATTATCATAACAGATATAATAAATGATGCCCTCAGTACTGGTATATAGGGATTCCCTTGCCCGTTCACCTAGATTGTGTTTGTGGATGTGTATGGGTACATATGCACTTGTGTTGTGTGTGTTTAATAGCTGGTAATTCTTCAGAATCTTTCTTCACTTTTGCTTGTCACTTCTGTATACAAAGGCTTCTAGGAATAGCCTCTACATGCTTCCCTAAATAAACCATCTGCTCAACTCCACCCCAATGTTTGATGTAGTTAGGAAAATACTCAGCAAACATATATTGAATATGTGGCATAGTTTTATAGGAGCTGGATACACAGCAGTGAACATAATTCTCTCTACTCTCCCTGAGTGTCGATCTAGCGGTGGAGACAGGCAATAAGCAAATACGCATAAACTAGATAATTCAAGTGGTACTTGGAAGAATAGGAAAGAGAGGGGTAAGTCTTTCCTAGGTGAACAAGGATCAGTGGCTGAATTCTCACTGGGGATATTTGCTTAGTCTGAGGAAGAGGTAAGAGAAAGATCAAGCTTGGTATAAGCAGAGGGACTCTGCTGGAATGAGGAGAATCTAGAAGAGTTTTTAAGGGCCCCGAGGACTAGAGTCACAGATTGTCATTTGTAGGAACCTCAAACACAAAGCTAGCTCTTTCCACCCTATGATTTCCCTGACAGAACTTCGTGAGTGTGCTGTGGCACAGGAAGCTGGGAATCAGCTGGAAGGCAAGGAGAGGTCATTACAATTTCATACTGCTTAGATCCCAATGTCCTGTTAGCAGAGGGGTATTATTAATACACACGATACCTCACAGGTACCTGCAGTAAGAGGTGAACTGAAATTATTGTTGTGACTCAGCCCAACTCCTTATTAGGTGAAAGTGATTAGTCCCTTATCCTGTGAGCCTGATAACAGAAGAAATATATACTCCAGTCTCTATGTCTGGCATATGATAAAACATGATAAAGAAGCAGAAATACATGATACTGGAATATGCAGTCAAGGATTTTCAAATAATTATCATGAACATCTTAAAGAAATTAAAGATTTTTTTTTAAAAGAATGAAAACATGGAGCATTTCAAAGGAGAATGGAATCTCTAAAAAATAACCTAAAGGTGTGTTCTACAATGGAAAAGCACAGCATCTGAAATAGTTCACTGGGCAGAATTTACAGTGCACTGCACAAGTCTGAAGAAATGATCCACGGACTCAAATATAAGTCAGTAGAAATCACTCTAAACGAAGCACAACGAGAAAAATAAACATATAAACGATACAAAACAGCTTGTGAGAGACATGTGGACACCATAAAATTGTTTAAAATCCATTAAAATGGGAGTCCCAGAAAGAGAGGAGAATGAAAATGTGGCAGAAGAAATATTTAAAGAGAATTTTTGAAAACTGATGACAGATTATCAGCCTTCAGATATAAAAAGTTCAGAGAACTCCTAACAGGATGAACACAAAGAAAACCACAGCAATACAAATTAGAGTCAAACGATGGAAACTAAAGATAAAGAGAAAATCTCAAAAGTAGCCTGAGGAAAATCCTATTCAGAGAAACAATGGTAAGAATTACATATGAATTCTTATATAAGAAACAGTGGGTGGTAGAACATAATGGAATGACATGTTAAAGATACATCTTGGAAAAAAAGCAACATCTTAAATTACACATATGTTAGAGATAACTAGGCCAGCTTTCCTACATTCAACAAATGTCAAGGCACCTAACAGGAACCAGAATGCCTTTCCTGAAGTGTGTTACATTTACCTATTTGTTGGTGATTCTATTCTCATTAAATATTTTTCTAGTTTATCTGGCTAGAAATCAAGCTCTAGCTAAACCCTACGGACTTCTTCTTACATAAAGAGTTACATATCTTGGGAAGTAATTCCACAGTTCATTCTTGAGGCCCTCCAAAACTTTTTGGTAGATGCCTTCTATTCCCACAATTCTATATGACTTATATGGAGTTTGTCAAACATGTCTGGAACAACCATAAAAATATTCGATCTAGGAAAATTATAAGTCAATCTCAAATGGCAAATAAAGCATTAAAATGTTTCTTTGTAAAAAGTAAAGCAAAGAATTAATTTGGGCTCACTGTCTTGACTCAGTAATCAAAAGATCAGGAACTGATTAGAAATGTCATTACCTACTAACTGCCATTACCTCCTACAGTTAAGAATCACATGTTCTCTTTTACTGTTCCCTTTTTACTCTCCTTACTCCTAAAGAATACTTGCATAGGAAAAATTGATAAACTGATTCTCCATAAAATGAGCTAAAATAAAGACTGATGCAACAGATTACCTCCTTTCTGAATTTCACTCCATCGAAACTGATGGCGTCTCACAACAGAGAAAACAGAATCATATCCTTCTTCTCGAATCATTTCTGCAACTTTTTGAAGGTCAGCAGGATGTAAACATGGAGAAGTAGCTTGAATATTTCCTACAATGTCAACCTCTTAAAAAAAAAAATTAAAAGGACATCAGAATAAAGTTCTTTGCAAGCCAGAAATCTTAAATGCAAATGTTAAAACAAGTCTCGGGAAATGATTGGCAAGTTAGAAATTACATAAAATTTTGAATAAACTATTAAACTCATACCATTGTGATAATTAAGAAATTCTATGATGGCATCTAATGAGGTAGAGCTGTCTTTTGAAACTTCAGAACTTCTTCGATGTACTTGTGCACCAAATTGTTTGGCAACATTCTCAATTTCATCATGATCCGTTGAAACCCACACACTGTATAGGTATTAAAAATAAATAAATAATGCCAAATCATTAAAGATAAAAAGGAGCTCTAAATTAAAAAATACAGCTTATGTAATGTTAGAATAGTTTTGTACCATCAAAATAATGTTAGGGATCCAAAGTACAGTCATATCTCAGTACTCAGCAGCTTCAGAACTTGTCAAATGCTGTAGTCATCACATTTGATGAGAAAAAAATGTTTCAGCACTGGCGCTTGCCTGGAACTTGTCTCACTTGCTAGAACTTTTGAGTCATGATGCCACCCCGCAAAAGAAAATGCTTGATTGTTCGGTACTCATCGGTTTTGGCATTTGTCATGAGTTCTGGAACGAATTACTGACGAGTACTGAGGTACCACTGTACTATAAAATTTTTTAAATTATAGTATTCTGAATATAAGCAGTATTTTTAAATATTTGAATAAAATGTCCTGGATATATTTATATTTACATATAGAAGTATTTATACTATACATGACATATATTGTTATTTACATAAATATTATTTATATAGCTCTAGATATAGTTTCATAAAATTAGAAAGATACTTGGTATTTTTAAGGCCACTGGTATATTATGCAAAATAGTACCTCTAAAAGTTCAAATTTAAAGAAAATAAAAAAATTTTGCTTCTTATTCCTCATCCAAATCTAAAATATTTTATAAAGTATTTTAATATACTTGTTAAAAAAGTGGACTTGGCTTTGCCAAAGCATGAAGCTGAACGTTTTAAACTTAGAAGAGACTAAATGATATGTCTGGGCTCAATAATAACAAAAATGTGCAACTCTTTTTGCCAATTAATAATGGGTAGTATAAATATTGGAACACAATCAACTGGGTTATGGCCCATAGAAAACAATTAGAACATGACATGACTGGCTTAGGAGATTTTAGCATAACAGCTCTATTAACCACAGCTAACAAGTTGCCTGTTCAGACTTTAAATGAATGATGACTAAAAACGCTATTACAGAGAGGCACACTAGTCTCTCCTGCAAAGTTGCAAGGACCTTTGCAAATTCCCACTGCTAGAAATGGAAAATGTGAATATTAATCTAGCCATAATGTTTTAATAATGTATTACACAAAGATAAT
Source organism: Mormoops blainvillei (assembly GCA_004026545.1). Lineage (NCBI taxonomy): Eukaryota > Metazoa > Chordata > Mammalia > Chiroptera > Mormoopidae > Mormoops > Mormoops blainvillei. The sequence goes on along the minus strand of PVJD01001093.1, from coordinate 76,398 downwards.
TTAATGAATTATAGTCTTTGGCATATGCATGTACTTTTTTCCCCCCTCTTCATTCAACATTCTCTGAAGAGGAATTACAAGTGTCAAATGCCTCCACTCATTTGCCAAGAATGAAAGTAACTAAAGAAAATTTTCTGACATTTCTTTATTTCACTTATTCCCTTTAATATTTGCAGAAGGAGGATTTAAATCTAGAAGTCCATTAATCTCCTCCCACTCACCCCAATTTTTTCCTAAGGAATCCTAGTGAATAAAATGAGTCACTGGCTAGCGGTCAGGTGTCTCATATTTACTTATGTCACTCTGACCCCATCTTCTTCCATCTCGAAATCTGAAATAATTTGAGGGTAGATTTTTCAATAGATTAATGTCACAAAGGTACATAACAAAGTAAAGTACCACTGAAAATCTGGTGAGTTTTTTAAATAGAGAAAATGAGGGAGGGTGGTAAGATAACAGACTATAGCTAAAAGTGAACACTAAAAACAAATATATGGGTCTTGTGACATATAATTTATATCACTAATTGAAATTAACTACTGAAGCTATTTATTTTATTATTCTGATCTTTACTGTATGAAAATTCAACATCACAGGATTCAGTGATCTTTTTGAAATGCTTAAAAGATAAATTAAATAAAATAGAGGTTTTTGGAAGAAGTTTGTTTGTTTGTTTTTCTTCTTCACTGCCTTTTATCATTCCTTCCTTCCTTCATTCATGAAATGTTTATTTAGTCCTATTCTGTTTCAGGCACGAGGCACTAGTCTGGACACTGGGGATATATAGACCCTGAGACAGAGGCCAACGCAGTACTGTAATCCCCTTTAAGTTATTCAGGAAAGAGAGGTAAGGAAGCAATAGTCAACCTTTCTCTAATTCTTTACCTTTCACGAAGTATTTTTATAGTGCCTGCTGTGTAACAGGTGCTAATATATATTTCTTGACTGAAACAGCAAATGATTGAGTACGGACTCTAAAGGAAGGGGTCACACTACATACTAGCTGTATGACTATACAAAATCCACAATCTCCCAAAGCCTCAATTTTCAGTAAGAGGTGATAATAGTAATTACCTCTTACGGTTGTTATGAGGATTAACTATAAATCACAACACAGAATAAACATTAAATAAATGTCAGCTATTCAAAATAACAAAATATGAATGGTAATAAAAAAACATCTATAGTCTCATTTAATCCTCACACTGACTCTGTTGGAAGGAAAACTGAAGATCTGTTTTCAGACCATCAAAGGTCCAAAAGTCTATTTTGTATATATTATGTAAGGCAATGGCACTGGGAATATAAAAAATAGCACCCAATATGTAGTTAAAATCCAGTGATCATCATCTATTATTAACGGGTCTAACTAAATAGATAATTTTCCTCTGAAGATGAGGAACAGAAAAAGAGAAAGAATGAGCAAGTGAACAGGCTGAAAGGGTCAGGCCAGCTCCCCAGCCTGCTGGACTGCAGGTAACCTGGTCAGGCCTGTTTCCAACCCCCTGGACCGCCTATGATTCAGCTGTCCCGGCTCACTTGATAGCCCGAGACTTAATAGAAACCATCTCCCACCAAGCACAATAGACACCTGGCGCCAGCCACTCTAGCCCGTGGCCAAACTGACCCTCCTGTACTTTGGGAACAGCCTTCCCTATACCTAGCCCATTATCTAGGCTCACATCCTGGAACCCTGAGGCACCTGCCAGGAAAGACAAAGACTAGCCCCTCCCCTATCACCTCACAAACCCCGAACTTTTTTTTTTTTTAAACCTCACTCTTGCCTTCCTGCAGTGCTTAAGTCGACTGAACTCTGCCCACCTCTCAGCGCAGCAGCATCAAATAAAGGCACTTCCATCTGATCACTGGGTTCCTCCAGCCTCTATTTCTCATGCATTTCTAACACAGGCCACATAAAATTTACAGTCAAGTTTAGAGTAAATGTCAAAGTCTAAATGCCAATGGCTTTAGCCTCACATGAAGTAATACTACATCTAACAGGATAAACGGGAATATAAACCATGGTGCCTACGAAAGTTATTTCAAATCATAGGCAGCCATTTTAAAGATAACACAGGCCTTTCTTTCATTAATCATAAACCCACATCCTAGAAACGTTTATTTTTACAAGTATGTTAGGCAACAGTTAAAAAAATCAATCTGTTCTGAGTTTTACTCACAAAGAACTGAACCACTGATGAAAACCGAGCTTTTACAAACTCAGCTCTAACAATAACTTTTTACTAAATGAAAATAAAATTATCTTAGCATTTTTCTTGACTGCTAAGTAACGAAGTTAATGACTTTTAAAGCATTGCTAGCTTTGATTCTTATCAGGCCAGAAAAATCTGCCTCAACTGAGTCAAACCATTACTTTGAACAACAATCTCCAAGGTATATTCTAGTCCTGAAAATAACAAATCAGGCAGATTTCCTTCATTTCCTTCCTGGGGTAAATATTCGTTGAAGAAAGAAAGTAGAAGAGGAGAGGCAGGAAGGCTGCTCCAAACTCTAACTACAGATTGAGAATAAGCCAATTAAATTCAAACCAGCACACTTTAATTGAGGTTCTGATACAGAAAGCATGCCAAAGTGGGTAAGGTAGTACCTGCTCACTAGAAGCTTTTCCCTTAGTAGAGCAGGGGTCATCCCAGGCCAAACCTCGCTCAAAAGAATGTTAGCATTAAAAAAAAAAGTTGAAGCTAGCTCTGGCTGGCGGTGTTGCTCAGAGGTTGAGTGCTGGCCTGGAAACCGAAAGGTCACCAGTTCAGTTCCTAGCAGGGCACATGCCTAGGGCGTGGGCCAGGTCCGCCCTGTTGGGGGTGTGCTAGAGGCAGCCAGCTGATGTTTCTCTCACACATGGATCTTTCCTTCTCTCTCTTTCTCTCTCTAAAAATAAATAAAATCTAAAAAAAAACAACAAAAAACCCACAAAACTTTGAAGACAATTGCAACCTTTCCATTTTACTAGTAACAAAACTGGTCCATGGAAGCAATGGAGATTGTAAAAACCTTCAATACAAGGGGAAAATGTCAAGGATAGATAACATATTATATGCCAGGCACTAATCTAGGGGTTGTACATACTTTATATCACTAATTCCTTCAGCAAGCCTATGAGACAGACACAAATCCATTCTCAAGTTGATGACATGGAGGCACAGGGCCAGTGATTTACCCAAACTTGCACTTAATATGGTCACACACTTTTGACTCCAGGGTCTATGGTCTTGCCTCCCAGCATAGTGCGTGCATTAAACAAAGGCATGAATAACACTGCTATACATGGGGAAACAAAGGCACAAGTAATTTCCACAGAGAGGATTAGCAAAAGCCTCATGGAGGAAGTAGTGCTCTTTCTTTCTATTTACTTTTGAGTTAAACTTTCCAGATCCCGAGAAAGGATGCCCGATAGCAAGCAGCTGTGTGACTTATAGAGTAAAATCACATTAACAGACAATATTTTAAGTTAGAAAAGGGAGTTAGAAAGATTATACCCTTTTTACTAGTAAGGGAAATGCTAATTTTATTACTTCTAATTACTATTATTGGTACAGTGACAGATACCATAGGTGGCTCAAAGTATAAAACATTAACGAGTTTATACTCTAGTCTAGATGTATTAAATAAAACTGGCACAGAAAAAGTTAATACAGTACTCCAGTCATTTATTCTTTCAAGGAATTTCAAACAAAGGCATTTCAATAAATGAAGACAGAAAAATCACTGTTTATCATACTCATATACACGTCTTTTCCAATAATTTCATAGCAAAATCCCCAACATCTGCCATAATGGCTATTTATTGGGTTTTGACTTACAGTATCTATTCCCCCTTTTGGTAACTGCACTCCTATTTTTCTTTTGATGAACCTCTTTGTTTTACGGGTGCTTCATTATTTGCTGCAGGAGTAGAAGACAGGGCTAAACTATCGCAGGACAAGCACTATGTTTTCACAGCCACAGTGACTGGTTTCAAGGATGAGCAGAGACCCAATGAGATCTAATAAGGCCTTAAGTTGCAAAGAGGAAAGTTCTTTTTGACTAGACTTAAACCTGGCAGAATATGGGGAATACTGTCAAGGATAACCAATGCCAGACACTAGTTACAGCAGCAAGGACAGGTTTTATTCAGTCATTAACTATTGCAATAGGGAAAAGAATACAGCATCAACTGAACTTAAATTTCCCCAGACAAGGTTGTGGTATGCTAGGGAAAGGCACTGAGAGGCGTTAAAGCGGGTTAGTCCACGTAACTAGATCATTCTGGGCTTGTTAACTGGTGCTTAACTAGAGGAGAAGCAAACTTCTAACTTTATGACAGGAGGCAAGGTGCAAGTTGAAGCAAGGCACCTTTATCCTCCCTAGGGACTAGGAAAAGTGAGGTATCTCCCAGAATGTTTGCATTTTAAAGGGATGACTGTCAGGTCCTTGAGAAGTTTTGGGTGGTAAATTTAGATCTCAAAGGGCAGAAAAGAGATTATAATTGCAAACTTTCTAAAGTAACTGCTGTCAATGGGGGTTCAGGAGGTATATGTTAAAAGAAAAGTAAATTCTCCTGGCAGAATTCAGCTTTCTCAGGCAGGCATTTTTAAGGAGTACTGGGATCATCCTAAGAACATGGACGTAAGCTGCCACACACCATGCTGGAGTCTGGTCGAGTACAGAGGTCTGGACGGAGCTCTTATGTGTGTGTGGAAAGTTCTGCAGTTCTCAACACAACCACCTCAACACCATAAAGGGAGAGCCTATATAGAAGAACCAAGAAACAGGATTCTGGTGATAGAGTACGCCATCACCTTACTTTCATTTAAAAATATTTATTACCACCTGATAAATGTACCTTACTTTGTTTGCATATTGCTGGTCTCTCCCTATTATAATGTAAGCTCCATGAGGCTAGGGACTGGCCCTAGTGCTACCACTATAGCCTCTGGTTAAGGACTTAGAACGGTGCCTGTCACAAAGCAGGTAGTCAATAAATACAGGGGGTTGGCAAAAGCAGGTTTATAGTTGTTCATATGGAAAATAATACAACGCAATAGTTAATAAATAATAATACAAGAATAAATTCTGTGTTTTGCATACTCACAACTATAAACTTACTTTTGCCCACCCCTGTATTTGCTCAATGAGTGAATGATTCTTTTGCCCTTGAATCTGATGGTACTTCCAACAAGCCTTACCGCTTTGTGGTTAGCCAGTCTGAAAGGGGTTTCTTGCTCTCAATCTGTAATTTTGATTTCTAGTTCATTTCACAAAAATAGAATTTTACTACATCACTGCCGTCTGGATGCAATCTCTCAGTCCTTGTTTTTCAGTGTATACCCATTGTAAGGAGGTAAAAACTTTCAACAGTCTGTGGGCTTCGCAGGAAAGAACCATGTCTCATTCACCCTGGTGTTATTCCCTTGGATGAATATGGCAGAAATTAGGGCTCAGTAAATGTTGACTGAATTGAACCACATCCCCAAGTCTTTCCCTATCTCTCCTTTGCACACTTCCTCTTACATTAGTGTTATCTGCTGGGTGCCAGCTCCTATTTACCTTGCTCCACCCAGGCTTCCTTTGGATTACAAAAATTAAGAAATTAGTACATTTATACTTTTGGGTATCTCCTTCTTAAACAAGCTTGGGTACATGAAAATCACATATATAAACGTGGGTAATTAATATGCTCCAAACACAGTCATCTCTTTAAAAAACCAAAACCCAAACATCAAACGTTACAATAATTTACTCCCCACAATAACAAATTCAAATATAATTAGATTGAAGTTACTAGGTGTGAATTCATTCTTGGCACAGAATTCTACCACCCATCTTTTATGAATGACATCAGCTCGTAACTCCTCACCATTATGGCATTTGGCAATGTCTCTATATGATGCTGTCCTTAGGGCAGCCCAGGTTCCAAAGGCAGGATAAAACCATTTATGAGCTTATGAAACAGCCAACTGTACGCTTTCTCCTGTCTCTCACCTACGTACAAAGGTAGGGAGCCCTAGATTGTGCTGACTCACAGGCAGACAGTGTTGAGTATTTTTCAGAGGTCAGGAAAGGATCTCCAAGCTGAGCTTAAAATTAGAAAGCCTTCACATTTACACCCCACTCCATTAATGAACCTGATGCCTCCCTAACGATTCAGCACCAAGTGGTTATCACACGCTGAGCAACAGTGGATCCCCAATGGCCTCTGCCTAAAGGAGTTCACATACTATCGCGGTCATTTCACAAGAGTGGCCTCCTTTACCCAGTGAGGTCAACAAGAGCGGCGGAAGACGGTTAAGAGAAAATTTCCGCCTTTATGGGTGGCATTCTCAAGGGCCGGGGACAGGAACTGTCCCAGGTCATGACCATTAGCAGTTACAGAACAAGGAATAAGCGGGAGCCTGTTCTCCCTGGGCTCTCAGCGGGGGCCCTGGCAAGCCGGATTTTGCACGCCCCTTCCAGCTGCGACTGCCCCCGGAGACCCAGATTCTCCCGTGGCCCGGCTCCCACTCCGGACCCCCGCCCAGGCCGCGCTGCCCACTCCAGTACATGCGCACCTCTGGAAGACCCCCGAGTCCAGGGCCGCACGCAGGACCCAGCCAATGAGCGGGACCCCCGCCAGGTGCTTAATGTTCTTCAGGGGGATGCCCTTGCTGCCTCCCCGGGCCAGAATTAGGGCCGCCATGTGCGGGGGCTTCTCCACGCCTCGGCCGTGGCCGCCGCGGGAGTTGCGCTGCAGCTTCGGCGGCCGGCCCCGGGACGGCCGCCCCCGCGGGTTGGAAACAGAGGTGGCGGCCCCCTTCTCCACCGAGTCCATCTTCCTCCCACGCCTTCTCCCCAGCTTCTCCACATCCGGGATCTCCTCTTTCTCGCCACCTCAGCTCGCCGCCGCCGGATCACCCCGCCTCACCGCTCGCCGGTGGCTGCTCCTGGCCCCGCCCCTCCTCCGCCCCGCCCCGCCCCTTCGCGGAGCACGCTGGGAATTGTAGTCCCGGGCTGCCTCGCCTGGATCTCTTGGCATGGACTCCAAAGCCAAGCCTAGCAGTGAGATTCCAAAGATGACTGGAAGTGCAGCTTCGGGGGGCGAGGGGTGAGGAGGATGATACTGTACAGAAATTTCTCAGACAGCATAGATTATTGACCTTTTGCTAGGGAATTTACCGACGTAAGAACTGTAGTGAGTTTCCCACGGCATACCCTGATGCATCCTAACACGAATCAATTTTATATTTAAAAATTATATTTTCAACATACATCTTTTTGCTATGCCCCCGACACTCATTACTTCCAAGAGATTACCTCATTCGAAAGTCCTGCAGTCACCTTCAATTTAACATTCTAAAAACTCATCTGTCCCTATGGGCTCTCAAAATGCTTCTGCCTCTACATTTTCTATCAACTTCACCAGCCACATAGCGACAAACGCCTGGAAGCCAACCTGACTATTCCTCTTAGCGTAGCAAACACCTGTTCTAGTTACTTTTATGTGTTTGGTTTTGGTTTTAGTTTTTTGTTTTTTGGCCAAAATTCTTTCCCTTTTAGGAGGTATTACTTGTCTTACCTGGTGGGGCTTCCTTCCACTCACATCCCCTGCATTGTAACGGAGGTGTGTGACCCAAGCTAGTCAATCTAAGCACCTCATCTTCCTGAACACAGCTGTGGTCTTGAGACAGGCATGTGATCAATCAGAGCCTATTGGAGTCCTTCCCAGAGACCCTGGGAAAGAAAGAATCTTTCTCGTGCTGAGTTTTTGGGTACTATAGACCACATAAACCTGAATCTTCAGAGCAGGATATGGGAAGGGGAGTAGGGGAGCTGCCGTACCGAAATGGGCTGGCATACCAACATTCACATGGAAGAAATCAGAGCCAAGATATGCAGAGAGAAAAGAGAGAGCCCTGATGGCATCATTTAAATCTTTTGATCCAGCCAAGAGGTTCAAAGACATGTACACACACACACACACACACACACACCCCTGCTGTTTTTTTATAGGTATCGGGGAAGGTACTACTGACCTAACAAGAATTTTGTTTTTCATCACTTTTGCAAGCCTGTATCTGGAAGTAGAGAATTTCTTTGTCTGTCCTACGTGAAGGCTTAATGCATCCAGAAGGAATGGGAAGTGGTGGTATTTCTGTCCCTTCTAAAGGAGAGTAAAAAGACATTTGTGCTTCTCAGGTATTGGCCTTTTGTGAAAGATACAAAATAAGCCTTTAGTGTTTTGGGTCCTAGGACAGGCACTGGAAACTTTAGATCTTTTTGCTTGTGAAGTAGAGGATGGCCCAGCCCTTCCTAGGATTGGTTCTAGGAGAAAAATCTGTGTTCTTCTTGGATATGGGGAAGGATAGCTATGAACAAATATCAATGCAGTGCCTGAAGAGGGGGTCAGATTCCAAGAACCAGCCCAAAACTACACCTCAAGTGGTCAATTCGCCCACATGCTGGGTTTTTGAATAGGACCTTTGTAGTTATTGTGCTTCAGAAACACCAATACTGATTTTTTTTTTTTTTTGGTAACTATGTGAGAAAGACACCTGCTTCTTATGTACCCAAAACTCTTTTCTTTTCTTCACCCAAATAGCAATCTTAGTTCCCACTAATAATAAAGTTGCCATTATCTACAGTAGTTCCCTAGAAGCTCATAAACTCCAGAGCAGTTTGACGCTGGTGGCACATTGGTGTCCTCCAAACTGGGAACAGAGCAAGTGGTACACAGTTACTTATCAAAGGAGATGATAGCAATTTGAGTAAATGCAATGAGACTGTGAACTCCTCTTGGAAAGGGACTGTTCCTTCTTTGTAATCGCATCCAGAGCAATGTTTGGGTCACAGTATGTACTCAGTAAATGTCAGTGAACTACATTTCATTTTACTTTCCCAGTCTCTGCCCACTCATACTTTTGTACATAGTAGTTGCAACCTTATGATAATAAAGCATTTTTTATTCATTGTAATGTTACAGTATAATTTTGGATAGGGCTGACAATTGGCTGTCTCAATCGTGAGAAAGAGAGACAGAGAGAAGGAGAGAGAGAGAAAAGAGAGGGAAAGAGAGAGAATGGTAGTAAAAGTGGAAGGTGATTCATCTAGTTCAATACATGGCACAGAAAATGACGAATATTTTGTTGATGAAATTAGAATATACTAATTTATTTTATTTTTCTTCTTTGTAATCAATGGGCATAATGTTTCAGTTAAGCAAGATGGATAAACTCTAGAGATCTACTGTACAACATTGTACCTATAGTTGATATGAGTGTATTGTACTCTTTAACATTTGTTAAGACAGTAGATCTCATGTTAAGTGTTCTTTCAAAATAAAATAAAATTTTGAAAGAGAGAGTGCAAGAGAGAGAATAACTGTGCTAGGAGGAGGCAATGTTTGCCTGTCTTTGGGTTGCTTCGGAGGAATAAAAATAAGCGACTCTCCAAGCAAATTTCCAGCTCACTCTTCCTTTAAAGATAAGTGTTAAATGTTGCTACCTAAGAATCATTCATTCATATTTCTAGTAAAAATATCTTTATATTGCCTCTTGTTTTATGATTTTATATATGAACAAATGTAATACACATAGGAATGCTTTTATTCTCGCATTTGCGCACATCATTGCATTCCACAAGCCAGGCCCTGGGCTACACGTTAGGGACACCGAAGCAAGGGAAGCAAGGCCCAGAGCTCGGAGCTCTGACGGGGAGACGGGCTGGGGTCCGCAGAGTGCGGCTTGTGCTGTGGTAAAATTCATGTGCGCTGAAGCAGGCAAGCACCAGTAGAGGAATATTTAGGTTAGAATGAGGTTTCTGTTGGCCAAGATGAATCTTGAAATATTCTTATACTGTAAGAATATGCTAGGCTGAGGGAATAGCATTAAGGAAGGTCCAGAGGAATGAAACAACATAATAAATAGGGAAATATGAAGTCAGTCACTACACTTGGAGCATATGATACTTACTGGTTAGTGGAAAAAGATGAAAATAGAGAGGAACACGTGGGCCGGGTTATAGCACATGAAGGTATTATGGACCTAGCATTGTCAAGGAAGTTATAGGGAGCAAGCATATGGCATAATTCATTCATTCTTTCAAAAAATTTTTATTGCATGCCTACTGTGTTTCAGGTACTTTTGTGAGCACCGGAAATCCATTGCAGGTAATGAAAAGTGCTCTATTTCTGAATACATCTTAAAATATAGTTAATAGCATTTTCTGACAGATCAGATGAGGGGAGTGAGAAAAAGAGGGAGATAAGAGAGACAGCAAGATCTTCGACCTGACCATTAGTAGGACGGAGCCGCTATTCACTGAGATGGAAAAGAGCATAAAAGGACCAGTTTAGGGGCAGAATTAGGAATTCTGTTTTATACATGCTACGTATGAGATACCTATTAGACACCCAAAGAGATATAAAATGAGCTATTAAATAGATTAGTCTGGAGTTCATGGGGAAGTCTGGAATATAAATATAACTTCAGAGTCTTCAGCATGTAGATAGTATTCACAGCCATAATATTAGGTGACATGTAGTCAAGGGTGGTAGCTGGAAAAGAGAAAAACTATATGTTAGCTAGAATGAAAAAGTTGACAGAAAAGTGCAAAGTCTGAGTCCTGATCTCTCTGCCGTGCAGAGGTTAAGGAAATGAAAAGGACACAGAAAAAGAGACTGAGACAGAACAGCCTAAACAGAAAGGAAATCAGGGTGGGGGCCTGAAACATACATGCATAAAAGTGTTAGAGGGAGGAAAATATGATCAATTATATCAAATGTTATGACGCTGATATAAGAAGAAACCGTTGTACATGGCAATGTAGAGTCACTAGTAACCTTAAAGAAAGCAGATCCATTGGCTTGGTTGGCAAAACCCTGACTGGAGTGGATTAAGGAGGGAATGGGAAGAGGGAATGTAGAGATTGTAAGCACAGGCAAGTAAATAAAGAATTGTGTAAGGAATAAGAAGGAAAAAGACAGCAGTTGAAAGGTTAAGTGGGTCCAGAAGAGGTTTTTATTTTATTTTTTAATTACAAAGTCAGAAATAATAGCATTTTTATGTGGTAGCAATAGAAAGTAAAGAGGGAAAAATTAATGATGCAGAAGAAAGAAGAAAGAATTGCTGAAGCAATTTTCCTTGAGTAGACTGCAGGGGGGGGTGTCAAATTTTAGGTGGAAGGACTAACTTTGGCTAGGAACAAAAGAGAACATAAATTTTATGGGCATGAGTTCAAGAATGTGGGTTACACAGCCAGTATTCAAAGATATCTCAAGAAAACTACAAATCAATATGCCCTATGAATATCAACATAAAAATCTTCAAGAAAATACTAGTATATTAGTTTCCTATGAATGCTATAACAAATTACCACTAACTTGGTGGTTTAAAACAAAAGAAATGTGTTCTCTCACAGTTCTGGAGGCCAAAACCAATATCACTGGGCTAACATCAAGGTGTCAGCAAGGCCACCTTTCTCTAGCTTCTGATGATAGCTGGCATTCTTGGGCTGGTAGCTGGATCACTCCAATCTCTGCCTCTGTAGTCACGTTGGTTTCTAGAATGCTTCCTTCTGCTAATATGTACATTAGTTTAATATGAATAGAAATGGTGGAAGGGGTGTCATGTAGCACCATGTGGCAGTCATGTCTAAATCTCAGTCCTGGCTTAGGAATCATTTTTGCCCTAGAATTAATTAAGATATTACAAAGTGCCTAACTCAGAATTCGGCCCATTATGAAAGATCAATGAATTGTATTGTTCACTATAATTTTGTTAATGTTGATGAATTTCACCAGCAAGTGGGTAGAAATAAAGCCACAGGAATATCTGAATCTAGCACAGCCAGTGTCTGTTGATGCAAGAATCTTAGCTCAGTATGAAGTCCTCTTTCCTTTCATATTTCTGTGAGTCCTCAAGGGTCATCTTATATATAATGGAAGTCCTGGTTGCCACTTCATAGTGGCTGCAGTTAGAGACTCACAGACTCTGAAGACCTCATATCTGTCTCTGGAGCTGAGCTAAGACTTTCTTACTGGTTTTTTAATAAATAGATTTTTACAGTTGTAAGTGTAATATATATGCAATTTTATATTCTTTTGTTGTTTGTATCATTACAAAGTCTTTCAGCTTATCGTTAAATGTTTAAAATTACTCGACATTGACAGACCATAAATTATTTAGCAGCTTCTTATTGCTCAACATTTTTACGTAAGGTAATATTCCTAAAAACTTTGTGTATAAACCTGTAATTATGTAGGCACAAGTTCCTGGAAAAGATTTTCATAAATGAAATTGCTGGATTACAATGTAGTGATCATCTTCCTTTGAATCCCAATTAAGATTCAGTGTTGTCTGGATGTGTTGGCAGCTGTTACTAGTTATACATAAGTTACCTCTTGCTGCATAATAAACTACCCTACAATTTAGGAACTTAAAACAACAAACATATATACCTCACAGTTTCTAAGGTTCAGGGAGTAACTTAGATGGATGATTCTGACACAGGGTTCCTCATGAGGTTTCAGTCCTGCTCTCACCTGGGGCCACAATCATCTTGGGGTTTGACTGGAGCTGGAAAATTTAATTCCAGGATGGTTCCCCCACATGGCTGTTGGCAGGTCTCAGTTCCTTGTGGTCTGCTGGGTTGAGGGCCTCAGTTCCTTGCAGACTGTTGGCCAAATGCCTCTCTCAGCTCCTTTCCACTTGAGCCTCTCTATGGGGCAGCTCACAGTATGGCAGCTGGCATCCCCAGATCAAGTGATTCCAGAAAAACTGAAAAACAGAACCACCAAGTTGGAAGCTATAGTAATTTTTAAAGACATGGTCTCCAAAGTCACATACTGTCATTTTTGTTTCATTGTATTTTCGAAGTAAGTCACTAAGTCCAGCCCATACTCAAAGGGAGGGAAATGGGGCTTTACCTTTGAAGGGGGGCCACCCTACCAAATTTATGGACATATTTTTAAAATCACCATAACCTAGGAATCGGGTTCCCACCCCCTTCCATTGCTTCTTTCTTCTTTCTTTCTTATAACCGAAGAATGAAGGAGGGAATCCACCCCAGTCCCGGGTTCCTGGGAAGGCTCTTCAGAAAGCTAAATTAATAAGCCAAATAGGCAATGATTGGCACAATATTTTTTAAAGCCCCTACCAGAGCTCCCATAGTCACCAAATCATAGGTATTCCCAGAAGGTGTGATGGCAGCCCCTGAAGGGGAGAAATTTCAGCTGTGGCCAGACCCTGTTGCTAGAACTCAAGATGCACTCCCCTTAGGGGGAGACGATAAGCAGGGTGCAAGGATTCCGACTGAGCAACAAGTTGCTAACGGTTTGGTATCTGTGGACTTATAATTATTAAGATTTGAATTGATATTTAATATCTGGGATAAACAGATTAATTTTTTAAAAATCTGTGGCAAGAGAAATAATTTTTAAAACATGGATATGTTAATGCGAGGAAAATTATTCCAAAAAAGCAGATTGGAAAGAAGCTATAGAAAATGAAGTCACGTGGATCAAGTAAGGGAAGAGTTAATCTTCAGAGAAATGCTCCAGTGGAAGCTCAGTTTATCTGCTAGACTTGAAGGACACACTGGATCCTTATCTGCCTCTCCCTACCAAACTTGCTGATAATGATTTTAGAAGGAGGAAAAAAGAGAGTCGCCTCAGAAATACAGAGCTCTGAGCCAGTAGGGCCTTCAGCTACCTCAGTCTTTGAACTCCATGGGAAGAGTTGATAAGGTGAGGCTTGAAGGTGGCAGAGCTCCTGTGGTACTAAAAACATCTGATAAAGACCTGTCCTCAATTCAGGAGCAAAATATCAGCTCTTTATTGACACACAAAACCGTTTTTCTGTGATAGGCATGAGCGCACAGAAGGTGGAGGGAAGCAGGTCTACTGTGTCTGAAAAGAGAATCATCCTCTGTTACTGGGAAAGCCAAGGTGGGCCAAGAAGCACTTGGGACTTTGTGTTCCCTAGAATCATGGAACAGATCCCTCAAAGACTAGACTTAAGGTCAAGAAAAGCAGAGAAGGTTTTGCCTAGCCCTGAATGGAGAATGCTTGGGGAACATACACTGTAAATTAGTGAATTGAAAATGCCCATTTTTGATGGTGTTAACAGAGAGGGATATGTCCATAATCATAGCCAACATTTATTGAGAGCTCGTGTGCCAAGCAGGCTTCTGAGTCTTTACACACATTATCTTTCTTCATTCTCATGACAGCCTGAACCATCACTACCAACTGTGGATAAGAAAACGTAGCTCTTTAAATAACTTTAACTCCTGTTCAAAGTCCCACAGCAAGTGGTGAGATTTGAATGCATAGTCTCAAACTCTTTAAGCTGGATTCTAAATCCCTATGCTCTGACGGTTGAATGAGTTCAGTTAAAGCCTGACTTAATTGGGAGAGAGAGCACCAGATTTAGAATAGGTAGGATCTAGTAACAGATGTTTCTATAGCTAGTGTGTTCACTTGCCTTGTATAGATAGGGTTCTTGGGCAAGATGGCAGAACGACTATGGAAACCATGAGACCTTAGGAGTGAGCTAGTGCTGATCATATCAGGTGCTCTCATAAACCACTTCCCAATAGGGGGCTGATAGAGAATTTCACTGTTCTCTGTGCACTTGCTGTAGAGACGTTGAGACTGGTATAAGGCAGGAAGGAGATATTCCCAAAGGAGCCATCTACCAAGTGGAGACACAGGAGTGTCACCCTGATCAGAGTATAGAGAGAGTGGATCATCTGATCAGAATTTTGTCCCTAGATGTTGCCTTGTGCAGAAGACAGCTGCTACCCCCAGGTCACGGAGGTCTAGCCCCATTTCTGAAGGAGTCTGTAAGGGGAAAAAGGAGGCTGTGGATGCAGGTGCATAATCTACAGAAGCTGTCACAAAGTTGCCCAGTGCCTGGTCATGTGCGCTATGCCTTCTCTGCTTGGGCGTGGGACTGGGCAGCATTGTTCCTCTCAAATGTGTGGGAGCCCGTGATGCTGGGAGGAAGCCAGAAATACCAGGGTGCCCCAGTTAATACATTGTACATTTCTGAACTGCGACAATGGGATGTGTGGAGGGGGTGCAGATCTTGGTATGGGATTGAAAGACTCCAGAAGATAGACTGTCACCTGCACACCCTTTGTTTTCAGTGGTCTATGTGTTCAGATCTCCCTTTTATCACTTAGTAGTTGTTTGAAAAATTACTTAGCTTCTATGAGTCGAAGTTTTCTGATCAATGTCATAGATATAATAATGGCCACATAATAAGATTGTTTTAAGTGACAATGAATTAAAAACATTTAACAGAATGAATAACATATAAGGGTCTGATAAATGGAGTTTTGAAATATTTATGTATTAGAGAAAAATGTTAATTTATGAGCTGGCCCAATGTTTCATATTTCATAAGATGCCCAATTCTTCTTTTTAAAGCATAGTGCCTTGAGAGGCTCTTTGGATAGAAAAGTTGAAATTGGGTAGAAAAGCTGAAGAGTAAGGCCTGCATGAGCTGGTTAGAGCACTTTAAAATTGCTGTGCTGGGCGGTGCTGACCTGTGAACACCTTCTGCGCCCTTCTGTCTTCAGTTGCAGTCAGCCACCCCGGCAGCCTCTGTCAGGGGTCTGGCCGTAGGTAAGGAGAGCGCAGGCTTCAGGGCCATGTCTAGCACGTGGGGAAGAGTGCTACAGCGGGAGAGAGTGCGCAAGGTGTGAGATGTAGAGTGGGATTGGGAATGCTGCAAAAGCAAGAAGTCGGAAGTAGGCATGAGTAGGAGAAATGGAAGCCTCCTAAGAGTCTTTGGAGGGACAACATGCCAGCTAGATGTAGTATCAGAATCTGAGCAAATTTTCTCTAAGTCTTGAAGTACGAGGTACCATGGAAGGCTCAAGGACTTTGAGGACTTACAAACAAGTGATACTTAAGTTACAGTTATTCTTAGTTTAATTCCAAACTTAATCACGTTGGTGAATTCCTGGCAAAAATGGCGATGGATCTTGAAGTACACAGTTATCTTTGTTTTCACGAAGGCATTTGTGTTTTGCTAAAGGAGGGTACAGTAGGCTGAATAGCAGCTCCCCAAAGATGTCCAAATCCTAATCCCTAGAACCTGTGAATATGTTACTTGTTAAAAGGGGCTTTGCAGGTACAATTAAGTTAAGGATCTTGAGATGAGAGTATCCTGGACTATTCAGGTGGCGTCAGTATAGCCAATTAGAGTCCTTAAGAGGAAAGCAGGTATGTCAGAGTCAGAAAGAGACGATATAAGAATAGAAACAGAGGTCAGAGGAGAGAGAAGATGCTGAACTTTCTATCTTTGAAGACAGAGGAAGGGGCCACGGGTCAAGGTAAGCAGGTGGCCTCCAGAACCCGGAAAAGGCATGGAAACAGTTCTCCCCTAGAGCCTCCAGAAGGAGCAAAGGCCTGCAAATGCGTTGATTCTAGCCCAGTGAAGCGAATTTTGGACTTATGACCTCTAGAGCTGTGAGCTAATTTGTGCTGTTTTAAGCCACTGAATTTGAAGTAATTTGTTATAGCAACAATGGAAACTAACAGAGAGGGGGAGTTTTGAGTATTTGGGAAAGAATGGGAAGACAGAGAAGCAGTGCGCTGTCTGTCTTCTGCCAGGCACTATGGGTCGGCATCTGGGTCCTGTAAAAGGAAGAGCGTAGATGGCAGGTGAAGGCGAATTTGAGGGATGAGAGCAGAGGCAGCACGGCTGAGGGCTCCGGATGAGACAGTATGACACATGCCAGGGAAAATGGAGAGCGGTGCTGCTCTTACGTGAAGAGGTTGCTTCTGGATATGTTCCCATTCTGGGCAGAGCAGAGCCTATGATGGCGGTAGGGGTTGTGGGGGACAGGGCCAGGAGCACCAACAGCATCATGGGTGGGGTAGGACTTATTTGGAGAAACATTAGACATCTCGAAGTTGAAAGACTTGAGGGACATCGATGGAAGAATGAGTTTTCACACATGCAAGGAAAGCCAGACGGTTTGAATTATTACCATTTCTGTTACTTCATGTACAGGGCCTAGAGAAACTTGGATAACAGCAGTTTTAAGAATCCTGATGCATTTAGTCAAATTGTTTTCTTGGAGTTATTTACTCTGCTTCCAGGGATGAATGCAGAGCACTACAGTAGGCCTTTTTAAAGGTGCAATGTATTGAGACCACAAATTAAAAGGGTGCTGGTACATTGTGACCACTAGGTGGTCCCATTCCTAGGAACTGGAGAATTTGATGACCACAAAGGGTTGAAACATATCAAAATGTTTTTTCGAGTTCAGTAACCTGAGTACTTGTGTGCTCTGGAGCATTTTTTAAAATTTTTGATATATAGGATCATATGAATACAGGAGCTTTTCTTTCCCCCCACTATCCTTTATGTTTGCAAGTGTTTGGTCGCCTGCACGGTGAATAGGGCCGTCTTATCTATGAAGTCAAATAGTCCTGTGTTCCCCAGTAGCCTTGAGATATGGAAGAGAAAAAGAATGATGTTGAAATCCTCCTTTTTCAAATATTTAATTTCTTTCTCCTTTTGATAATGATGGGATGACAGAATATGCAAGGACTTAACTCTGTTTTTCGCTTTATACATTGTTGGCCACAATATATTTGTACAGCCAGTTACCTCATCATCCAAGAAACATTTATTGAGGGCCTATTCTGAGCAGAATAAATGTCCTAAGTAGTGTGGTGGGTGATACAGTTTAAAGACACACACACACAGCTTTAATTGTGAAGAAACATAACATTTCACAGAGAAGAACGGGGATGTAAATTATTGAATATGATGTATGGGGAATAAAATGTATAATGTAAATTTTCTTCAATCTTCATGCATTGAGTCGTATTCATGCATTTATTTTCACATGTGATACATTGGCACTTTCACTGCACTTATAATATTATTAAGCTAGGAAAATGCGCTTGAGTTCTAACAACTGACACAAAATTAAATCTTGAAACACAGCCATTTTAAACTTACCATCCATATCTTTAAACATAAAGAGAAATGACAAGTATCTATAAAATTGATCTGAAATACATTAGAAAGTCCAGGAAATGGGGAAAATGGAGAATTTTACAGTGCCCAAAGAAAAAGAAGTGGAAAACAATAAAGGAAAGTTATTGTAATGTGATACTATTTTGAAAATACTGATTGTTTTTGAAAAATACTGACATGTTTTCCCTATTACTTGATTGTCTTTATCACTGTTTTTGCAGAAAACTTTATTTTCCTAGTTCAGGTGTTGATATTTGAAATAACAGTCTTCTGTTCATTATTTTTTATTATTGTTGATCTGTGAAAGGTCCCTCTCTTATTTTTTCCCTTTTTATTCCCAAACCTCATTCATAGTGCTCTCCCTCCCACAGACACCTACCCTAATGTGTTTCATATATGTCCTTGGCTATGCATGTGTGTGTGAATGTAGTTTTGCTTTGTGTATTAGTTTTAAGTGTCCTATGTGAAAGAGGCTCTTCTTTCTTCTCTTTCTCCTCCTCCTCCTCACCCTTCTTCTCCCTCTCCCCTCCCCTCCTTTCCCCCTCCCTCATCTTCTTCTTTTTCTTCTCCTCCTCCTCCTCCTCCTTCTATACTCTACCAGTACAGAGGAGAGCAAAAACACTAGCTAAAAGCATCAAGATTCTACAGGTAGAAAGGCAGGTGGGGGAATT
The DNA here is from genome assembly GCA_004026545.1 of Mormoops blainvillei. NCBI lineage: Eukaryota > Metazoa > Chordata > Mammalia > Chiroptera > Mormoopidae > Mormoops > Mormoops blainvillei. The sequence goes on along the minus strand of PVJD01001093.1, from coordinate 57,749 downwards.
GGGGAGATTCCATTTAAGCATACAAACATGCAACCAGTGTCGCCACCTGGGCCTTGTCTTTTCTTTGTGCAGTTTTTATTACTAATTCTATCTCCTTACTTGCTGTAGGTCTATTCAGATTTTCTATTCTTTCTTGAGTCAGTATTAGTAGTTTGCATCTTTCTAGGAACTCATTCATTATTTATTTATTATTATTTTTAAAACTAAATTTATTGGGATGACATTGGTCAATAAGATGATATAGGTTCTGAGGTACAATGCTATGATACATCATCTGTATAGTACATTGTGTGTTCACCGCCCAAAGTCAAATCTTCTTCCATCAGTATATATTTAATCCCATTTACCCCTCAGCCCCATCCCTCTGGTAACCACCATGCTGTTAGCTGAGATTTTGTTTGTTTTTCGTATTCACTTTTTGCTTTCAGTTTTATGTCCCACATATGAGTGAAATCATATGGTTCTTAACTTTTTCCCTCTGACTTATTTCACTTAGCAGGATATGATCCAGATCCATCGACATTGTTGCAAATGGCAGTTTTCATATTCTTATGCCTGAGTACTGTTCTATTGCATGTGCACCACATCTTCCTTATCCAGTCACACTATCAAAAGACACTTCAGTTGTTTTCATGTCTTAAACTTTTTCCACCTACAAAGGTTCATGGGATAAACTCACCTTTATAATCACACCAACATATGAGGTATATTCTTTCCAAAGAGAAATGTAGTTTTTCTTTGCTTCTTTTGTTTTGTGTGAAAGTCTGCTCATCAACTCAAACTGCAGCAATTAGTTATTAAATATGTTTCCTCCTATTATAATAAAAATTTCAATTTGTCTTGACTTTTCTAAGGTATTAATGAGATGCATAATATCTAGGTCTTTAAAATTACCTTCTTTTTATATGACATATTTCCTCATTCTTGCTATAGGAATCAGAAGAATAACTTGTGTCAACCGAGTATCATATTTTTGGCCTCATTACCTTAACATCAATACAATTCCTTGTCCTGGTTCAATACCTTAACATCAGTACAATATTTTGTACTGGCTCTTAACTTACGCAGTGTTGACAACTTGGTCAAGCCTCAATCTATTTGAGTGAAAGTTTTCTCATATGTTTGGGTATATATAAAATTTCATATAAAATATATAAAACTTTGCTTATTCCAAAGTTTTAAGGCTCTACAAAGCTGATGAGGCATAGAAAAGTATTGTATTACTTGGGGAAATTTCTTTTCCTGGTCTACTTAATCTTTTTTTATTATTTATTAAAATTTTATTTGTCAGTTGTGTATTACTCACTCTCTATGTACATAGAAATTTCAGTAAGCTCATGTACACGTAGTTCATTTTTGCAGGGAGCTGGTTATTGAGCATTTACCAATAGGTCATGTTTCGGGCTATAGGGGAAAGGGGTATTTATGGTCTAGGAATGGAAAGGGTCATAAGAAAAAGCTAATTAAGCTTCAAGGATTATGCCCTTGACTTATTTACAACTTGGATATCCTCTGCTTCTCTCTTTTCTATGCTGTCACCTTACTGACCGATATTTAGAGCCAGGCCCCATCTGGCTGTATGAGCTTGGGCAGTTTGCTTACTTACTTGAACTCTTTAAGCCATACTTTCCTCCCCTGTAAAATGACAATAACAGTCATGATAATGATGAGGATAATAGTTAAAAAGAGCTAAACTGCATTTTTGCTTATGTTGTATTTTAGACTATGCTAAACACTTTCATATATTAATTTATTCACTCTCCACAACATTTCCATGAGGCAGTTATAATCCTTATTCCTGGTTTATAGATGAGGAAGACTGAGGCCCAGAGATACTAAATAACTTGACCAAGGTTTCATTTAGACTGTTGGGTTACGAGTACATGGGCGGAGGTAGGTCAAAATCCAAGCAGCTTGCCCCCAGTGGCCACTGTCTTAACCAGTATGATGCTCTACCACTTTAAAAAAGGCGAAGATTGTGTAAGGTTAAGATACAAAGATCTTGGCATTGCTGATTAAATATTAACTATGATTTGCTTTTACTTCACTCTAATTTTGTATAATATCTCTTCAGCTATATTTAAGGGTTTTTTTTTAAAGCTTTTTACATCATTCTTTTTCTTTTTCAATTACAGTTGACATACATTACTATATTAGTTTCAGGTGTACACGTCAGTAGTTAGACATTACATAACTTACTAAGTGATCATCCTGATAAATCTCACACACACCTGACACCATACATAGTTATTAGAATATTATTAACTATATTCCTTATGCTGTACTTTACATCCCCATGACTATTCTGTAACAACAAATTTGTATTTCTAAATCCTTTTTCACCCATCCCTCCAACCCCACTTCCATCTTGGCAATCATCAAAATATTCTCTGTATCTATGAATCTGTTTCTGTTCTGCTTGTTCATTTATTTTGTTTTGTAGGTTCCACTGTTGAGAGATATGTATTTTTTGCCATTTTATTGTTCATAATTTTTATATGTTTTTCCTTCCTCTTCTTCTTAATGAAGATCCTTTAACATTTCATATAATACTGGTTTGGTGGTGATGAACTTTTTTTAGCTTTTTCTTGTCTGGGTAGCCCTTTTTCTGTTCTTCAATTCTAAATGATAACTTTGCTGGGTGGAGTAATCTTGGCTGTAGGTCCGTGCTTTTCATTACTTTGAATATTTCTTGCCAACTCCCTCAAACCTGCAAAGTTTCTCTTGAGAAATCTGCTAAAAGTCTAGTGGGAGTTCCCTTGTAGGTAACTGCTTTTCTCTTGCTACTTTTAAGAGTCTCTCTTTATCTTTAACCTTTTACATTTTCATTATGGTGTGTCTTGGTGTGAGCCTCTTTGGATTCATCTTATTCAGGAGTCTCTGGGCTTTTATGTTTATTTCCTTCAACAAGTTAGGAAAGTTTTCTGGCATTATTTTTTCAAGTAAGTTTTCAATTTCTTCCTCTCTCTCTTCTCCTTATGGCACCCTCATGGTTTGAATGTTGATACACTTGAAGTTGTTCCAGAGGCCTCTTACATTATCCTCATTTTTTGGAATTCTTTTTTCTTTTTGCTGTTTTCATTGGATTTTTTTTTTCTTATTTTCCAAATTGCTTATTTGATTCTCAGCTTCATCCACTCTACTGTTGATCTGCTGTAATTTACAGTTAGTGTGTCCTTCATTTCTGACTGGATCTTTTTTATGCTGTTGAGGTCCTCACTAAGTTTCTTGAGCACCCTTCTAACCAGTGTTTTGAACTGTGTTTCTAGTAGATTGCTGGTCTTCATTTTGTTTAGTTCTTTCTCTGTTTTGTTCTGTCCTTTCATCTGGGACTGAGCCTTGATTGCTGTTGGCATGTCAATAGGAAGGATTTAACACCAGGCCAATCAGCTGCAAGGACTGGCTGCAATTACCAATCATTGACCTCCAACCACCATGGAGGATTAGCTGTGCAGGGACCCACTCCACAGAGCCCACAGAGCAGGATTTACTTCAGTGGGGCTCTGGTGCTTTCTGAGTTCACCCCTTGAGAGTGTCACTTGTGGAGGTGGTTGGGTAGTGCTGCTCTGACATAGTCTGAAGCTGTTCACTGGGTACACTGGGTCTGGGGCCTCTTGGATGGTGTAGGTCAAGATCAACCACCACCTGTGTTCTGCCCAAGGTCCCCTAGCATGAGCTACAAAGTGGTCTGCAGATGGCTCCTACTTGTGCTGGGCTTGGAGGTGCCCTGGCGAGGCCAAGCTGGGAACCTAGGCTGGCTGCTTGACTAGACAGGTGTGAGTCAAGGCAGCACCTACAAGAAGCACTTATTTTGGGTCATATTTTACATGGCCAGGATCTTAGTCACCATGAGTGCAATTCTAGATCTATTTTGATCCCTTTGGTTTCTAGCACTAAACAGCTTTGTGCTTGTTCTAATAGTCTGGACTGTTTTCTCTGACTATCTACCTCACAATGGGCCACTTTCCTTTGAGTTTTTGTTAACTTTATTCACAGGTATTGTTTGCAAAAAACTTGCAGAAAATTTGAGAAGGTGCTTTTCCCAGGGATGATAAAAAGTGTGATTATTGTGTATGTTCAATTTCTGGATGGTATGACAGATTTTCTAATATTGTTCAGCTTGGTAAGTAAACAAAATTGAGTAAAACTTACTTTTGACTTTTTTTGTCTGCTTTTGATTTGATTTTTCAAACACAAGTACCCTTTTATGTACCTCACACAATTTGGGGGGATTATCTTCTACTAGGTTTGAGGTAACCAAAGAGTTTTTATCACAACTTTTATTTTCCTCATAAAAGTTTATGAATTAAAGATGAAAGATGGCTCAGTAACCTGGGAAAAGATTTGATTTTATTCAAATGGGGTCTGCTTGAGAGCACTCAGGAAGTGACTTTTTAAATTTAATGTGAGCTTTTAGAAACTATAATAGTTTATAGACTGCAGTATTTCATCACATGAAAGAAACCTATAGATTATATGATATATATGTGTGTATATTATATTCCAAGCTTTTCAATTACTGTGGGTGGTAAGCAAATCAGTTTGATTTGTGTAACATTTGGTTATAGGCAGACTAATTATAACTTTTTAAGGTTCAATCTTATCAATATTTATTAAGTTCTTATTATGCAGAGGACACTAGAATGAGTAAGAGACAGCTTTTGTCCGTGAGGAATTATTGAAGGATATTACACAAATAAGATTAACAGAAGGTGGGTAGCAAAATGTGAGTACCAGAGAATAAATAATAGAGTTTGGTATTTAAAGGGGAAACAAATAACCTCCACTTCAAAACATCAAGAAAGACATCAAGGAGTGCACGGCCTTTTGAAATGAGCCCTACTGAAGCACAGAACAGGATAGGACACTGTATGTTATCAGATTTCAATATGATAGGTGTTCTCATTTCACTGTCATCCCTACTTTTCTCTGTCCCTAGACCTCTTCCCAAGCTTCTCTCTCTCTTTTTTAAACCTGTTAATAGGACTCAGGTGAATTCGAGAGCTCATTTTTCTTTAACACATGGGGAGTATTAGAGTGTGCTGAGAAGAACTGGTTGAAATAAAAATGAAATAAGAATTACTAGGACCTTCAGTTTACATACTGTTGTTTCATTTTCTTCTTACCATGATTTACACTTAGCTCCATGAGGCCAGAGTTTGCTCACCATCGTACATGTAGAGCCTGCACATCAGGAATTCAATAAATACTTGCTGAGTGACTGAACAAATGGAAGGATAGAGGAAAGGAAGAGAGGAAGGAAGGGAGAGGGGCGGGAGAGAAGGAGAGAGGGGAAAGCATCGAATAATTGCACTTTTAAAATAATGAATGAAGTAGTTTCTTCATTTCAATTTTCTAATCTCATGTTTAAAAATTACTATTTTTCATTCTATAAACTAATTGTAGAATAATCAAATCATTGACAGGTAAGATGATACTCGGTTTCCTTATAGATCCAGAGTGATTAAAAGAGAAAAAAAACTAAAGAGTAGAACAATGATCTTCTGCTTTTATGAAAATACAAGACCTTTATTCTGGTGAAGTCTATAAGTTCTTCTTATGAAATGAATAAAATATTTTTGTATTGATTCCAAAGGAAATAAAAATAGAGGGAGAATAAGAAGAGAAAATGTTGAATATAACATTTTGTTAAGGCCCATGAATACTTGAAATCAAATGATAATACCTGAATTCAGGTGATTGTCCATGGAAACTGGGGAGAAGAGCCCATAAACGCACATCAGTTACAGAAATCTGGTCCTTGGTCTCCTCAATGTGCCAAGGTTTACAGGCAGATGTCCACAAAAATCTCCCTACTTAACATTTTTCTATTCAAAAATGACTTTTTCTTCCCTTAACTTTATAGACTACATGTATTCCCTCATTCTAATGTTTTTGTAAGAATTTTTTTATTCACAATATTTAAAATTTTCATTCCTTTCACATTATTTATTGAATTTCCTCTTCATACTTAATTGTGCTTTACAGTTATGTAGTTGAATCTACTGTGTAAAGTATATTTAAGGAAGCCTTGTTTCTATTTCTGTTTGCTCTAATCTCTTCCTCTTTCTAAAGGGTACTACTTTTAATCTTTTTATGATTTATCTGTTTATTTTATAAATAACAGATATGTATGTGTGTATATATATATTTTTAAAGATTTTATTTATTTACTTTAGACAGAGGGGAAGGGAGGGAGAAAGAGAGGAAGAGAAATAAAGTGTAGTTGCCTCTCACATGCCTCCTACTGGGGACCTGACATGGCCCGCAACCCAGGCATATGCCCTGACTGGGAATTGAACCAGCAATCCTTTGGTTCACAGGCTGCCGCTCAATCCACTGAGCCACACCAGCCAGGGTTGTATATATTATATATGTTACATATAATAACATACATATCCTTTTCTTTTTCCTAGATAAATGATACACAATTTTCTCTACCTTATTTTTTTTTTGGTTTAAAAAAATACCCTAAAGATAATTCTATAGTAAATATAACATATTAAAATGATTAGGGAAAACATAGTTATATTCCAAATAAAATTGAAATCACTTTTAAACTTTTTGAAAAATATGTCAGTGGTCAATAAATTTCACTGCATGCAAAGCAGTTGTTTATTAAACAACCATGTTAATTTTTTAGCAATCAGAAAGTAATTTTTAAGCATTTATTCATATAGTAGCTTGCTGCATACATATGTATACATACAGACATACTTACATATGCTTTAGTGAGCTTTTGTTACAGTTTATAACATTTGTAAGAGTTTTGGATTGATGTATAGCATGTTATAGTTTTTCCATGAGAACCTCATTGAAATAATGGAATATATTCTTCAAGTTAGTGTTATATAGAATGTCTGATTTACAGAAAGGGATTATTGATAATAAAAAAAAGAGATAACTATTTTTTATCAAATCCTAATTTGTCAGTATGCTGTGGTTTTACTACAAAACAGTAGATGGCACTCTAAGTATGTACTCATTAGAGGACAAATTAAATTTCAAATAAACTCAAACATGTAATTTATATTATTTAATATTTGAAATTGTTGTATCTAATGTGGTTCAAAACAGAACGGACCTTTGTCTGATGTCTAGAGGTATATTTTTGATATAGTCAAAATTTCTATTCAAAATGTATTTGAATTACCATAACTAAGGGATTTTGTGGAGGAAAAGATGATGTTACTGGTCCAAAGTCTATACTTTTACATTTTAATTCGATATGGTGAATAATTTCATGGATCAGTCATTCCAGTATTAAATGATCTAAAACATAGGCTGAGCATATTCCTTAACCACTAACAATGGACTACACATCCCCCATTTTTAAAAGACTTTAATAATTTAAAAAAGAAATCAAAGTGATCTTAATATCCAAATCTGAATTTTGTTAGTCTCCCTTAGCTCATAATATATATTCTTTTACTTTGAATTTTTTTGTGGTGTGTTTGAAAAGTTACCGATGGCCTCCAAATTTTTATTCTTCGGTTTCATTTTGTTGGACATGTCAGCAGAATCTCACAGACCTGGTCGCTCCTTCCTTCCGAAAACTCCTCTCTGCTTGGCTTTCAGGACACTGACACATCATGGTTTTCCTTCTCCCTCACTGGCCATTTCTTTTCCCACTTCTCCCTAATTTTCTAATCTTTTGATGTAGGAGTGCTCCGACATTTTGTAACCTCTTTTTCTTATCTTTCTGATATTCAGGTTTACAGTTTTAAATATAAGTAAAATATCTGCATTTTAAGTGGAGCCAAAAGATTCAAGTATATAAAAGGAATTGCTGGATTATTTTACGGCTAATCTAATGCAGAAGAATAATGATTGTTAATTGTGTTATATTTAAATTCCACAGAATTAGGGAATGTGTTGTAGATCTGGTATACCATCAGAATTAAACCACCATCTCCATGATGACAATGTTCATATATATAGTCTTTAGCTTAGACCTCCTCTCTGAATTCTGATGTATATTCAACTGTTTATCTAGCAATTCTACTTGGACGTCTAATAAAAATCTTAAATGTGCTCAAATGTCCTTCCTACCTCCAACCTTCCTCTGTCATAGTCGTATTTATTTCAATTGATGGTAGCTCCATATCCTTTCAGTTGATCAGGCCAAAAACGTAGAAAGCATTCTTGACTTCTTTATTTCCAACCTGGCATGAAGTCTGGTGGGCTTCTCTAACTTCAACATTTACCCAGAATCTGACCATCTCTGACCACTCCCACTCTCACCACCCTGGTTCAGTCATCGTCTCTCACTTGAATTATTGCAATAGCCCTCCAACCAGCCTCTCAGCCTCCACTCTGACTGCCTCACAATCTGTTTTCAACAGGGCAGCTAGAGCGGCCCTGTCAACATGTAAGTCGGTTTGTGTTACTGCTCTGTCCAAAATGTTGCAGTGGCTCACATGTCCCTGAGAATAAAATCAAAGTCTTTACTATAAACTACAAGGTCAGTAAAATCTGTCCCTCATGACGTCTTTGAGGTCAGCTCTTCATACTCTTCCACCTTCTGATTCCATTTCCATCAGACTTGCCTCTTTGCTTTACTTCAAACACAGCAAATGCACACCTGCCTCAAGGGCTTTGCACCGGCCATTCCCTTTGCCTGAAAGACTCTTCCCTTAGTATTTACATGGTTTCCCTTCTCCTCTCCTTGTCTTCTTCTCTTCTCACATGGAGGAGTATAATGAAGATCCAATTTGCAATTTTGAACTTTATCACTGGCCCCAGCAGCCCGTCTCTCTCACCCAACTCTCTATTTTTTCCCAAAGCACATACTACCTTTGATACAACATTTATGATGTTATTTATTTCCTGTGCTAAAACATAAACTTTACTTTAGTAGAGGTTATTGTCTTTTTGGATAACTTTCTCTGTCAGGGCCTACAACAGCACCTGGCATATTGTAGGTAATCAGTAATATTTGTTAAATGATGACTGAATAAATGAATGAGTGGTAAGGAGGATAGTATACCATGATCTTTTCAGTATTAAAGGTCTCCATCACTTAGTTTTCACTTAGAAACTGCCACTCATTTTGAAGGATGAGTCACTGTTATAATGGGTATTTTCCCTTTTAAATCTGATTAAATGAATGGTGGACCACTAGAATGAAATTCCAAAATATGTGACAGCTGGCCTAGTTCAAAATACAACTGATGCAATTTAAGATATAATAAATGGCTGCCTAATATTTGAGAAATGTTTAATATCTTGAATATCTTGAATTGCCTAATAAGGAAGGAAACTGACTTTAACTGGCTACTAGCATGTATATAGATACCATAGGCCATTCACATACACATTATCCTTCACTCTTTGTAACTCAGTTAGGCAGGTCTTGCCCCAATGTGGCTGAATTAGAAGTTTGGCTAGGAAAGATAAAATTACTTGACCAACAATTAGCTAGTAGCGCATCTGGGATTCAAACTTGGTTTTGATTCCTAGGCTCATAGTCTTTTCATGACACTCGCTATCCTGCCTTCTTTTTAAAAATATTTTAAGAGGAAATATACATATATGTATGTATGTATTGTACCAAGACCAGTATATTAAAAATCAGAGAGTCCAGGGATTCCTGAACATGTATAGCCCGGAGGTGACCCGGCTTCTGGACACACCTCTAATTTCAATCTGGTCTGCTATGAACTGGGTTTCATTTGATTTTAATTTAGATAAAAATAGATTAAAAAGAAACACTAGTGTTGTGTTCCTTTATGCATCCCCTAGATCTGGATAAATAGAGGTTGAATATTTCAAATCATTACACATCGAGCTTTTTACTCCTTTTATAAAGAACGAATCTGTTTAATGTATAAAATAAAATTATCCTGATAAGGATACCGTCAATTTGGCTATTTTGACCACTCTAACAACAAAGCTTAATTTTATTTTGATTCCCATAAGAGATTAACCTAACTCTTGACCTAAATTTGGATGGGAAAATAATAATTGAACAAAATACTTTCATCTGAAGTAGAGTTTTCTTCTGGTCCCAGACTCCGACTGATAATGACTCAAAGGGCAAAGCACGGGCAAAAGTCACATGCTCACACAGCTGCTCCCACACCTGGATCTCTAGAGACTGCTGATGACCTGACAGAGCCCAAGTTCGCCCCTCACCCATTTGGAAGCAATGGCTTCAGGAAGTGCTCTTCCCCTGACCTTTAAGCTATAGCTTGGAGTCACACGGAAAGTTCTTTCCTCTCTCATGCCCCAGTGTTAATAGAGTGACTTTTTAGGTCTGGGGATGTTTCACGTCACTTTTATTTTGAGATCTCATGTCTTGAGACAGCTGGGGAGTGTTAATGACCAGGCCACAGTGCTCAGGTCTGCACGTCCACTTTCCTCTGTTCAGAACAAGGGAAACCTCCTGGGATTTGGTTCTCACAACACAAAGGAGACACTGAAGCCTTGGGACGATCCTCAGTGGGAGAGGAGCTATTTTTCAACTTGGCTTGGGACCAAGTGCTGAAAAACGTGAAGCCATTGATTACATATTACTCCTTGTAGCCAAAAAGTAGAAATTATACAAACATATAAGAAAAACTTACTATATTTTTCCCACATTCTTTCTTCTTCCTAGATATATTGTTTAAATTTGAACAGTGGTGCAAAAGATCCCATGGGAATGACACTTCCCACAAGAATAGCTTCCTTGCTTATAAGAGATTTAATTCAATTCTCTGGTGGCTGAAGGGCTGATTTAAGTCTATAATTCAACCACAGAAATCCTTACATGCCATTATTTGAAGGAAGGGAAGGAAAAGAAGACTAAATCACAAACTTCCATAAGTTGATTAAAATTGTCCTGTGTGGTATTGAGTTTAGTATTATCTTCAGGTCATACTTAACTATGCCAACACAAAGTCCTGGGGACAAGAGCAAAGATATGGGGAACCGAGTTGTGCCATAGTGCAGTTCAGATCAACAACCACATTTTAAGATCCACATTCCAGGAACCAAGGCTAATTGTTGAAGATTCAAAGGTGCATTGCATTCAGTCCTGGCCATGAGCTTTACCATGAGCTAGAATTTAAAGACTATACCTCACAAACCAAAAGCAAGAATCAAACTTAGAGACGGTGGAGGTGATGAATTACCTTACAATCCTTTTCAACACAGTGATATGACCCTTGTGGGCCACTTTGAATCACAGGGTTGTTATGAACTAGCAACTTTAGTTAACGAACTAGCCAGACCAATTAACCATCCAAAGCAAACTAAAATAGAGAAGCAGTTTACCTTATCTGCAGGAGATAACGTATGTTGTTATGTAACTTTATTATACTCTTATGAAACTGAAGGTGTGCTCTCTTCTAAACAGAAAAATATTTGAAGTATGGATGAAAATAGAAAGGTTCAGGGAGGTATTCTGTTTCTTTGATAAATGTTATTTTAATCATTATAATATCAGTGTTCTGTAGGGGCCCACAACCCACCTATCTCAAAGAAGGGGAAAGACTTGATTTCTTTTATGCTATCAGGATTCATATTACATAAAATTTTGATAGCTATCTTTTGAACTACAGACTTCAATCTACAACAAAACCTATTGAGAAGTTTATTGAATGTCAAGTATGTTATCTGTATATCATCTTATTTAATCTTTATAACAACTCTCTAAAGAAGCTAATATTATTCCTGTTACTCAGAGAAAGAAATTTTAGAGACTAACTCACTTACCCAAAGTTACTCATCAACTAAATGGTGGCACTGGGACACAAAGTCAAAATGTTATAAATAGTAACTAAACATGACAAAATTAAAAAGTGCTCAAATTTTAAAAATGCCCTTGCAAATATAATTTGTTATTTAAAAGCATTTTTGTTTTTTATGTAATTACTACTTGAGAATGTCTTTGTATTTTCCAGAGTAGACTTGAATCTCACAAAGCATAATTCCACTCGAAAGAACAGAGGTTTATCAGTTTACTAATTAAGGTCCAACGCTTTCCCTAAACAAACAGATGATTTAGGGCAGAGGGCTGCAAAGTTAAGAAAAATCTGTATGTGCATATGTGTATCTAATTCTTCTTTTTCCAGGAAATCAGCCAGTGCTTTCTTGCTGACAGTTTCTGCCAAGGCTTTGAAAACTACCATGATATCTAGAACGTATATACTCTACAGAACAGACAGGAAAAGGGGATACTTTAGCAGTGCTGTCTGAATGGGAAGCAGGACACCAGACTTAAACAGAGTCAGATTATATGCTTCAATTAGATGCAAAGCCTATAAAATGTGCTTTTTCTTTGGCTATACCGTAATAGCCTCCTTTCTTTATTCTTTTTACAGTGCATGAATTGTTTTTGAACTGTGAAGAAAGCATTTGTTTAGTAAAAGTATGGCATTTTTAATACGGTGATAAAATCCTACAGAGCACATTTGTAAAACACACACCACATACGTATATAAACAATCCTTAGAAAAACAGAATATAAAGACCAATCAGGTTTGCGATTGTCTTGTATCATCACTAACGTTTCCATTTTAAATCCCTAAGGTTTGCATGAGAATGGCGGGAAACAAGGTCAGTCTCTGAGTACCACTTCTGGACATCTATTTATTTACACCTGCCTTGGTTTATTATCTCATTTTACAGCTTATGTAATACATGGAGGATATAAAACAACTCCCTTTGAGGTCCTATAGCTACGAACATCTATGTGATTTCAAGGTTCTGGGGAAGGGTGTTTACTGTCATTTAAAAAATAGTAGTAACATTGACTTTTAATATAATTCGATATTTTACCTCTTAGGTAGATTTAGCTGTGATATTTAAATTAAGAGAAGGTTTTTTCCTTTGTGGTGAAGCTGGGAGGATGTAAACCTGCAGCTGCCATAGGCCATAACACCAGCCCCGTGGAAGAAGCTGGCTCGCCTTGGGGGAAATAAACCCGATACACAGAAAGATGTAAAAATGAGAGGGAGACACGCACACATGCCTGGTGACATTGGATTCCTGGGTCTAGTTCCCGAAGGTCCTAACGCTGCTTTGACCCTTGGTGTCTTGACACCTGGCTCCCCTTCTTTAAGTCCGCTGGCTGCGCTAATAGCTTTCCAGTAAACATCATTTGTAGTTGCTGTTGTCTCTGCTGCTGCCAGCTCGAGTTTAGTTTCTGCCATTTACAATCAAAGGTCCTTATACATGTAGGAAGATGTTCATCTCAAGGACCAAAAGTATAATCTGAGCTTGAGAGGTTCTGTGACCAAGAACAAAAGGATCACACAGGGTTGCTATGGCCTCTGAAATAGTCTTTAGGGGCTGAACACCAGAAGGCCTAAAAGAGTTCATGATAATAGAGCTAAGTAAGAGATAAAGTTATATATTCTGCTTTGCCTGGAACATCCTAGTTTTTACCAATGGTCCTGGTTTTCTGTCTGGCTTAGCATTTGTCTCAGTTTTAATTTTCTAAATAAGCATTACTATACATAGTTGCATTAAAATAATCCAGCATCAGTTTATTAGAGTGCCACTTCTCATTTTGGGCTTCTGCAATGCTCTCATCATATGGTGTGCAAGACATGCGTGCAGTGAAGATTCTTTGTGACATATGATCAAGTCTAAAAGATGCCCAGCAGCAGCCCGTTTCTCCTCTCCTAACCTGTGCCACATGCAGTGCAACTCACACTTCTCTCTTTTTTTTCCATTCTTATTCAAGGACATGTTCGCTGGATTTTAGATAGAGGGGAATGGAGAGAGAGAGAGCACAACATTGATATGAGAAACAATCATTGGCCATTTGTCTCCTGTATATACCCCAACTGGGGATCAAATCTACAACCTAGGTATGTACCGTGACCAGGAATCAAATTGGTGACCTTTTGGTGTACAGGACGGCACTCCAACCAAGCCGGGCCACACCACCCAGGGCTCACATTTCTCTTTAAATAGCAGTATGCAGAATGATTGAAGGTGCATCTAAAGACAGCAAACTCTCGCCCTCTCGAGTGGTGGTAGAGACGTGTTTAAACTTGCTGCCCTAGTTAACCACTTACGAGACCTGCCACTTATGCCCTGAGTCATGCTATCACTTGCAAGCGGCAGGAAGCTGCCAGGCTCCCAGTCAGGGTGCCAGGATTAGGATCAACTGTAGGAAACTGTGGGTTAGGTTTACATGAAATACACACAGGCAATTATAGGCAGAGCAGTCTTCACGTAGGTCCACACAGTGTAGTCCGAACACCTTTTCTCCAATCATTTTGTCATTATTGTATGCTGGCTATCTGCAGTTACTTATTTACATTTTAGTGCTTGGTAACACTTTAATAGTTTGCCATAAACCCTTTTAGGCAATGATGAATTCCAAAATACAAAAGCGCATATCCATTGAAAAGTTAAGTACTTAATTTCCAATTACCAAGAAAATTAATAAAAAATGTGTAATTTGCAGAAAATGTTTGTTGATATTTACCATCACCAATGGCATGAAAACTAAAAAACACAATCTAATGAAGGGGAATCAGCATCTATTTCAAAATTGAGTTGTTATTTTAAGATGTGCCATTTTATAAAGTCAACAATAAAATGTATATTGTATATCACTCATTTAGGTCAAATAACTTTCCTTAATTGCTTTATTATGTTTTCACTTTGGTTATGCAGATTGTAAAGAGAAAAGATAGTAGGTACTATAAATTGTTTTTAGTGAGTGACTTGTTGACATTAAGAACAGAACAGAACATTAATACGAGAAAGAAATGTAGGTATCATTGGAGAGCGTAAACCTTAAGTACTTACTATAAAATAGGTCTTTAATAAATACTTGTAAACCAAAGGGACAGGTTTCCCACAGATCATTATTAGATGCTAAATATTTTTTAAGGCTCTTGCACTCTAAAGAAAAATTTTAAAGCTCGCTAGGGCTTTCATTAACTTGTGCAATAAACAATGCTCAAGTCATTGAACACTGAACATTAACCTGTGAATTTAGAGGTTCTAAATATACTTCAGGAGGTCCTAAATATAATTGCAGTAGTCTCTTTTGCTGATACAGATTATTTTGCAAATGGCTACGGGCAAGTTTTAAGAATAAAAAACAGTAGTTGGCTGAACCCCTGGTTAAAGTTAGGAACCCCTTTTTTGTGGGGGGCTCCTGGTTCGGGAGCTGCTTGTGTGGTAGTTTACCCATAGTTATGACTGTATTTGAATTTACTAGTTTTGCCTCCAATCCTACCCTTTTATTGATCTGCTAATAAAAAATTACTCACTGAAAAGATCTTTAGAATTATTTTAGAAATTAAACAAGACTTCTAACATGTTCATAATTCCCTAATGTCATACTTTTACAGGTTGAGTTATTTGTAAATTATATTCTACATGTGATTAAGCAAGGAATTAGGATAAAATTTATGTCTTTGAAGAAGTAAAATTATTATATAAATGTTCACTTGTGTTCCCAGGTTCAAAGTCTCTCTCTCTGTGTGCATTTCCTTGTGTGTGTGTGTAAACATCAGATGTTTAAATTATAAATTACATTCTAATTATTTGGAAATCCATGAAAAGCTAAAGTCGGAGTGTATTGGGCAATAATCCAATGGATTTAGTCACAGGAAATAGCTAAGCCTGATAATGAGTAGATAGCTCGTTCTAAAGTTATGAGATAATTGCCCATAACTTTATTTTCTTTTGTTTACATAATGTAGATTTTCCCAAGTGTACCAAAATATGTTGCTGATGTGGAGAGTTCTAAACATTCTAACACATGAACTTGCTTTTACTTTTCCCTTTCTATGTAAGAAGCAATGACGAATAAGACAATTAGATACTTCAGTTTGTCATCTTATTCAAGAACTATGCTCTAGGCAGATCATTACTGGTTCATGGTTCTCATTTGTGTCCTCTACTTCGCCTCTCCCATAAAGCCTTAGTTCTCCATTGAGGCTTCCTTCATGGGAAGAATAAAGTAGAAATATTTGTAAGTTATAATAGCACAGTGATGTAATGGCCTGAAGTCTCATGCTCCACACCCAAAGGAAAGTGGGCAAAAATAATAATGATAAGCAAAGCTAAGGATTCACCGGAAGAAACCAACACAGTTCAAAATTAGGGCATAGATTTCAAAATGTCAAAAATTTTGCTTTTTGATAATAGAAGTCAAAGAACCTGAGGTGACCAGTCTTCTTTCCCAGCAGCCTCATCAAAGAGACAAAAAGAAACCCGACAAGATCCTGAGAAATACTGTATACTTATATCCTTCAACTTGGAGAGAGGCTGGCTAAGGGGATGAGAAGAGAATGCAAAGGAGAGAATCCACAACTAGGTCAAGTAAAGTCTCTCAAGAGTAGAAAACCCTGCATGTCATCAGAATACCTTAGTGAGGCTCAGTGGCACTGAGCTGAAATGAATCACGGCCCCAAAGGGTCATCCCCTGACTGAACCGAAGGGTCTCTGATCTAGGGTAATTAAGGGGATCTTTGAAGACTAAGCAGAATCTAGGTCCTTAGCAAATATTTTATTTAGCCCCACCTGGGTTCTCCCCCTTCCTTTCTCTACACCTGTAGAGCATAGCCAATGTATAAACTAACTGGTACTTCAGGTGTAGAATAAAAGGGGGCGAGAGGGAATAGTCTAGGATAACTGGGAAGAATATTTTTACTAGCCTCTCCAGAAAAATGTTAAAACCAATCATTTAAGGAAATGTCTCTTGAGTATAGAAACTGTTGGGATTGGTTTACAAGTCTGTTTCACATGAACACACAGCCAAAGGAAGAATTTTTACATTAGTCCTCCAAGTGTGTCAATACAACGTAGTTATATTTTTCTAACCCCAAAGAGTATTCACACTCTTTCCCACAGTCATTTTGACTTTTCTGGTGTTCCCTTTTAATCAAATTATCATTAACATCTGTTTTAAACAACAAGACATTCCCACGGTAGTAAAACTATGATGATTTTTTCATATGGAGAATGTAATGGAAACACATGAACTGAGGAAAACAAACCAACAACTCTAAAAACCTGGGATTAGGGAGAAAAACTTTGATCAGTTAATATAAACCTTATTTTGTGGGGAGGAAAGTGAGAAGGAGTTGCTACTCCCAGGAAACTCTTCCTTACTAAAAGCTACAGAGAAGAACCAACCAGTAGCAGAATTTCCATTATTTTGAGACAAGCATCAGCTAACTCTTCTGTCCTGTTGATCCTTCTAGGGACTTTCCTGAGATGGAAGGAGCCTTTCATACTTAGTCTTTTTAGTCATCAGTGGGTCTTTAGTGTCGTAAGCAATGTGGTAAGACAAACACATTTTTCTTAATAGCTCTAGTAGAGGATAAATCTAGGGGCCAAAAAATATTAGCTGATAACTAGAAGGAGCACTTATCTTTGCTATTATAACCACTCCATGGATAAAACTGTGGCTACTCCCATCTCAACTGGTATAAATTTTTACCCAGTCCTATCATCAAGCGAAGCACTAAAAGTAAGCAAGTACCACAGAACTAACCTTGTCAACATGTTCTTTTTAAAATAAGTCCTTGATCACGTTCCACAAACGAGAGCTCTCCTCAGGCCCATCAAAATTCATCTAAGACTTATGGTTCCTTTAAACACTGTACTATGGTGTTATACCCAAAATAGGCATGTTTCACAAAAGGCAAAGGAAAAATTGGTTTAACAAAAGTGTTTTATATAAATGCCCTGAGATGTTGACTAACCTTCCAGAAAAATTTTTGTGGAATCAAAATTTTATAATTAGGAGCTCAGAGGTGGAAAGAAAATCTCAAAGATATTTAGTTTTGCTCTCTCTCTAGTCTACTTTTATTTGATGTATAATTTCTTTTAATTTCACTTCTTCTTTTATCTACTCAACAGGTATTTGTTTTGAACCCACTAATCTCATCTAGACACTGGGTATAAATTGCTGAACAAAACACACAGTCTCTGACCTCATGGAGATTCAAGTCCACTGGGAGGGGCAGAACTAAGTTATCATGCAAATGTTTATATAACCCCAATTTGGTAAGCTTCCATTGCTCTAGTTGCATGGAATATATTATTTTTATATGTAGCCACTCTGTTTGTATAGTACTGACTATGAGAAAGTACTTCTAAACCTATTTCTACCTGACATCGTGGGGGCTATCACTTTTCACATGCTTCCGGGACCATCCTCGCATCATGTTTGCACCATCACCTCGGGTCTTTGCCTGAGTTTTATATTCTGTATCTTAGGAGAGTGTTCTTGTCTATGCAAATGTATGTCCTGCTTGTCTAGATTCAGTACCCTCAGGCTACAGCTCCATACAAATTCTCCCAGTTTCTGCTAGTATGAGTCGGCTAGATCCTACAGCTCCTTCCGGATAGAGTCCCTCCTTTATTTCCTTATCAGCTCCAACATGTTCAGGCCGGGTTATTATTATCCTAGAGGCCAGGAGGGAAGTCGGGGCAGATCCTGATTGTGGTTCATACTGTGTTGCAAGGGAGGATCTCTGTATAACCTTCAAGGAAGGGGGCAGTTTAGACCCCTAATGGAGAGAAGTTGGCCCCTTCTGAGACTCACAAGGTAGGGGTAGCTGCAGATTCAAGAATTTCAGATAACCACAACTATGTGTCGGGGTCTCATTCTTTCCCATGCAAGGCCTGATCTTGGCATCGCAGGCACCGCAGGACCTCGGAGGTGCCTGTTCTTATGAAGTGCTGACCTTGGTCCTCAGCTTTCACTGACACTATCTATAGATTAGAACCTTTTGTATGTTACAAAGAATGCCCTCTGGCTTACAGATTTGGTGTTTAATTGTCAATTAATTACTCTCAGCCTTTCCCGAAGAGTCAATAGAGTTTTAGCATCCAGTTCTTCTGTCCTTGTAGTTATTACTTACCCCATGTTTCTCAAATGCCAAGATACCATCTCAGATCACCACTACTGAAAGTTTTAACAGAAACATGGATACAGTATGCGTGGACTACCTGTGTTTCAACGACCACCAGTGGTGGAGTTGTCATTGCCAGCTGGACGGCAAGTAGTTTGACTTCAAAATCCCATCTCGGTGTTTGGTTTCTTGCACTCTACTTCTGGTGCCAGTTGTTGCCTGATTAGTCCCCTTCAAAGAGAGCAGGGAGTTTATGGGGGATACTTGGGATCAACATCTACAGAATGGAAGAGAACCAAAAAAGACAGGACAGGGTAAAGAAATAAATTAGGCTGTGCCTGTGCCATAGTATCAACAAAGGCCTCAAATGACCTCATGGGAAGTTCTGGAATTGGGGTGGTCCTCTAGAGTGGTCTCAACTTAGGGCAAGGGGGCTAGACTTTTATGCCCCTGAGTCAACCAGTCAGTGAATAGGGGCTACCTGGGAAGGAAGTGTGACCTTGGGCAAGGCGAGGTGCTGCAGCAGGGGCACCCACCAAAGACATAAGCGGGCCTATCTCTGGGAATACCTGGTGTCATGTTTACTACTGAGAGCATGAGGGAACTTCTGGATGTGGCCCATTTTAACTAGGAATATGAGCAAAGGCATGTGGAGTGGCTGGGGCTATCTCTAATATTCTCTCTGTTTAAGCACACTGCACTTCACCGCTGTTCTCCTCTGCACTGCTTGCTTCATGATGCAAAAGCGCATCGGTATCCATGGGATAGTCTTTCTACAGTGTACCAAGGAGGACCTGTTTCGTCTCTCTTTTTGGCCTACTTGGGCTTTCTACCATCTTAAGAGCACTGACATATTTTTCAAAACTGAGAAAGAAAGTAAGAATCTTTGAATTTGACCTCATTTCCTTTCCTCCCCTATCGTGGCTTTTTTCCTAGTTTATGGCATTTCTTATGCTACATTCTCTGAATACTCTCTACTCTGAGTCATAGTTACATATGTAGCTCCATTGTCAAAGTCTACTAGATTTGTAAATGGCATTTTGAAATTTAGAAATTCCTATTCCCTTTAGCAAGTCTGGCTTTCAAATCAAGGCTTTCTACAGAGTAAAAAATAAAACATATATTTAGCAATCAAATCTGATTAGATTAGGGACTTTACAGTTCCCCTGATGCCCTAAAACCCAATGTTTTAATGGATAGGAAGTCACACATACAAAAAAATTCACATTTTAAAGGAAAGGAACATAATTATGTTTAAAGTTTTGCAAATACTTACATACACATTATAATAGTAGTGTTCCAAACCTTACATGTACATTGTCATAATATACTGAAATTCTAAAAGTGATTTACCCCACACCCTTATTTTTGTATCCATTGCCATCCTCCATATAAGTGGGAGAAACAACTTTCTATACACTCTGCCTTCAAGAGGCAGATGACAAAAAAGCCAATTAAAATGCTTAAGAGCTCTTGTAAATTTATAGCAGGAACAAATAAGCTTGAAAACAAAGCTTTCATTTGAAACAGCACGACTCTGTTGAGAGAAAAATGGATAAGTAAGTTCTGACTCATCTGAACCAGTATAACTTGAAGCAGATTCCGAGAATAGAGGATATAACACCAATGTACAAGTTATACAGTCCCCCCTCAAAGAACCTAATGAGATGACAGATGGACACAGAGGTGATGTATTATTGAGAGCTTAGAATATGTTGGTTTCTAAGAAAAAAAATTCTTCTCTACCTGCTTTTTGAGTAGAAAAATAAAATTCCAGGTATACTGGAAAATACTGGAGAACATATGGTGACCATTTTCTGGACCCCTGAAAGTGGCCTAGGAGGTCACAAGCTCCATAAAGAAGTCCCACGTGTAATGCTGCACCTTAGAGCTAAATCAGCAACGGCTAAGGGAGGGAACTAGGTTGATGGGCCTGGGAGTGACCTTACAGTGTCACAAGAAGCTTGAAGGCTACACATTAGCAATTCTATCCAACACCCAGTTTTCCTTCCTCCTTTGACATATGAAAGATACATTTCCAAGTCCACAATTAGGTTGGACCGTATTCCTAACTTGGCCAACAAAATGAATAAGTGATATATCAATTTGGGGGCCAAAGTACCATTCCCCCACCCCGCAGTTGATTCTACAGTCTCCGTCTTCCCCTACCATAGTGACAGAGGAAGCCAAATGGTCTGTATCAACGGCCCCGAACCTTTTTGACACGAGGGTCTGTGGAAGACAATTTTTCTACGGACTGGGGTGGGCGGGGCAGCCGGGCTGCACGCAAGCGAAGTTTTGCTCCCCTGCCCGCTGCTCCCCTGCTGCTACGCGGCCCGGCTCCTAACAGGCCAAGGACCCGGACCGGCTCACGGCCCCGGGGGTTGGGCACCCCTGGGCTGGATAGCCTAACTACAAGGTGCTTGGTGGAGCCCTCCTCAGCATGGCTCCTGCGTGGGTACATGGGGCCAAGCTCCCTAGAAAACCTCAAACGGACCTGCAGCATGAGTTAGAAATAAACTTTTGTATGTCAGTACCTGAGATTCGGACAGTTTTCTCCCTCCCTCCTTTCTTCCTGTCTTTTCCTCTCTCTTTCCTTCTTTCCTGCAGCCTAGCCTCTCCTATTCTAACAGTGGGTAGCATGTGAAAATTCTCAGGCTCCCAAGTGGCAGGTGACTGGAGAGCCTGAAAAGACTCGAGGTTAGAATGAGGAGGATATAGAGTGTGTGGGTTGCAGTAGTAATCATTGGCTTCATGATGGCAATAAAAAGCCTAGTTGTGGTAAGAAAAAGCACAGAAAAGGCTATTTTGATTGCAGAATAATATATAAGTAATATTCTACAAGTAACACTTAGGTAGTTAATATGTATGTGATATGTTCTTTGGAAATTTAAGTTTACTCTAAGGAAAGGGAAGAGGAGGAGGAGGAAGAAGGAGGACAAGGGGAAACAGAAGGAGAAGAATAAGGAGAAGGAGAAGGAGGAGAAGAATTAGAGTCGTAACCGGAAAAATTTTGAGCAACAGAATTTAAATACTGAATCAATCACTTTAAAATCAGAAATGATGGCATTACTTCAAATTGAAAAATTCACTTCTTTCTGCCAGTCACAAAAATTGAGAGCTCGTCATACAAACTGAGTAGCCGAAACAAAATCAAAAATAGTACAAAAAAACTAACAAAAAGCAGAACTGGCTTTTACAAAATTGAGCCAATAAAGATAATTTATAAAACCCTGAGAATAAATGATAATGCAATAATTAGATGAGAAAATATTATTTTTATTTCCAGGTAATCCGATGTCTAATTTTAAAAAGTCTAAGGACTCAGTATCAAAACTACTAAAACCACAGAAAAGCTCAGGAAGTTCTCTGGTTTTGACACAAATAAAGAAAACCATTAATTTCCTAAGTTTAAAAATCAGAAGTGATAAAATACCACTCCAAGATGTTCTATTCATATCAGTATATCAGTTACATTTTGCATTTTGTTGCTAATAAAAGTTTGGTAGGACGTCCAGCTTTTGAATAATAAATAATTTTCCTACATAAAAAATTGCAAACTATAAAATGCAACCTGTACAATAGTGTATTAGTTATGAAGTGGATTTTGCTGCTAGTGACAGAGGCTGAAAATAAAAGATGTGTAAACAAGATAGATGTCTCTTTATCTTTCACTGGTGTAGAGATAGGCAGTCCATGGGTGGTGTGGCTGTCCAATTATCAGGCTTCTCATCTCCTTCTGCTTTGTTATCCTTAGAGAATGGCATTTCTGTCTTCTAGTTTCCCTCTATGTTTATAGTGGCTGCTTGAGCTCCAGTCATCACAGCCACCACACCAAGACAGGAAGGTGAATGTCACACGGTGCATGTACCCGTGTATGTCTCCACTTGAATAAACCTTTCTAGGGGTTTCATCTAATAACTTTCACTTACATCCTATTGGCAAGGAATTATCCACTGGCTATACCTAGCTACAAGGGAGACTGAAAAATGTAGTTTTTTAATTGAAAATTTTGTCACCTTGAATCAAACCCATATTGTTTTACAAAAAAATGAGAAAGGGAGAATGGGTACCAGTGTTGGAAACTAGCAACCTCTGCCATAAGTATGTTTAAAAGTGCATAATACTTAGAATTATTGAGGATCTTTTACTGGGAATATAAAATAAAAATCGAATAAATTAAATTATAATAATGTTGAAAAATATAGTTAGAAGTGCAACGATGGTGGCCTTGGGTGGGGGAATCCTGAGGATAGAATAGATTTTCATCAAGGTTCTAGCTTTTGTTTGGGGAGGTAGGTTTGCAAGTGTTTATTTCATTATTAAAATTTACCAGCTAACTTAGATACTTGACACAGACGCATGAACAAACCGTAAAAGTATTTTCATGAGCCAGCAAATGTTATTACCCTGTTTCAAAAATGAAAGTACAATTTTGAATCCTAATTTTTTAATTAAAAAAATGAAAGGACCCTAAAACATATATGGAAGAATAAATGGGTGGGAAAGGCAAGAAAAAATGGAAAAAAAGAGAATAAAGAAAAAAATGTTCCCTGGCTGTCAGGTTTTTAAAAATCCTAACACATCATTTTAATGAAGCACCTTATTCTTGAAAGGAGGGACCAGATCCCAGTCATAAACCCAAGCACTTGTAGATTCATGGGTGAAGCTCTTTGCATATTTTATGGGGAGTAATAAAAAGGGATTAATTGTTCACTCTTCTTCACTAAAGAAAAGTTTTCACTGCTGCGCTTGTTTTATTACATCTACACATGACTGATTTAGGGATTTCAAGGTGCCTTTTCATGCTGTGTCATTGTCGCCTCCTGCTGCCAAGGCTGTTGGTTGCCTAACCTAATATCGACTCTCTCTCTTTCTGCCCTGATCTGATTTAGCATCTCAATAATGTGGAGTGGAATTTTGTAACTTCTAGGAAATCTTCTTAAAAGGCAACTGAGTGTACCCTTTGCCTATTCTGCCACTTCTTCATTTCTGCTTGGGACTGTGGCTGTGATGGCTAGAACTCAAGCAGCCATTTTAAACATAGGGGGAAACTGGATGATAGAAAAGCCATTCTCTAAGGATAACAAAGCAGGAGATGAGAAGCCTGATAATTGCACAGCCATACCACCCATGGACTGCCTATCTCTACATTAGTGAAAGCTAAAGAGACATCTATCTTGTTTATGCAGCTTTTATTTTCAGTCTCTGTCACTAGCAGCAAAATCCATTTCATAACTAATACGCTATTGTAAAAGGAATATTTTAAAGTTGCATTTTATAGTCTGGGCAGCAAGAGTAACACACTTGTTGACAGAGTGGATGGGAGAGCTCGGTGCGTCTCTGGGGTCCCTGTGGCTTCATGCAGCCACCAAAGCAGGTCCAGGCTGCGCTCTTTGATCTTACCTGAGCGGAGATTAGTGCTTTTCGGCTTCCATAGTAGGTTGCTATTTTATGCAGCAGAGCCCAGTTCTAACGAATACACTTTCCTCCTCTTGGTTATATATCAAGGAATTTTAAAAATTAGAAGCTATAGGGAACTAGCCCCAGAATGGTAGGCAGAATCCGCATTCTAAAGCAGGATCTTCAGAGAGTGGTGGGAAAGATCACTTCTCCTGTTCACTGAAAAAGACAGAGTCTCTAAGACACACATTCTATTTTACTACAATATTCTTACAAGTAAGAAAATTATCTCTTTCAAATCAATATCTTCCATCTTGGAAATCGGTAAGAGGTCCTTACACTAGCACTGCATAGAGAACATTTTGTATTTAAGAATATAAAATGAATCGTTAGGAAACCAAAAGTTTCCAAGATTAATTAATATGATAGGCTTTCTGCAGTCCAGAAAGCACACTTGATATAGTATAAACTATAGAATATCCAGGCACAGAGAAATATGCCCTTCCTAAAAGTCTGTATTTCAGCAAATTAAAAAAACTTTTGTTACTTAACACAAGGGATAATCTTATCTAATTCTTCTAGACAGAGTCCTAGCCTGAAAGATGAAACCCTCGTTACACTCAGATCTTGCCTTAACTTGTTGTATGCCCTGTGGCTGACCTGAGAGTAAAATGCCCTAACTCTAAGCCCTTTGCCTACTCAAGCCACCCGTTCCGGCCAATGCTGAGGCTTATTTTCAAAGGACTCTTTGTATATATTGAAGGGAAAACAAACAGTCATCTATTGCTTCCATAATGAGAGAGGCATCTAGACTGTTTTTAGCCTTTATTTAAACAATCAGAGAATAATCAGTATAGAAATTATCAGAGGTATTTTTTTCCCCTCATGGGTCTAAGAATCTAAAATGCTCTTTTCACTTCTTTCTTCTCCAACCCCAATACACACACATTAATATGATGGGTAAAACATTTTAACACATTGATATTCTTAACCCCTCTTTTACTTTTGCCCACTTAAGAGGTATTAACCCTGTCTGGCAAGTTTCTTCTTCTTCACCCTCTGAAGACAGTTTTAATTTTCCCAAATGGGTTTTTCTGAGCTTTGCCTGAGAAATAAAGGCACAAGTGATAGGAACAGGACAAATACTAGGAACAACTGTTGCATGAAAGAAACAAAGATGGAAAAGAGAGGAGTCATATATAAACTTCACAGTGTTTGTGAAATAACAGTAAAAACACTGAGTTATTTTAAGATTACTATTTGGTTGTTGGATTATGTCATTTGAGGTATCACTCTGAGGCTTTAGTAAGGTCATAGAATTAAACCCCCTAACTCTTAAGAGAAGCCTCTCTAAACTAGACTTATATTTCTCAACTGTTGAAAATCCATGTTCTCTTTGATAAGCATAAACGTTTCATGCCCACTTTACTTCCAGGGATTCTGACATGGCTCCCTGGGGCATAGTTGAAGATTACTGGGTTACCTCTGTTTTCCCACCAGCCGAGATGATCTTGTCAAGATTTACTTTCTATAGATTGAATTAGAAAAGCAATGTATAGGTGTCTTTTAATCTATTTAATATAATATATGACCTCCTATGCCAAAAACTAGGTATTTCCCTTGCTGTCACTGTTACTTCATCTGGCAGGTCCTACTCCAAATCTACAGTGACAGTTGTAGAGATTCTAGCAAACCACCTGACAGTCAAAGAGCAAAGTATGGTCAGTTTGAGGATAGAGCTTCAAAGGTTTAGGAGCATTGGGGAGAAACGGTGGAAGTAAAGCCCTGAAATGAAGGGTTGACTATTAAGAGTACATGAGAACTCTCATTGGGTAGGTCTCATTGGGTAAAGTAAGTTTTGCTAAAAGTTTTCTCCAACCCTAAAGGATTGTGGAGTTGATTCACCGCAGTTTAGTAGTCTAGCCTGTGACAGGCAGATGAATTACTTGAAAGTCTGGAGGACACAATATTCAACTGTCAGAATCACTGCTAGGTGGGAAACTGCTACGCTACTTCTCTCCAAGTGTATTTGAATCATGTACTTCATTCCTGGAGGATGTCAAAATATTTACAAAGAATTTTCCATTTTTTTCATATTAGTTAAATAATGCTGATTTATCATGCTTTTAAAAATTTAAGTACTACTATAAAGGCACATTTTACATTAAAAAAATTAAAATACAGACAGAGTCTTAATACTTTTTTTTCCATTTTATGTAGTCTCCTAGCAGTTTGGGTCAAAGGGTACTTGCTAGGAGTCAGTGCCACATCCGCTGCTGTACGTGAGGGCGACGACTAGGACTCTATTCCTGACTCGCACAAATACTTTTAATATGTAAATGCTAGAAGATAATGAAGAAGGCTAATAAGAAAAAAATTTATTCATGTTAAACATGGTGTGAGGGGAGAGCTCTCCAAATACCCTGAACTGCCAGAAAGGTAAACAAGTGGGTCCTACAGAAAATTAAGCCTGAAAACCCATCACTGGAGGCACAGATGACAAAACTGAAGATATTTAACTTCAGGTGTATCAAGAGAAGGCAGAGCTCAGTGGAAGAGGCAATAATGCTAGGAAAAATAGAAGGTATCAAGAAAGAGGAAGATCAGTTACGAAATAGACTGACTCAGAAACTGTAAGCCTGAGCTGAGCAGGGCTGTAGAGAATGACTATCGCTCATCACTCATTCACGGGTCAGCAGGAGTCAGAGCACGCTCAATGGCGGGTAACACACACACAGTTCTTCCTGCACTTAAGCTTTCTTAGTTAAATTAGCAAAATGCCTATGTTGTCTCATAAACATTCAGTCTCTTCAGTCAACACTAGGGGGAGCAACACTGCAGAACAAAAGCTGTGAAAATTTGCGCTTCACATTCATTCTAGGAATATCAAAAATTGCAAAATTTCAGAAAGGGATCGGTGAATAGTGGGAGGATGTCTAACAGTCTGTGATGGTGGGCAACTTCTATAACCAGAGGGGGAAGCACTTTCTAAGGGAGTTAGATGGTAGGAGCTGGTGGTGCTGCTTTGGATAGCTGAAATCTTTGTTAAGGGGACTTTTGATTTTCAAGACTGTGGCTTTTCAAGTCTATACATTGAACAGTATTCAGGAAACTAGGACATACCGCTATCAAAGACTTTGCTGCCAATTTTCGCAGATCAGCAGGGATATGCAAAAATAAGTAGGTACAACAGTTTTGGGCCAAGAGCTATACAGTTACAACCTGGTCTTAATAAGTAGACCCTTGAAAACAAAGAACTTTTAGAATGAATGATAATTATATAATGCAGAGAACAGACTACGTTATATCCTTGTAAGAATTTTTTTTTAACCAATTCAAGAATCAAGGACAAAGAATTATGGGAAAATAATACAATACTGAGGACAGAAAAAAAAACACTAATATATACTAAGTGCCTGTCCTTGTGCTTTGCATATGTTGTTATTTTAAGCTTCACTAGGACCCTAAGAAGGTAGGTAGGGCCAATCATATTTTTCAAATGAGAAAATAGGCCCAATATGAGCCAAGTGGTATATTAATAACTATTTGCTCACCACAGTCTAATATATTTATATAATAGAGATGGTCAGAAGTGACACATAAAAAGTTAACTTTATTTCAAAATTTAATACAAACACTGGAAATATATGTTATCTTAGAAAAATTTTTGGCATTTGACATTTAGTAGAAAAATTAATCTTTCAAAAGCTCACTATATATCTTATTCCTCAAAGAGAAAGCTTGGCTCATAGAGTTCTTGACTATTAAAAGTGATGGTTTTAATGTCAGCTTATTTGTGCTGAGGTGCATAAACAGGATGTATTTATTATCAAAAGTCACTAATACCCTATAAAGTCCCTGTAATTCCTTATGTTGATGCAGGTGGTATTGATGTCACTTTCTTTCTGTGGTTTCATAGCATGAATGTGTTGATGTGGACATGAAGATATGATGTACCAACTCAGATCATTTTGTGAACTAATCAGACATTATTGCTTCAGATATTGCCTCTCTGTTGTTCTTTATTCTCTTCTCAGTAGCTGCTCTTAGACCTATGGAGAAATCGCTCATTGTTTCCCTGTATGTCTTTTTTTGTTATTGAATTTATTGGGGTGACATCGGTTAGTAGAACCATACAGGTTTCAAGTGTACAACTCAATAAAACATCACCTGCACACTGCACCATGCGCCCACCACCCGAAGCCAAGTCTCTTTCTGCCCTCATTCTCCCTGTTTTGCCCACCTCCACCTACCCCCGCCTCCTTTGCCCTCTGGCCATCACTACACTGTTGTCTGTGTTTATATATACATATACACACACACACACACATACACGCACACATATATATATTTATATATTTGCTTAATCCCTTCACATTCTTTCATCCAGCCCCCATCCTCCCTCTCCTGACAGCTGTCATTTTGTTCCATGAATCCATGCCTCTGTTTCAATTTTGTTCGTCAGTTTATTTTGTTCACTAGATTCCCCATATAAGTGAGATCATATGGTATTTGTCGTTCTCTGACTGTCTTATTTCACTTAGCATAATAATCTCCAGGTCCATCCATGCTGTTGCAAAAGGTAAGGTTTCCTTCTATAAAAACAGCCTAGCAGTATTCCATGGCGTAAATGTACAGCAGCTTTTTATCCACCCATCTACCGATGGGCACTTGGGCTGCTACCAAATCTTACCATCAGACTTTCATTTTTAGTTCTCTCCACCTGTATCCTGGATAATTTACATATTCTGTCGAGTTGCTTTTCTATTACACGAAGCCCTTAGTAGCAACAATACTCTGTCACCGTGTCTACAGGCTCAGTCTCAGGTGGATTTTCTTTTCTCCCATGTGTTACATAAATTTTTTTACACAGTTGGTCTTTAGAAGTGCTTGTTTATTTTCCTGACAGAATCCCATGGGAGTGTGTTGGGTTTCGTTCCTCAGAACCAGGCACTTGAGATGAGAATTCAGTGGTAGTGCTTATTACGGAAGTGTTCCAGGAAAACTGGAAAAAGGGGGTGAGGGTGGGGCGGAGAAGAGGAGAAATCCAAACAAATGTATGATTTCAGACAAAGTCTCCCAAAATTATCTCAGGCTGATACTGCGGGCACTCTGGAGTTTAAAAGTGATGCCACAGAGTTGTAACTGAGGCCAGGGAGCTATGCAAATTGTATGGGAAGGGGTATGCGTTTTTGAGGGTAGTTTTTTAAAAAAGTAGGCCCAGCAGGTGCTGGCTAGGAAAGCATGCCAAAGAGGGGACCCCGACACACACCCCCACCCCAGCCCCAGAGAAACAGTAAAAATAGAGCCAGGGATCTGGATGAAGCACAGGCTCTGTCATTATCCACTGCAAGACAACTGCAGGACAACTTTGTACTCAACTCTGCCAGGCACTCGAGTGTGTTCCCGGCTGAGGACCATTATTTATGTTTGGTTCTCAATTTTGGGATTTCCTGATACCATATGGGTTTCTATTCTGAAAAGTTACAAGCCAAAGGAACTGATTTCTCCTTTAAAAATTGTTTTCACCCAAAGTACAAGCCATGAAAAGCTTGCATGTCAGCTCCCTGGGCTGCTGAGCCATTTTTGTCTCTCAGCGCCTCTCTACATGGGAATGACTCCTCTACGAAACGCCTTTGAGCAAGCTTTCAGTTCAAACCCCTAATCTGCTCTGTGCAAGAATTAAAATCCAATCCGGGCATCAGCTGATGGAATGATCTTCCATAGCACATCCTACGGGGGCACACGTTTGCACACAAGTCTGGTTAAAGACTTTGGGCTGCGCCTGCAAAAGGGCTCCTTTTACTCCTGTTTTGGTTTTCTGCTGATGTCATCCTTCCATTTTGGATCTTCTGTCTCTTCTGTCTTTCAGGTGAATTCTGTGTGGGAAGAACTTCAAATCTGGACTGAAAGTAAGGTTCTTGCCATTCTAGGTCTCTGTTTGGACGCCAGTAGTCTTTGAGTGAGCCCTAAATGGTCCTTTAAGATGAGTGGTGGAGAAAAGTTGGAGGGAGGGCATAGAGAAAGCTGTGACATCGAAGAGTTCCAGAAACTGAAGTGTGGAAAAGTTGATATCCTCAAGAAGGGTAAACAGGAAGAACATGTCACCACTCTGAGCAGAAGGTGGGATGAGCGTATTTGTGTGCTCTGTGGCCTACGAATGTATCTGATTTCTGTAGCATGAACAGAATTGGTAGGAAATTCTCTCTTTTATACTCTTCTCTTAGAAAATAATCTGAGATTTCTGAGATAGCTGGAGAAACAACTGAAATGCAACCTTCCTCAGTTCTTCTTCTCTCCTCCAAAGCGGAAAAATCCCCGTATGCTGAGTGTATGACAGGAACTAAGACTAAAGACTGGAGTTATGATTTTTTTCTTTAGTACTTTCTGAAAAGCACTGACACAATACTGCCCCTCCTAACATGTCTTATAAGGTAATAACCCAAATAAAAGAAGCATTTAAGCTTCCAGCAAAGAAAGCTTTTAGCTAATGATTCAAATCCAAACTATAGGACTGATGCCGAACCCTCTAAGCTATAGTTTTAATGTATCAAGCATTATTTTGACTTTCTCAAATGCAAGTATATGTACTGAAAACATAGGTTGATGTAAATATAACATATAGAAAAATCAAATAGAAAATTCAAGACTATTTATGAGGGTTGCTGTGTGCTGACCACGCTCTGTCTGACCAGCAGGTTTGTAATGGTCATGGTGACGTGGGGCACACCGTTCTGTCAGGAGGAGTTTGAGCGCTTTCATAAAACTCTTTAGACAGAAAAAGGTGTCATTGAGAATAGCCCTATTCACACTGTTGATGGAGATGATAGTTATATTGAGGTTCTTACAGAGATTGTACTATGAAAATCATCAGATACCCAGATTCCAATATTAGTTTTATATTCCCTAGGAATTGAAGAAAACTCTTAAGGGAATGTAGTGAGTATCTCAGCTTGCGTCCAAAGGTAGAAGAATATCTGCATAAGCCTGGGAGACTGAGAGTGGACAACACAATAGGATCTGTTTTCCTACAAAGAAAGAATTTCTCCTAAGGTAGGGAGAGGTAAAGGTACAGAAGTTTGGTGAAGTCCAATGTGTTATTGTTAGAAGGGAGTGTATTTGCATTTACCACTTATGTTGTCAGTCAACCCTGCTATCCTCAGCCTGAGAGTAAAATACCGGCAATGAAAAATAAGCAACATCTTGAGAGACCCTGGGTCCTCCTGGAAGTACTGGCATTGGTGACACAAGAAAAGAATCTTAGCAATGTTGACAACAGTTGCATTGGTCATATGGGTAATGATAAAGTACTTGCTCCAGTGCCTTCTATTTTCTGGGTATAAAACATCAGAACACCTGGTTGATCCAAAACTGAGAATCCTCAGTTTTGACATCATCGGTGGTCTTGCCTATGGGCAGTGGTACTGTCAATGGGTAATAATGGCACAGTCACCACTCTGAACTTAGGTACTTTTAGACACATTTTCTCTGTGGTCTGGATTAGGAGATAAGAAAAACGGTAGGTTACTCCATGGTAGTCAACAGAATGCTATTAGAACTTGTGTGAGATACTGGATATTCTTCAATTTGTTTGGGAAGATCTGGGGCAATATTTGTTTTTCTTTTAATTTATGGAATGCTTCATGAATGAGGGTGTCATCCTTGCCCAGGGGCCACGCTTATCTTTGTATCATTCCAATTTTAGTATCTATGCTGCCGAAGCGAGCCTTGTGAGTTATGTATTTTGAGGAGTAAGCCAGCAACTTGTCTGTCACAGACACACACTTCAAACAACTGAACAGATGATTGTATACATGGTCATAAACAGATGACCAATACAGAAACCAAATAGACTATGTAATTGGAAGCAGGATATGGAGAAGCTGTATTCTGTCTGCCAGAACAAGACCAGGAGCAGAATGTGGTACTGGCCGCGAACTGCTAATATCAAACATTAGAGTCAAGCTGAAGAGCTCGAAAAGAATCACAGTGCCAAAATATAATGTAATAACATTCCTAATGGATTTAAAGTCCACATAAAACACAGATTTGCACTGTTAAATGTAATTGTCTGAGAACCAGAAGAACTGTGGACTGAAACTACAAGTATTATTAGAGATGAATGCAAAAAGGCAGTGCTGGAAGTAAAAAAGGGAAGGGAATTGAGATGGATGACCAAAAAAACACTGAAAGTTGTTAGAGACAGGTGAGAGGCAAAAGTAGAGGTTAGAATCCTGAACATAGCTTCTCAATGACTATCACATAGAGATAGCGAAGACTATTATAATAGTCAATGCGAGGA
Source organism: Mormoops blainvillei (assembly GCA_004026545.1). Taxonomy (NCBI): domain Eukaryota; kingdom Metazoa; phylum Chordata; class Mammalia; order Chiroptera; family Mormoopidae; genus Mormoops; species Mormoops blainvillei. The sequence goes on along the minus strand of PVJD01001093.1, from coordinate 25,220 downwards.
GATAGAAGGAAACAACAAAAAAAGGAAAAACATAAGATCTCTACCAGAAGATTCAAGATATAGAAGGGAAATTCAAACCTAGACTAGGAATGCTAAACAACCAACAAAGAAGCACATTATCTGAACTGGAGCAAATAAAGGGAAAGTGTAAATAATATACTGAAAATCTATACAGAAGAAACAAAAGAATGGCAGATAACTTTGAAAAAATTTTTTACGAGGAAGAATGTGTAATTCTAGGAAGTGAAGTGAAAGCTTCTCTAAAAGTATTGGGAAGAAATAAATCACCAGGAGTAGATGGGATACCAACAGAATTATGTCAAACCACAGAGACTGAATCTGTCTAATTCTAACAAGAATATGTCAACAAACTTGGAAAACAAAGCGATGGTCTGCACAGACTAGAAAAGTTCATATCATCAAGATCTTCAAGAAAGAAGATGCCAAGGAATGCGCACAATAATTTTAAGACTATTATTCTAATTTCCCATGCAATTAACTGGTGCAACAAAGGTGATATATCTTATACAAAGCAAGAAATGCTGGATGTTCGAGTTAGATTCTGAGAAGGAAGAGGCATTTGAGATCTAATTGCAAACATCCATTGAATACTGGAGACTTCAGAAGAAGGTCTTTGTAGTCTATGTTTTATAGACTATAGTAAATCCTTTGCATTTGTTATGAAGAGCTGTGGGTTGCTCTGAAGAAGTGGCCATGCCTCAGCACATGTGCATCCTGATCTTTAACCTTTATTGTGGACAGGAAGCCCCTGGCAGGGCAGAATTTGGAGACACAGAAGGGTTTCCTCTAGGCAAAAGTGTTAGACAAGGGTATATTTTATCTCCCTATTTGTCTCATCTGTATGCAGAATATATCATTCCAAAAACTGAGCTAGATTCAAAGGAGGGAGGAGTGAAAACTGGTGGAAGAAATATCAATAACTTAAGATATACAGATGACACCATCTTACTAGCAGAAAGTAGCAAGAATTCAAAATGACTTCTGATGAAAGTGAAAGAAGAAAGTGCCACAGCAGGACTGCATATGAACATCAAGAAGATAGAAGCCATGACTACAAAAGAAATATGCAACTTCAACATAGACAATGAAGACATTAAATCGTTAAAAAAATATATTTTTCTTACCTGGATTAGTCATCAATTCAAATGGAGACTGCAGCCACGAAATCAAGAGAAGGCTGAGACCTGGAAGGGCACAGAGGAAGAATTAGGAAAGGTCAAGAGCAAAGGTCTATCATTCGAGACCCAGGGTAAGCTTATCCACACCCTCTTATTCCCAGTTACTAGGTACGATGTAAAAGCTGGACAGTGAAGAAGGCTGATAGAAAAAAATTAATTTATTTGCAACACAGTGTTAGAGGAGAGCCGTGTGGGTACCCTGTATCACCAGAAAGGTGAACAAAGTGGGTCCTAGAGCAAATTAAGCCTGAAACATTGCTGGGGACAAAAATGGCAAAGCTAAAGTTGTTCTACTTTGGGCACATCTTGAAAAGAAAGTCAGGTTTCATCGGAAAAAAACTATTTTGCTGGGAAAAATAGAAGGGAGCACTAAAAGAAGAAGAGCAACTATGAACTAGATTGACTTTCTAAAAGACGCCATAAGCATGTGTCTACAGGAGCTGAGCGGGGCTGTTGAGGATAGGACATTTCGGACATCACTCATTTGTAAGGTCGTCAGGAGTCATAGCCAACTCAATAACACATAACACACTCCAGTAGGATTACAGATAGCTTTTTTATTTCCTAATGGTTATTTTTGTAATCTTGTTCTTAAATCCAAACTACTGTGACTCAGGAAATGTAAATGACATATTTACAGTCAGAAGAATTGTCTCTTTTCTGCTTTATCTTCCCAAGTTGTCCAAACTCTGTTGGTCCTTGTGTGCATCTACAGCAGACGCTGAAGTGTGCTGCTCAAGTCCCTCTTCAAAAGGGTGTGCTGCCCCACGCGGAGGGCCTCAGGAACTTATTAGTGGCCCCCTTAGGATCTGCTTCAGCTTTTGAACAGAGGCCAAGTTTTCAGCGTGCCCCCCTCCCCACCCTCTGCCACCCAGTGACTGAGCAAGGTGGTGCTATGGGTGGTACAGAACTTACCTTTGAAGGACTTTTGCTCTGTAGAGCCCCACTGAGTTGGCAGAGATTTTTGTCGGGTCTCTATCATGGTCTGACAGTACCTCCTTCCCAATTCTACTTCCTCCTCTTTCCTTTGAAGGTGTATTTGCCAATAAACTCTTAGCTCAGTATCTGCTTTCTTTTTTAAAAAATGTATTTTATTGATTATGCTATTACAGTTGTCCCTTTTTTCCTCCGCTTTATTCCCCTTTGTCCTGCACCACTCCTCCACCAGCATTCCCCCACTTAGTTCATGTCCATGGGTCATATATATAAGTTCTTTGGTTTCTCCATTTCCTATATGATCCTTAACCTCCCCCCTCTATTTTGTACCTACCATTTATGCTTCTTATTCCCTGTCCCCTGTCCCCCATTCTCCCTTTTCCTCCTCCCCGCTGATAACCCTCCATGTAATCTCCATTTCTGTGATTCTGTTCCTGTTCTAGCAGTTTGCTTAGTTTGTTTTTGTTTTTGTTTTTTTTAGGTTCAGTTGTTGATAGTTGTGAGTTCATTGTCATTTTACTGTTCATAGTTTTGATCATCTTTTTCTTAGATAAGTCCCTTTAACATTTCATTTAATAAGGGCTTAATGATGATGAACTCCTTTAACTTTACTTTATCTGGGAAGTACTTTATCTGCCGTTCCATTCTAAATGGTAGCTTTAGTGGATAGAGTATTCTTGGAATAGGCAAGTAGGTCCTTGCCTTTCGTGACTCTGAATACTTCTTGCTAGCCCCTTCTTGCCGGTAAAGATTCTTTTAAAAAATCAGCTGACAGTCTTATGGGAACTCCTTTGTAGGTGACTCTCTGCTTTTCTCTTGCTGCTTCTAAGATTCTGTCCTTATCTTTAACCTTGGGTAACCTAATTATGGTGTGCATTGGTGTGTTCTTCCTTGGGTCCAACTTTGGGACTCTGAGCTTCCTGGACTTCCTGGAAGTCTATTTCATTTGCCAGGTTGGGGAAGTTCTCCTTCATTATTTTTTCAAGTAAGTTTTCAATGTCTTACTCTTCCTCTTTTCCTCCTGGCACCCCTATGATTCAGATGTTGAAACGTTTAAAGTTGTCCCAGAGTTCCTCAGCCTCTCCTCATTTTTGTGAATTCTTGTTTCTTCATTCTGTTCTGGTCGAATGTTTGTTTCTTCTTTCTGCTCCAAATCATTGATTTGACTCCCAGTTTCCTTCCCTTCACTGTTGGTTCCCTGTATATTTTTCATTTCACTTTGCAAACACTTCACTTTTTCTTGCATTTTGTGACCATACTCTACCAATTCTGTGAGCATCCAGATTACCAGTGTTTTGAACTTTGCATCTGTTAGGTTGTCTGTCTCTTCATTGCTTAGTTCTATTTTTGGAGTTTAGATCTGTTCTTTCATTTGGACCATTTTTTTTTTTTTTTTGGTCTCTTTGCCCCTATTACGTTGTGAGTGGCAGAGCCTTAGGTGTTCACCAGGGAGCTGCAACCCATGTCACTGCCTTGTGGCACTGTGGGTGGGGGAGGGACCTGAGGGGGAACAATGCCTCTTGCTTGGCTCTTGGCTGGCTCTTAGTTGCTTCCCCTGCTACCCACAAGAAAACTGGGCCCTTCTGGCGCTGATTCCAGGGTGGGTGGGTTTGTATACATTCTGAGACCCTGTCTCTCAAACAAACTCTCCTGTGAGACTGGCAGTTTCTCCCGTTGCTGCAACCCTCACAGGTTTTGACCAGTAGAGGTTTTGAGGCTTTCTTTCCCTGTGCCTGGACCCTGGGTTGCATGGTGTTTCTAACTCCCCAGTTGTCCCCACTGGTGTATCCGCATGCAAATGTGGGACCACCCGGTCCACCAGCCACTGCCTTACCCACCCTGGTCCACCAGCTTCAGCCTTGCTACACATCCTCTCTGCCCCAGATGCCTGTCTCCATCCCTCCTACTACTCCTACCAGTCTAAATGAATGTTTCTTCTTTAACTCCTTGGTTGTTGGACTTCCATACAGTTCGATTTCCTGGCAGTTCTGGTTATTTTTGTTTTTAAATTTGTTGTTGTCCTTCTTTTGGTTGTGGGAGGAGACAAGGTGTATCTACCTATGCCTCCATCTTGGATGGAAGTTCTCAGTATGTGCTTTCTAGAGAGTCTAACAGGAAGGATATCTCACACTGTCACCGTGCCATACAGTTCTGCATTATGAAATTCTGTGCAATGCAATATTTTTCTTCCCCAGGGCCTTTATTCTTAATTATTGCTTATCAGGTAGTTAAGTTGGCACTGTTAAAACGAAGAGACCTGATTTTGGATTCAGACTTATTTTGGGTTTGAATCTCAACTCTGCCTCATTCTTAGCAATATGAACTTGATGAAGTTGTTAGTTTGTATGAGCCCCTATTTTGTCATTCTTATAATTTCGGCCAGAGCTGGAAAGAGATCTCCCATTGGGTGCAAACATGAATGCGTGCTACTGCTGTGCAAAACAATTAAACATCCTCCTGTTATTTCCAAAGAGACAGATCTCATCTCAGGCTCACTACAGACTACATGGATTTAGTTATATTTACTCTGTTTTATATTTCTCTGTATAAGAAGCATTTACCACTAACTGTGTAAAATGTGTTTTTTTTTTTCTTCTTCCTATATAACTGAAATCCCTTCACTGTAAAATTTGCTTGCACATATTTTCCTTTTTCCCCTTGGAATTACTATTTTTAATCATATCTCATCTTTTGCCTCTCTTAAAATAAATCTTTTCTTTCTTAAAGTTTTATATATTTTCCTATCCTTTAGCTAAGTTTTATTGTTGTTATTGTTTTTGCTTTCCAATGAGGGGAGGTATTAGCTCTTGATCTTTATAATTAATAGGTCAGTTTTTGGATGTGAATTATCTCCCTTGTGTTATTTACTATATTTCAAAAGAGGTTTCACTTCATTTAACTTCCTCTTTGTCTTTTAAAATAACTACTTGAAATATTTTCCCTAGTGTTTTTCCATAGAAACAAAAAATTGGGACAGGGACAGAAAAAAAGGAGTATTACGGAAAATGTTTCAAGTGAAGTTAGTTTTTTTTAAATGATTTTTACTTACCTTGCCAAGTTTAAACCCATGAAGTCATAATTAGATACTAAATACAGAAAGGCCCCAAACAAATTGGGTCTGTTATATTTTATATATAAAATATTACACTTTGAGAAGCAGTCTTTTCAATGTGATAAATATTCATAATAAATAAATACTAAATAACACTAATAGCTTACAATTTTATGGTTTGAAAGGGGTCTCCCCTTTATCTTATTTTCAGTCTTGTATAAAGATGCCCAGAAGGCTGAATTAAACTTAGGCCTTTAAACTCTTCAAAGTCTTCTTTGTATAAACTAAGGGACCTGAGAAAATATGTAGCAGAGTGTTACAGCGAAAGTCTTGCCTGGGACCCCAAGAAAGCAGAGCCCAGGGGGTCCGGACACACACTTTCTAGGGCGGTGAGAGGCTCGAGAGCAGCCACGGAACACAGTGGAATGTGCACAACTCTACTGTAAATAAGAAATAAGCTTTTGAGGTCTCTGACAGAATCTCTAGATTTACCTTAGTTAATGTACTTGAAAAAATTAGCAAAATATACAAGAGAAAAATCATAATGCTGAAAGTTACAGTGATAGTAATTTGTATCGTATGAGAAGTAAAGATATTTCTACCATGTAAATCAGTAAGTCTATTTCTTAGTAATGTATTGAAAAATAATTCAATGCAAGAAAGTTAGAGGAGTACAGAAGATCTCTATATAGGCTTATGTATTTTTTAAAAAGAGGGCACAACCTAAATTTTCACCTGCTGACTGGTTTCCTACTGATATTAGAATGAAATTAATCAACTTTATTGTGACATCCTTACCTACTCCGCTTCACCTTGCCTTGGCTCTTCTTTGCTTTTACTGTACTTTAGCCAGGGGCCTTCTACTGGTGCCTAAAAGACATTCATCCCTGCAGTAGAAACTGCAGGGCCTTTGCACATGTTCTCTTGACTTAGAACATGATGATCTTCCCTAACTTCTCTTACCTTTCACCTGGCTTACCCCTTATTCTCCCAGCTGCAGCTTAACTGTCATTTCCATAGGAAAGCGTCTGATAGGTCTGGTATGGCAGACCTACTTTCCCTTTGTAGTAATTATCATAATTTTATTTTAGAAAGTGTTTCTCATTATTTATTTAATAGTTTTCTTTCTTGCTAGATTTAAAGTTCTAGAAAGACAGAAATTATGTCTGCCTTGTTCAATGCTGTTCTTTCCTGCTACATGTGAGGCACTTAGTAGACAGTCAATAAATGCTTATTGAAATAATAAATCAGCACAAGTCTTAATACTCTTCATTTCAAGAAACAAATACTCTGTGAGGCTGGTGGAACCAAGAACAGCAACTTGTTGATTTTTAGGTCTTTTTTCATCAAGATCTAATGAATTGCAATTTCTTTGGCTTAGATAGATATCTTTTTTCTCCAAACGAATCATGGGAAAAAGGAAATGCACTCTTCTAAATGGTTCACATTTGCAAAAGCATAAAGAATTGTTATTATGTGACTGATCCAATGTAATCTTTAGAGCTTATCTAAGTTTATTAAATGACCTCAGGATCTGTTTCCCAGTTTAGCCTCTGTGATCTGTTGTTCCAGAAACAACATCATGTTCTTTTAAAAAATTTTTTGACTCTAACCTTATGTCCTTTTATAGTATTTCCTAAGGAAGTTCAACTGTATTCACATCCACAATAGGATTTTTGAATATTCCATATTAAATGCATGTGTATGAGCCTGTATTTCCAGATTTATAAAATTCATAGTAATAGATATATGTTTTACTTATGCTTTTTGTTTTATATAAACATTTTGAAAATCTTTAATTCCTACAGTCTTTGGAGAAACTACTCTCTGGTTTCTATTGTGAGCTTCATGTTAACTATAGTATGATTCAGAACAAAGTTCCTTGTTTTAAATACAGCATACCTAACCCAAAATGCTATTGGGTTCACTTTTGCAAGTGTTCTGATATCTCTCAAAGAACACAGATCATTGCTCTTAACTTCTGGGTTTCTCTTTACTTGAATGCCTGTTCTCATTTAAAAAAGACTTAAGGGCAGGAGAATATTAATTTCCCCATGAAGTTTGCTTTGGTTGAGTGGCAGTAAAGGCATGATTTAAGAGATGATAGAAGACTTCTTGCTTGATTGACACCACTGGCCTTTCTCCATTTGTCCTTCAGGCAATCTATGCTTTGCACTTGAAGGGAGAAGGAAAGGAGGAGCAGCTACTCCGACTGCTGCCTTCTGAGCTCTCTTGCTTTGGGGAGGAGTGTGCTGGCTGGGGCTGGAGCCTATTCTCTGTCAGGGAAACACTGTGAAAGGCGTGTTGAAGGGATTGTTACAACTACAATTAGAGAAAGAAAGGTCTGTAGCCATCAATTTAATATCAATTGTGTGGCAGCTAGATCCACAGTTAGTTGATGCAAAAATAAGGTGTCAGGGAAAAGAACAGGACAGAATTCAGAGGGGGAGAAGCATAAAATATATTCTTTGGGCAGCTGGATGAGCAAAGATACTAAAGTGGTTAGAACAGGGGGTGTACTGGAGTTGTAAGTATTAGAGTTTGGTTGGAATATAAAGGATTAGTGGGAATGAGGTAAGCTTTGTGAGGCCCTTAAATGACATAGTGAGTCATGAAAGTTGTGAATGTGGTATTGCTGTGATTGAAGGTGCATTTTAAGAAGATAAATATAATATATATGTATGAGATGATTTAGGGAAAAGAGATCAATTAAGAGGTTGGTATAATAACTAATGAGACTCTAGGATAGAAGGGAGGCAGAGAGAAAAGAGATAGATGGAAGTCATTGCTAAGCATAACGTAAATGATTTAACAACAGTACGAGGTTAGAGAAGGAAGAATAAGAGAGATTGAGTAATAAGTTCAAGATCCCTCCAAGGCTTCAAATCTGACTTACCAGTCAAATTTAACAGAGAATTAGAGGTGGGACTAGTTTAGGAGTGGGGAAAAAGACGGAGAGGGAGAGAAAGAGGAGATAGTTTAAATTTTTAATATGCTGACAGGGCACTAAATTAGAGTTTAGATTTTGCTGAAGTCCTAAACCTATAGAGAATTTTTTCCTGATCAATATCAATATTCTGGTAAAATATCAGATCCCCCCCTGCTCTAACCACCTTAGTATTTCCCTAGTGTCCTCCAGAATTATGTCTAACCCTATTGCAATCATGAAGCAAATATATTATTGCAATTACTGGTTTAACTTCTCTCCACTCTGCAGTGTTCTCAAGGGCAACAGGAAAAATCCTGGTTGTATTCGCAGCAACACTGGGTTCATGATGGGAGTGATGAGGAATGCAATTACCCTCTTTTCATTAGTTTTCTTCACCAACATAAAAGAAATTGTTAAATACTTTATGGGTAGAATAGTAGTGAGGTTGAGTAAGATGCTTAGCTTGGTACCTGGTACATAGTTATAACTCGGTTTGCCTGTCATTATTGTTATTTTTCACAAATAGAGGAGTGAATCCTTGTGCCTTTCAGTGAGGCCCATAAAGATAAGAATATTTTCTATTCTATTTTTTTTTCAGGCAAATTACTTGTATAATTGTGTTACCTATTTCCCAATACTTTCAGTTATTACCTAAATTATGAGGATGATTGCTTTAGCTTTTTACTTCAAAAAGTCCAGACAAAGAAAGAGCTAAAAGAATCTGCAGAAAGAAGAAAGGCAGTAACCCCTGTGTGACGGAAAGTTGAGACTTGACTGTTGAAATAGTGATTTCATGAGCCCATGGCTAATTGAATAAGAAAATAAAGATTGAAATTAAATAATAATTACCTTAGCCCAAAAGCTGCATTTTGTACCATGACTCAGCATCATTAACTGTATTTAAAAGTACTTCTGAAAGTTATCCCAGTAAACTGTCAGTTGTGAGGCCATCATACCAGCATGTTTCTCAAACTGAGACATGCAAATTGGACACATGACACAACAGAGTAATGATGGAGCATGTCCCTAGATTTTACTTGAGTATCTGGGAAGATATACTTTTCTCCAATAATGTCAACTCAGATATATTATTTAGTCATTCACAAATATTTATTGCATTTAGACAGAATGTCAGATGCTGGAACATGCTGATTTAGAAAATGAATAAGGTTTGTTAGCAGTGGCAGTAGTGTTATAAAGTAATGTGCAAAATTTTTATGCATTTTTAAGGTGAAATAACCGGAAATGAGAAATTTTGATCTAGGTGGACTTTTTTGGAATAAACTTCCAGGTTCATGCAGGTAAAGTGGATCTGGTCATAGAACTCATGCTTGCTTAGAAAACCGAAGGAGGAGCCCCACGTTCTTAGCTTGAAATATATCCTCATCACAGGCCAGTCTCTAGCAAGCCTCCCATCTCACTGTCATTTCTGTTTATTTATTCCACATGAAGCTACGTTTGAGTTCCTTAATCCTGAGAAGCCTTATCAGCTTCTGGACTTCTTCACAGGCTGTTCTTCCTGCTTAGGAGACTTCTTCAATTTTAGCTGGTGAAGAGAAGATTCTATATCTTGGCTGTGGTGCCAGTCATATGGCAGTACATATCTGTCAAAACTCATAGAATTGTAAGCTTTAAAAGTTAGATTTTAGCATATATAAATTTTCTCTAAATAAATGCTTTGAAAAAGGTACCTTAATAATCTCCAAATATTTGGAAACCAAGTGAGTCAAAGAATAAATTAAATAAATAAATAAAATCAATAAAAGTTTATTTTTTAATCTTCCTGGTGTGGAGTTGTGTGAGCTCTTTATATATTTTGGAGATCAAGCCCTTGTCTGAGGGATCATTGGCAAATATATTTTCTCACGTGGTTGGTTCCCTTTTCATTTTGCTGATGTTTTCTTTAGCCATGCAGAAGCTTTTAAATTTGATACATTCCCATTTGTTTATTCTTTCCTTTATATCCCTTGCTCTAGGGGACATATCAGTGAAAATACTGTTGCATGGAATATCTGAAATTGTCCTGCCTATGTTCTCCTCTATGACTTTTATGGCGTCATGACTTATAGTTAAGTCTTTTATCCATCTTGAGTTTATTTTTGTGTATGGTATAAGTTGGTGGTCGAGTTTCTTGGATTATACTCTAAGAATCCTCAAACACCAATTCAAAAGAACCTATGCACCCCAATGTTCACAGCAGTGTTATTTACAATAGCCAAGTGCCAGCAACAGCCTAAGTGCCTATCAGTAGATAAGTGGATCAAAAAACTGTGGTACATTTACACAATGGAATACTATGTAGCAGAAAGAAAGAAGGAGCTCCTACCCTTCGTGACAGCATGGATGGAACTGGAGAGCATTGAGCTAAATGAAATAAACCAGGTGGTGAAAGACAAATATCATATGATCTCACCTATAAGTGGAACCTAATTAACAAAACAAATAAGTGAGCAAAATAGAACCAGAGACATGGAAACAAAGAACAAGCTGATAGTGACCAGAGGAGCAGGGGGAGGTGGGTAAAGAGGGAAATAAAAGGAAGGGTCAAGTCAAGGAACTTGTATAAAAGGCCCATGGGCAAAGACAATGCCGGGGAGGATTGAAAGTGGAAGATGGGGGGTGGATAGGGTCGGGGAGAGTCATGGGGGGAATATGGGGACAACTGTAATTGAATAACAATAAAAAAAGAGTTTTCATAAAAAGCAAATAAATAAAAGTTTATTTTTTAAGTTAAATAAAATAGATTAATCTCTAGCTATACTGATCAATAAAACACAAGGAGACAAAGCAAACTACCAATATCAAGAATGGAAGAGGGGATATCAATAAAAATCTCATAGACATCAAAAGGATACTAAGAAAATATTATGAACAACTCTTTGCCAAGACATTTAAAACTTAGATTAATTCCTTTAAAAGTACAGGTTATCTAAACTAACACAAGAAGAAATACAAAATAGAAAATTTGTATACCACCAAATCTAGTAAAGAAATTAAGTTCTTAAATAAAAGCCATTTCCAAGAAAATTCCAAACACACTTGGTTTCCACTTCAAATTCTATCAAAAGTTTTTGGAAAAAATAATCTTACCATTTTTTTTTTCAGATAACAGAGGACAAGGGAATACTTACAAATTCATTTTATGAAGCCAACAACAAAATCCTGATATCAAAACTGAATGAAAACATTGGCAAAACAAATTTTAAAAAATTTCCCCAAACAATGCCTCCCAACTTCAATATCCATCTCATACCATACACAAAATTAAATCCAAATTAGGCCCAAACACAAAAGCTGTACCTATATTTCATATTTCTGGAAGATGTAGGAGAAAATGGTATTAGGGTTGTACTATGGTCTGAATATTTGTGTCCCCCCAAAATTCATATGTTGAAATCCTAATCTCCAAAGGTGATGGTATCAGTAGGTGGGACCTTGTAGGAAGTGATTAGGTCATAAGGGTGGAATCTTTGTTAATGGGATTAGTGCCCTTATCAAAAGAGACTCCAGAGAGATCCCTAGCCCCTTCTGCCATGTGAGGACCCAAAAGTAAGTCTGTGACCCAGAAGAGGGCCCTTGCTTGACCCTCCTGGCACCGTGATCTTGAACTTTGAGACTCTAGAACTGTGACAAATAAATTTCTATTGTTCATGAACTACCAGTCTATTGTGTTTTGTAACAGCAGACAGAATAGATAAAGACAGGTAGACAAAGACTTCTTAGGGAAAAAAGTCAAAGCATTAGCTATTAAACAAACAAACAAACATTGATAATTGGAGTCGATTGAGTTTAAAACATTTTTTAAAACACCATTAAAAATTACAAAAGCAAGCCATCAATTGGTAGAAAATATTCTCAATATATATAGCTGAGAAATGACATATCTAAATACATATTTTAAAAATTTACAATAATAAGCAACTCAAAACAAAATAGGCAAAAGTTTGAACAGACTCTTCATGAAAGAAGTGCATTAGTTTTCCTTCATGGCAAAACATATTACTAAGTGGCTTATAAAAATACCCATTTATTATATCAAATTTCTGAAGGTCAGAAGTACAGGCTCAACTAGATGCTATTTAGTTAGGGGCACTGACTTTTTCCTTAGATTGTTAAATTTTAAAAAATGACAACAGCCAACAAAATAGCCTTTTGGTGTGCATGACTCAAAATTATACCTATGTTTTTGTCAGGTAGGCAAAAAATATATATATTTGGTGCAGAATTCTTGTAATTAGTTTATGTGTGCCGTGAGATGAAAAAGATCGAAAATCACAGCCTTAGAGGTAAGCACCATGAAGGCAGAGGCCCTAGAGGTCTGACTTTTCACTGACCTCTGTGGGAAGTAGGGCATCTAGCCAACTGTGTGCACACTAATAAATCTTTATACATTTCATGCATTTGTAAAATGTATGAAAACAATTATTTTGTTTTTCTTTGTAAAGGCAGCACCACTATAAATTTAAAAATGACAAATTGAGAAAAATTTTTGCCATATATATGAAATAGGATTAATATCCTTCTCTTATGAAAAGTTTATGCAAACGATAAGAAATTTCTTCAAAGCTCATTAGATGGATAAATATGTGGCCAAGCTATTCACAATAAAGAGAGTACAAAGATTAGTGAGCATTTGAAAAAACATTGAGGACTTCTGATCAAGATGGAGGCATAGGTAGACATGCTTTGCCTCCTCGTGCAACCACGAAAAGAATTACAACTAAATCTCAAGACAAATAACACCCAGAACTGTCAGAAAATTGAACTGTATGGAGGTATGACAACCAAGGATTTAAAGAAGCCACAATCATCCAGATGGGTAGGAAGGGTGGGGATGCTGAGATGGGACGGGGAGGCAAGGAGACGTGGTGTGGCGCAGCGCAGAGAGGCAGCTGCAGCACGGGTGGAAGCACAGAGTCCCAAAGAAGTTGGACCCAAGGAGGACCGCATCAAGACTCGTCATAATTAAATTACCCAAGATTAAAGATAAAGACAGAATCTTAAAAGCATCAGGAGAAAAGCAGATTGTTACCCACAAAGGAGTTCCCATAAAACTGTCAGCTGATTTCTCCAAAGAAACTTTGCAGGCAAGCAGAATAGTTACAGAACCACAGATACAGAAATCATTTTGAGGGCTATCAGCTGGGAGGGAGAAAGGGGACAACGGGGGAAAAAGTGCAGGGATTAAAAAGCATAATTGGTAGGTACAAAATAGACAGGGGGGTGTTAAGAATAGCATAGGAAATAGAGAATCCAAAGAATTTATATGCACGACCCGTGGACATGAACTAAGGGGGGGATTGCTAGAGGGAAGGAGGTCCAGGGCAGAGGGTGGTAAAGGGGGAAAAATTGGGATCACTGTAATAACATAATCAATAAAATATACTTTAAAAAATGTTGAGTATTAATGATAAAGAATTTATGTTATCTGTCAAATTATAAGATTAAAAAAAATAAGAATATCCAAGGAGAGTTTGGTAGTAATAGTGTAACCAATCCAAAGCTTGTGTGCCAGAAGCTTCAAAAGGTCAAAACTCAAAATGTCAGTTTAGAGTAAGGAAAGGTTTATTGATCTAGAAGTTGCCAGTGGAGAAGATGAGAGACCTGTGGTTCCTCAGAAAGGCATTAGAGGGAAGGGCGAAGTGGGAGGGGCAAGAGGTGACTGAGGACCACAGACATCCCGGCTCTAGTAGAGGTCAGAGGAAGACTGTGCTTAGTCTGTTGACCCCAGCGATGTGAGTCTGATCACAAGGTTCCTGGAAATATTTGGTAAACAGTGCATACTTCCCTTATCCTCTTGGGAGAGGAACTTTCTGGTAAGGGGACGCTTTTGTAAAACTCAAGCCATAAGCGGAATTCCTCTGATGATTATTATGTCTATATGCAAAAAGTTATTAACCTAAAGCCTTTAGGAACAAAGCAGGCTTGAACAGGATGGAGTCGGAGCAGCCAAGCATTTCACTCTGTTACAATAGGTCATGTCATACAATCTGGGGGAAATTGATACAAACTATTATAAGAAAGTAATACTGTATTCTGTATCATCAGCCTTAAAAATATGTATTACTGTTGACTCTGTAATCATGTTTTAGAGAATGTACCTTAAGGAAATTATCTGATACAAAATCTTTATAAGAAGTTTATCGTAGAATTATATATGGCAATGAAAATTTGGCAATTCTATGCCTCGCAATAGGAAAATTGGTTTAAAATTTTGGTGTAGCCACACAATGGAATAATATGTAGCTGTTTAAATGATTTTTATAAAGATTTTAAAATACCATTGGAAAATAACTGGTTTAAAAGATACCGTGAGTAGATAAATTGTTTTGCGATTGCCAACAATATAAAAATGCATAGAAAAACATAATAAGCATAGCATAAGTATTAGCTTTTCCTGAAGAGGCAGACACTCTCTCAACACGTTAAAGAGATTATATTATTTACCTTTACATCAAACCTACAACACACTTTTTAAAAAAAATTTATACTATTGAACAATTGAGGGAACTGATTCACAATGTAATTAAGTAACTTGTCCAAAGTCCCTGGGGCAGAGTGTGGGAGAGCAGGTTTTGATAGTGGGCTAGCGCCCACATGCATGCCTTTAATCACTGTCCTATAAGGCTTGTTTTTGTTAAAATATAACAAAATGTTTTCAGTAGTTTTATAGGTTTGAGGGCTCATTGGCCCCTGTATACCTAACTCCCAAAGTTTTTACAATAAGTATTTATCATTCTAAATAATCTTATGTTGTTGTTTTTTTTAATCCCTAAATTAACTTGATTCTGTGTAGTCACGCTCCAAGCCTCTATCTGGAAATTATTTGCAGCCTTGGGGAGACTCTGGTCCCCGTTCATGGGGTCTCCTGGATTCCACCCGCAGTATCCGGATCCCGATTCTTGAAGCATGCGTTTTCCCCCGGGCCTGCGTCGCACCAAACAGTTCGAGCGTGCTGTTGCCAAGCTTTTTATAACTTAGCCGCAGGGCCAGAGTCTTCACGACCCTCCCGGGTGCCGCCCCACGAGGCCCTGCAGACGCCTAGCGGCCACGGGTTCCTGCTTCAGTTGCTGAACGAGGCCGGCACGCATCCAGGAGTGCAACGTCCTTCCCAGAGTGAGGCGCCCATGGGGAAATCCCTTGGGGTTTGCAGGCGGGAATCGGCCTCTGCCCACTGTCAGAGAGGCCGGGAGGCCCCCGGGGTTTAAGGTTCACGCTGGGGACCAGCTCCGCGTGCCGGCAGTCTTGGAGGGGTGCCCGGTGGGTTGGCGGACGCGCACGCAGCCACAGAGGCAGCAGCCCACCTGTCTGGCCATCATTTATCAGATTAGGACAGTTGCTGAAAACAGTGATTCTTTCAATCTGACTGAGGAGTGCCTGAGAAAAGCGAGTGTTCATTAGAGACGGTTTTTTGGGACAAATTTACCACTTGCGACCTGGGGGGGAATTATTGTGGGGTGAGTGTATTTTAAGCACGTTGTCTTCTTGAGAATAAATAATCTCTGGTGGGGAACAACAGTAGGGGGAACAGTTTGTGCAGCCATGGGAGCCAAAGTCCTACTTTTGTCGCGTTAGGATAAGGGACGCCTTGCGGTAGCGCAACCCCTGGTCCACAGGAGTAACCAAGTTTCCCAGGTCTCTGGGGCACTTATTCGGCTTAAGCCTGCTTTGCTCCTGGGAGACATTCACAAGCAGTACCGCAGCCCGGCAGCCGGTTCTTCCGCCGGGAATAAACCTTTCATTTCACTGGTCTGCTCAGGGAAAAATGGTGAAACCCCCAAATGTGCTTCCTTATGTGGTTAATAAACGGGTGCAAACAAGAGCCCGGGGAGGAGAAGAACGCAAATGAGTGACTTGCGTAGTGTTTTGACGTTTAAAAACCCGACTCTGGTGAATCATTCAATCACATATTGCAAGCTTCAGTGTCTAATGAAAGTTTGGGGGACGCATATTACTTGTGTTTGCAAAATCTCTGCACCGCGTGCCCCAAGTTTGCGGCTCCCACGCGGAAAGCTGGGCTGAGCGGGGGTGGGGAGGGTCTCCAGTCTCAGGCGCTGCGCTCGGGACTTCTGCCTAGTTTCCTGCCTCGGAGTTGTCGCATCCGCCCCAGCCCAGAGCAGTTTGTGCGATTTAGAAACTCGATAGGAGGCAGCAGCTGATCTCCCACCACCCTAAAAATAATCCACTCAGGCGCCCTGCGTGCTTCGGATAGGGGAGGAAAAGTCTGCCTTCGGAGTAAGTGAGTCCCTGTCTTTTACATCAATATCATTAAAAAAAATTTTAAGAATAACTGTAAACTGTCGATTTGAATCTAACATTTCGGCAATCAAAAAGCGCCCGCGCACTCTCCAGCACTTTGCCTGCACCGTGGCTATTTCTAGGATTAAGGGAGCCGGCCTCCGCCGGAGATGAGAGGGCGTGGGGATCAGGTTTCCAGCGTTCCTAGCAAAGCTCTGCCGGCTCCTACTTAAACCAACTGGAGACAGTGCAAGGAGTCATTACTAATTTTTTCTCTCTTAGACATTTCCTGTGTTGTTCACGAAGTAGCTTTCTATCTGTTTAATTTTTGTAACTCTTTGCTTTTTAGGAGTTCTGCTTCCCGGTTTGAAATGTATACTTAAGCCAGTGTAGGAAGCCGGTGTTTTGAAGGTAGAGCAAGTACATCAGTAGGGGTTTGAAGCAGCGTCAGATTGGCCAAGGTATTTATTTGTTGCTTTATTTGTTCAGTTTGTAATTTAAAAATATCCCATTGGAGTGTCTGTCTAAGGAATCTTATCTGCTGAGTAGCTCCAACATTTCCTTGTGTATGCAATAGAACTTCAATGGGTGCGTTCAGATCAGGCACTGAATCAGAAGTCAGTGCTCATTTTTTTGCTAGTGATTTTCCCACTTGGATCTGTCATTCATAGACAGATAGATAAACAGACGGACGTATTTTAGTTCACATTTTATGAACCATAGGCTGAATAACTTAAAGATGTTATTACATTTGTTTTCATAACTGATCTCATCCTGAAAGTGTCCCAGATAAGGATAAAGTCCTAAATAAGTTCTTTAAGATGTCATGTTTCTTTCTCATGACATAATTTGATTAATTTCTGAATAACTAAAAAATGAGTTATTGTGCATGTAAGGATGAAAGCTTTAATATTGCTTTTAGTATGTTTTCTTTAGGTGTTTACAGCACGTTAAATTCCCAGGGATTGCTATTGCTTTAGAACTGACGCTTTCTGCTGGATAAACAGGGAAGAGTAATAATTTTTCCTTACTTTATGCTTATCGGCCAAATCCAAATTTTTTAACTCTGAGGAGCATCCTTCGTACAAATGCATTTCAAAGAATAAGAATACCCAGAGTAGTATTCTTGCTGTGAAATTAAGTTTGGTAATCAAGGAGTATTTTCTTCTTGTTTTCAGCTCTGCAGACCATGCCTATAATCGAAATTTAACTTTTGATGTTTGTCTTTAGAGTTTATTCAGTCAAATTCCCCAGCTCTATCAGCTGTCATAAAGACTTGAACATCTTTCCGTGGATTTATGCTTGTGAGGAAAATGTCACGTCTTCCTATCTGGTCTCTCTTCCCTCTCCCCCTTCCTTGTTGTGGGCCTCTGTCAGTGCTTAGCTGAACTGGACAGATCCAGGAGGGGCGGGGCTGAAAGATGTCACGCGACAGAGTTTAGCCAGCAGGAGCAGCAATTTGTACCCTTCCCAGAGCTTTCCTAATTTAACCTGGGTTCCAGCAGGGAAACTTTGAATGGCATTTGGAGATCTAAGAACTAATTAAAAATCCTGATTGAATAAAAACTCTGGCAAAACACAATGATTTTCAATGTATCTACAATAAATTTAGCTCTTCCCTCCTTTTTGTCCACATTGGGCTGTAGTATGGACTGGCTGTTAGAATGTGCCACCTGCACACTGGATGTTGGAGAAAGAGGCTAAGGGCCAAAGGGAGAGGATAGAAGAGGAGGTAGAAGAAAAGGCAAAAGGAGAGATGTGGTGAGAGAGACAGTGAATAGGCTGGGAGCCAGGGGGAATCTGGGGATAGAGATTATGGTAGAAGGAATAAATCATTCTAAAACTTTTGCCTTACCAACTGGAGTAGGCAGCTTCATGTGATAATGCCGTTGTATATTTTGCTGTCTCTTAGATCAAAACCTTTACATTATACCAAAAACTGTTGGGATTAGTGTAGTCTGTATAGTGTAAGACCACAGGGACTGTTTTGTCATGTGCAGTTGTTAGATTCCTAGTGTCTAGCACATTATCAACATCAATAAGTATTTTTACAGTTAATTAATTATTGACCTAGCATCCTAGACATCAGGCACATGGCTGAAATTGTTCTTTGACTTTTTCAGGTTGTTGAACTTCTCTGATATTTTCTTTCCACAGTCACACACACTTATCAAAAGGTTACTTAATTGGTTGGTTTTAAGATTGACTAAATACTAAACAGGCAATGCTTAGAGTTAATGAAGTGTATGTTTTTTCAAATTCAGATTATATTTTTAGCATCTGACCCTATGATAATGATTATATGTCAAGGTTTATAAATGTGGTCAATTGGAATATTATAATTTTGGATAGAATTATAAAACCAGCTAAAATAAATAAAACAGTTTATCCATGTATGTCAATTTAGAGGGAGCGTAAAATTTTCTTTTATCATCTCTACTAAAAATTCCATTAGTAGCTATTAATTTTTAGTTTCTGTATTTTCCATCTTTATCAGGAATGCATCTAACATATAATTATAAACTCATAACTTCCATTTTATTGTTATTTCAAAACATCTCATCCTTTTAAATTATTTTGTTTATCTTAGAATCTTAGAGTTGATAAAGATTTGCCAAGTATATATCCTTGAGGGCTTTTTTTAAGTATGATTTCTTTTTAAGGTAAGAAAAGGTCTCAACTTGAGAACGTATAACTTATTTATTTAAAAAATGGGTTTACCAGAAACAATATGTGAAAGGAATTTCATATAAGGTTAATAGACTGTAAATACATAGGCTTTCTAACTAGCTGTTCTATTTACATAATGCTTTATAAAACTTTTACTTGAAATTTGGTTTTTCCAATACCTTACCTTCTATGACCAATCTTTTCTAAGTAACACTCTATTTTTTTCCCTGGGAAAAAATATTGTTCATGAACATTGCTAAATAAATTATCAATGAAAGGGAAGAGAGAAAAAGTACTATATTGAAACCATTGCCAGCCTTTAATAATCTAACTCAGAATCCTTGGTGACATAAATGTGGGAAAGAAACAAAGTCCAGTGAGGTTAAAATTTTAAGCTTCTAGGTATTTTAATAAGAATAGATAAGATATTTTCTTTGAAAAACTAGATTGGAGGCTGTGTGATACAGTGGGACAAACATAGTTTACAATCAGACCCATGGGTGTGGATGCCAGCAACTCTATTGATTGGCAAGTTACTGAACCAGTCTCAACTTCGGTATCTTCCTCTGTGAATTGTGAATAACTCCACTAAGATTCCATGGTTTTTCTGAGGACTTAAGATAACACCTTTTTAAGGCTGTAATTTTATGAAGGAAAATTTAATAATAAGAGGTTCTTCCTCTTTTCATTTTAGAATAAACCATATAATAAGAAATGAGCCTTTCATTCTGTGGTAACAACATTTCTTCATACAATATCTACGATGGTGTTTTACAAAATCCCTGCTTTGTGGATGCCCTCAACCTGGTTCCTCATGTCTTCTTGTTGTTTATCACCTTTCCAATATTGTTTATTGGTAAGTAATGTACTGTTCTATATTATATCACCTAATATTTATAAAAAAATCTTATTAATGGCTCAGATTTGGTATAAAACTAATTTCTCCAACACGAAAACTGATATATAACTGTAAAAAAAGAACAAGCAAGTATTTTGTGTGTTCCAGTTATTTAATTTTTTGGCATATAATATTCTGTAGGTAAACTAGAATTCACATGCCATCTTAGCAACAGACCTGAAGTAGCAGCAGTGTTTTTTAAAAAGAGGGAAAAGAGAATTCCATGAGATAGATTTAAAGCATTTGTTGAGCTTTGTTTTGTGCTAGGTAAAGAGAATGGAAAATGAATAAAATGCAACACTTGCCCAGGACATTCCCTGGAGTATTCCAGTGAAGCATATGTCAAAGTTAAGAGAAATGACAACAGTAGTCCCCCCTTTTCATGGTTTTGCTTTCCATGGTTTTAGTTACCCTTGGTTTTAGTTACCACAGTTAAATGCAGTCCAGAAATACTAAATGGAAAATTCCAGAAATAAACAATTCATAAGTTTTAAATTGCATGCTGTCTTAAGTAGCATGATGAAATTTTGTACCTTCCCATTCTGTCCCAGAGGGGATATAAATTATCCTTTTGTCCAGTGTGTCCACGATGTATATGGTAGTTACTTAGCAGCCACCTCAATTAGCAGATTGACTGTCATGATACCACAGTACCTGTGTTCAAAGGAACTCTAACTTTACTTAATAATGGTCCTAAAGTGCAAAAGTAGTGATGCTGACACCTTGGATATGTCAACAAGTCAAAGAGAAGCTGTAAAATCCTTCTTTTAAATGGTAAGGCGAGAACAATACAATAAAATACTTTGAGAGAGAGAAAGAACACATTCACATAAATTTTATTAAAGTGCATTGTTATAATTGTTCTATTTTGTTATTCGTCATTTTCGTTAATCTGGTATACTTTTCCTAATTTATAAGTTAAAATTTGTTATAGGTATGTAGTATAGGAATAAACATAGTAAATAGAAGGTTCAGTACTATCCACGGTTTCATGCATACAGTGGGGGGTCTTAGAATATATCCCTTAGAATATATATAGGACTACTATATACCACATTGTCAGCTCAATTACAAATATAGAAACAAATTTTCCTGGAAATTAACCTGCTAGAATAAGTAACTCTTCCTGGAGCTGAAAGGGAATTTATGTTGTGTAGCATATCATATGCAGAGGCCCACATACTCTTGGCACACCGTTGTTCATGTTAAACCAATGTACAGATATTAAATACATAGGGACTACAGTGGCCATTTATAGAAACACTAGTCATTTATGTGGTATTGCTTGCAGGACATTTAGAATGCCTTTTGGCTGGAAGGAGGACATCGTTTTTAAAAAATTTTTATTGATTTTTTTTTTCAGAGAGAGGAAAAACATCAGTTTGTTTTTCCACTTATTTCTGCATTCATTGGTTGATTCTTGTATGTGTCCTGACTGGGACCAAACCTACAACATTGGTGAATCACGACAACACTCTAAACCAACTGAGCTGCCCATCCAGGGCAGAACATACACGTTTAAAATTGCAATTCTACAATTAAGAATTCATTTTTGAAATCCAATTAACTTCTTATGAGCAATTACTGTGACATTCTTACTTGCCTTTCTAGCATCAAATATAAAGGCTGGCAAAAGGGGATTTGAATCAAGGGGAATTAGAATGAACATTACCAAAGGGAAATGGAAGAAAATGTAGTGTATTTATATCTAATATTGGCTACTTAAGTTAGTGAGAGTACATAAATAAATCTCAGGGAAGTATCAGCTATAAGGACAATTATAATGCTACAAAAAAGATACAGGGCTTGCCTACAAGAGTTTGTAGCATAAATTCTAGTAAAATATGTTAAGTGTAAGTAATCATCCAATAACAAAGTTCATTTGGAAACAACTAAGACATGAGTCAATTTTATTTTCAAAGAATGCTTCAGGGGTCCCTTTTGTTCGTGAAGAATTTTCTTCATGCAGTATTTTAGATACAAAATACATTCATTCTGTTTAAAAAAATTCTTTCTATTAAATTTATTGGGGTGACATTTGTTAATACAAGTTTCAATTATATATTTCTATGTACATGATCTTCATATTGCATTCTATGTCCACCACCCAAAGTCAAATCATCTTCTGTCACCCTATATTTGACCCCCTCCACCCTTTACGACCCTCCCACCCACCTTTCCTCTGGTAACCACCATACTGTTATCTGTGTCTGTGAGTTTTTGTTTGTTTTTCTTGTTTGTTCATTTGTTGCTTTCAGTTTTAGATCTCACATATGAGTGAAATTATATGGTTCTTAACTTTTTCTGATTTATTTTGCTTAGTGTGATATTCTCAAGGTTCAACCAGGTTGCAAATGACATTGTTTTATCTGTTCTTTTGGTAGTGTAGTATTCCGTTGTATGTATGTACCACATCTTCTTTATCCAATCATCAGTTACGGATACTTTGGTTATTTTCAATTTGGCAACATTTATTTGCAAAGACATGCACCGCTATGTTCACTGCAGCATTATTCTTGGTGGCCAACATATTAACTCCTGACATATGTGGAACTTCTCAGTATTCAAAAATGAGAAAAAAGGGAGACAAAATGACACAAAGTGCAGTTCTTTCCTAGCACACCATATATTAATTGGTATTGCTCTGCTGTTTGAGAGAAACCATCAAAATCCTACTAAAATGTAGTGTTGAATTTTTTCTTTAATGATGAGCTAAGGGTGAACCTGTATTGTGCTTGATCCTGCTTAAAAGGTAGACAGTGAACAAAACTTTAGCTTCCTTATAGGAAATATCACTACCACTGTTGAAAAGTGCTGGTTCAGTCATAGTTTTCACTTTTCTCACATGATGTTCATATGATTAAGAGTTGACTCAACTAATGAGTCCTGTATTTCATCCCCAAATACAACCTCTATTGTTAGTCTTCCATAGATTCTATGGTTGGAAAGATTTTAGACAACAAATTGCTTTTATTAATGCTATTGTTATATTTTTCCTTTTAAATGAATTAGAGACCATTCTCTGAGTAATTCTCTGTAATAGCTTTGATTAGAATGAAACAATATTGTCACTGAGAGTTGGTGTTAATCCCGAACAATGCAATAAATGTTAACGTGTTAACCTAGACAGTCTTGTAAAAATAAATTGAGATTATTTTTAACATAATGAAAATAGATAAGAATTTCCACTGTTTCTCTACAAAGTACTCAGGTTTTATGAACTCCCTGAAGCATATCACAATATAAATTATTTCCATGATTATAATTGATTCTTTTGTTTATCTCTTTCCTTTTTTCTTTTTTCAGGGTGGGGCAGTCAAAGCTCAAAAGTTCAAATTCATCACAACACTTGGCTTCATTTTCCTGGACATAACCTGAGATGGATTCTTACATTTGCTCTCCTATTTGTGCATGTTTGTGAAATAGCAGAAGGCATAGTTTCAGATTCGTAAGTGACTCTGCTTAGTTAACATGATACACTGTACATATCAGTGAGTGTGTTGATATGGGTAGTAGCTAAGAGTATGTCAACTCAGGCTTAACTTTTTGGTCATAACTTAGGAATAACAGCTGCCACCCAATATCTGTGATGATCATGCGTGTTGGACTTACTTTTGTATTGCTGTATACATTCTTTGATAACACAAGTTCAGACCTCTGTGACTAGAACTCATTGATGTACTTTGTTTTTTTGCTCCTTCATTTATATAGCCCTGGCAGAAAGTTCTGTCCTTTTAGACACTTTGATGTTTACCTTGTCTTTTAAAATAGGTATAAATAGCAAGATGGTCTATATTGGCGTAAAACTCTAATAACTTTCTATTTATATATAAGTATATAACCATTTCTCAGATATTTCAATTTATTTTGTATAGAAGCAAATATAGATGAGGCAGGCATTAAAGGAGTCCAAGAATCTATGAGGATATAACTACAAATTGAGGAATAACACAAAATTATTTTAAAATCAGGGTTTGTCACAAAACCACTACTTTGAAAGAATTTTGTTATTCTTATAAAAGAAGAAATTTGTATTAGGCATTTAAAATATAATGAATTCTATTTAGAAACTTGAATATAAATGGAAAATATTTTTATCATGTAGTTACAGAAAATAAAATTAGGTAATAAGAAAATTTTGATTATAAAATTTTGCAAATAGTACACCTTTCATTGAAGAATTGATAGGAAAGAACCTTTAAAGATTAAAAAGAAAAACCTCCAAAAATCATTTTTTTCTTATCTATGAAGAACTTCCTTTGACATCTGTTTATGTTTTGCTGTTGCAGTTATCGAGGAATGAAACTTCTAAGCTTTTGATATGTATGCAGCCAATTATTTTATAATGTTGTATTACAGTTCATATATGTGTACATTGTGGTTTCTAATAAAAAGAAAAATCAGAGATTATAAGATATGCCATGCCTTCAACCATTTAGAAACTTAATTGGCTGTTACCTTACTGATAATTGTTTAAAACACTTTGGTGTATTTGACTATATTTTATTAGCATAGCTAATTCTAGTGTTCATTTTTTATTTCCTTAATATATATGTGTATACTGGTCAACTCTGCGTTTTTCTATGTACATGTATAAGGTGGAAGATTGGTCAGTCCAATATTTCCTAAAAAATTGACATCTCACAGGCAAGGATGACTACCCCTATCCAGCCCCATGGCTGATGTATAGATTCAGTCAGAGACTTAGGAGTTGGAACTAATAATGATGAGAGCATATGCTATTGGCAGAACCATGCTTTATAGTGGTAGTGATGCCAGAGACCCATGCTGAAATCAAGCAGAAACAAACCTTTGATCTTGCCCTACTCCCTCCCTTTCTTTAGCTATAGACTTCTTCCCCTTGCCCTTTTTATCCAAGTTTCTCAAAAGTCATCTTCCAGTTACTTATGAACCCAGATATTTAGTTTGCTTTCTCTTGCTTCCACAAGAATCCCAATGGACATTAATGACATCTTAATGGATACCTTTTCCTCTTTAACGTAATTATTATATTTGATACTGCTGATCATTCCTTCTTTATTTTTTTAAACAAAACCTTTATGGACTTTTTAATGTAAAAATCATTATAATTAGCAAAACAGTACAAAGATCTTCTAAATTGAAAAACTGATTTCTTTTATAGTAAAACAAATATTAAACCCATTAATTTTTCTTTTGAAATATCCATAGCAGTTTAGCATAGGTATTTGTAATGTGCTCACTTTTTTATTTCCATCTAAATAGTTTATCATCTGGTATAGATACACTCCTAGGTCTAGGAATCATTTTTAGTTTGCT